>JAKKPZ010000016.1:600000-1080064 GCA_022814885.1 Ditylenchus destructor | reverse complement strand
GCCTAAGCCTAAGCCTAACCTAAGCCTAAGGTAAGCCTAACCTAATTGCTTTTATAGGACAAAATTAAAGACAGACCTTGAGCTTACCCTACTCTAGCTTCAGGATATGCAAACTTAAGTTGAATTTCATACTGGGACCAAACTTTAAGTCCAGAAAGATCAATTCAACTAAAAAAAAGCTTACCTTTCTTTTAAGTTTTCAACTCTGTTGAACAAAATAACAGTCAATTTATATTTTTTGTACCAGATTTGGTACCACCTGAAATTAAGTTTAAATAGTTCGCCAATTTCGGACAATAAAAAACAATTTTTCAAATATTTTTGTATTATTTAAAAGTTTTGGTAGAAACTCTAAATTCTTGAAACCAACTTTTATAACTGAAGCGATCGCCATATTCAAGGCCAGAGTTCTTGGTTGACAATTTTCCAAATCCCCAATACATAAGTGCATCAGTCTCTCCAGGATTCTTTCCGAAATCCTCAGTTCCATCAAATGATCTGCCTTTTCAAGACTTGCCAGAAGCGATTTCTTGCGAAGTAGAATTTTGCGCGGTCGAGCGGAGGACTTTGTCTATTTGTTGAATAAGCGGTTTAGAAATGTCGGGCACGTGAAGAGGCGCGGTAGGAATCAGGAACGTAGAGAAGATTTCGTAGGCGAATCTGCGCATTCTTTGGTATTCGGAAAAGACTGATAGACACCTGTGGTCAGGTAAAAAATCTGAAAAATTCACCGTTATATTTCCTGAACACAAAGATATAGTAAAAATTTGAATGATTTCTTGCCGCGAAGAATTCGGCCTTTGGCAATTCGTGTATAAATAAATCAGTGAATACGTTTAATAGTTTCAATAAGTTAACATTAATAAGACATTCGTTACTAAGAGAGAAATAATATTTTTAATCATAAATGTATTTTCTTGTTCAGTTCTTGGACAGTTCCGCCCCTCAGAGGGGGCGGAACTGTCCATTGCCCATTGCGAGTTGGGGTCGGAACTGGGGTGCAGTCGAATTTCCAGTGTGAGAATATGTGTTCTCAGTTCTATCTAACGGCAAAATTATTAGGTTTTGTCATTAAAGCTCGCTATTCTAAAAGAGACCAATTAGCAAGACCAATTAGCAATTGTATTCTTATGGGATTTTGCCATTTAGGGTATCTGGCTGTGACAAATGGACATGTAACGACCAGCAGTGATTAGGAGCACCGTAAGAATGGAGACAAGTGGCACAAAGTGTAATCCAAAAATATCATCCAATGTCGGAATTTAGCATCATTGACATCATCGCCGGTCATGGCAATGATTTGATATCTCTTTTGACACTCTTCTATAACAAGCAATTTTTGTTCAGGTGTTGTTCTGGCGAATACTAATCCTTGTTTAGCAATCAGTTTGTCCCATTTTCTGTGAGCTATGAAATATCCTCGCCTTTTATCGCTTCCAGTTTTTAGATTCCTGAAACTGTGCCAGGTCAATGTTATTACCCATAAAATGTTTGGTATAAATAAGGGCACTTTGTAAACTATTGCTCTTTGAACTTTTCATTTAAAATATTTGAAAAATATCTCTAATTCGCATAACTTTTAATTTTCGCCAAAACTAAAATTGTGTTTTCACGTTCAATTATAAATTGCAGCAACACAATATTTACTAACTACGTAGAAGATATGGTATATATTGTGGAAAAAAAACTTTTCACAGGATACACAAACTTTTCATAGAAAAACATATTTTTCCCTGATTTTTCCTCCTTCCAAACGAGGAAATGATATCCGAAAGAGACAATATTTTACTGGCGAACCAAAGCCAGAAATACTGGAAGGAGTATCAAAACAGTAAACGTAAATACAGCTGGTTTAGCCAAGAAACTTCAAATTTAATTTAGGCGAGATAAAAAAGAAACATCGTATATAACGGCTGTGATTGTGAGACGAAATTGTAGCCAAATTTGGTCTATAGTGTGTAATCCAGAACGGTTCATAAATTCAAACAAAAATGTTTAAAAACCGTAATTAAATTTTCTAAACCAAAGCTCTCCGCAAAATTCTTAACTTTATCAACCTCTTTTCGCACTTCAAGGTAAGCAATTCTGATTGTGAACTTGTACTGAAGTGAAGTTGTAATGTAGTGAACTTCCTATTGTGGACCTTTTATGTTTTACGTTATCTATTTATGTTTTACAAGAAGGATAATTATTTGAATAAATCTTTATTCAATTTACATTCATCATGAATTCAAAGTAAAAAAAGTGAAAATATTTGAGGCAGGTATTCGGTAAAAAAATACATCAATGATCAAAGTTTAAGTCACTCGGCTTTTCTTAAAATTCCCTTTGAACATTCGCGTGAAAGCCGATCGAAATTGGCGGTTAGCGAGAGCATAAGCAAAGGGGTTCCCGCTCGAATTTAAATAGCACATATAATACGAGATGTTATAAATTAGCGGGGAAATGCACTCGCCTTTGCAGAACCCATAGACTGTTGCCTAGAGCAAAATATTATTTGCGAAGTTACTTAACTTTAAAAGAAACTCACCACGACATAATATGGGGACCATAAAATTGCGAAAAGTCCCACTATAAAAGTGATTGTGCGAAATGCTTTATGCGCCCTCTTTTCGGCTTTTGTGCGTTTCCGCCTTTTGTTAAAAGCCGAAATTGGCGTGAAGAGAGTCTGCATGAAACGATCACTGGTGTTCTTTGTGAACGATGATAACTTTCGACCAATTCTAAATTTCTGGATTGTGATATTTTTATCAGTCATAACAAAACAAAAATGCTTTCCAAAATAGTGGAGTACACACAAGCAAATTAAAAAATTATTATGATACGAAATTACGGAGCAATCACAGAAGTTCGTTATTTGATCAAATTAACCTTTAAAGAAAAACTTACTCTGTAGGGCTGGCCAGATGACTTCCTCGCCGCCCATCAGAAACATGTGTCCTTTCCTCCCCTTCCACAGATAGTCTCTGGTCATCGTTGGAACAATTGATACTTTCTCTCGTTATTGTGACCAGTGGGATAATCGCCGCCTGGAGACCTTGAGGTCTAGGGCGGTGCTTAAGCGACCCAGTTTCAGAGACAGAGTCAGATATGCTGAATTGGTAGCTTGGAATAATAAAACATGATTTTCGCGATAGAAAATATCTTGTAATTTTTTAAATCGAGTCTTTTTCAATTAAAAATGCATAAAAATTGAATCATAACCATTGCATTAATTTCTTTTATTTTGCCATTTACCTTGATGAAGTAGAAAAGGATCTGGAAGACCGAGTGACTTTCCTGGCATTTTCACCATCACAATCTGAAGTATACCCCGTCATCCAGCTGGAAACTCGCCGGGTCACCTCTAGAAACCAACTTTTATGCCTCCTTTGGACATGTTCCGTGTCCTGAAGGGATAATAAAGGTATTGAATTGTGACTGGCAGAGCTCGGTCTATGGGACTTTCGGCGCTTTTCCTGAGGCAGCATAGTTGAAGAATGGGATTCCTGAGTTTCGGGCACCAACAAAGCATGGTTTTCATCAGGTATTCCGGAAGTGGGTGAGAGGTTTGATGGCATGTGATTTGACTTGGCTTTTACAGACACATATGAATGACGCCGGAATTTGAACGAGTTCTAAAACATTTTACTTCGAATAATATTGGTCAATCATCTAAATGCCTACTGATAGTTGTGATTTTTCACTCAGGCGATTTGCAAAAATCGTAGATGAAGACGTAGATGAGCGAGCTGGATCAGCTGGACTATCCAATGGGTTTCCAATTGTTCGCTTAAACTGAAGCACCGAACTAAAAGAGTCATCGTTGAATATAGTCCCAAGAGAATCGTCTGACAACGCCAAATCAAACCTTTGCGGGTCCTAAATAAAAATACGTCCATTCGAAATTGCAAAAAATGCCATTATTCTATTAAATATGACAGAATCACGGTAAATAGTAGGCATATTTAGAATATGAGTAACCTTGATAAATGGAATGGAACGCATGATCCATTCAGTCAACATTCTGTTTTCTATGTAAATGGAAACCGAATGGACCCTGCAGTAATATTCTCATTAATGGCCCCATCCTATTCCCTCTCTTTCGAAATAAGAGCAAATGAGATCTTGTCAATTACCCACTTGGTACCTGACGTCCTTGTCTGGAGTGATTTGCCTACTCAGTGCCTCATGAATTACATCTATGTTATCAATTTTTTGTTCTGGCTCGTCCGATTCTTCTTCTTTACTCTTTTCTTGAAGAGTCTCTTCGACCGTAGGCACTGCCAACTGTCCAGCTCTGGAGTTTATAGTCCCGTTTCGATGCGGAAGTTCAGGTGAACCTTCCAACGGTAGAGAATTTTGAGGCTTTGCAATATTATGCGATCTCCGCCGCCCAAATCCGGTGCGATTCAGATTTTTGCTCAAAGTTGCTTTGGCTTGGGATATAGTCTTATGGCGAAATAGCGGAGACGAAGCTTGGCGAAAAGCGGGAAAAACAGAGCTTCTGCGCGAATCAGTAATTCCTGTCGAAGAGTCCAAAAATGTAGTTGATAACTGGAAAATCAAGATGTTGATTGTAATATTTGCTTATATTTTAAAGTTTAATATTCTTAACTTCTAGCCACATACCGTTAAAACATTTTGCAAAATAGGGAGAAAATCATAGCTTACCGTATTGTTAGTCGCATATCCGCTATCTTTCGTTTTCTCAATTTTAACACGTACTTCGGCATCAGCTCGCTCTTTCGCCAGTTCTTGTTGCCTTTGTGAATGCAACATTAGACTTACGCCAACCTAAAATACCTCTAATTTCAGAAATTGCCTATCAAGTGGTGGAAATAAATGCCATACCTGAGTTCCAAGTCTTTGTGTGAGCAGCAACGCGATGTGCCGATGTTCCTTCGCTTTTGCCTTAGTTTCTAACTTTTTTGCTGCTTTATGAATTCCCTGAAAATTACCAAGTGTATTTCACTTTCGCTCACTTTAAAACTCTTATCTGTTTTGTCATATTCGTCTACGCTTTTTGAATTACACTTTTTTAGATATTTTGTGAACGTCAGACTTTGCGTACTTGTCGCAATTGAACTTTTAACCGATTAAAACAGTTAAAAAATCATGACATATTGCACTGCGTTTGATAGACTGGAATTCTCAAAACTGCATAAATATTAAAGGAACTTTGACCCATTGACCTGACAAATTTTTTGAGTACCTATTTTTGGGTTACAGTTCTTAACAAAAATTGGAAAAGGCGTAAAAATCCGACTGCACCCCAGTTCCATCCCCTAAGGGGGGGGGGGAACTGTCCATTTAAATTTTAAATTTTAATTTCCTAAAAATCCCTTCTAAAAACCTTACGAAGGAAATTTTGAACATGAGGAAAAATTGTTACCGAATTAAAATATTGCATTCGGAAAATCATTTTGTTTCCCTTTTCCTCACAATTTTTTATCCAAAATAACGATGCTATGTGTTACCAAAAGGGCACCGATAGCGTCAAAAAAAGAAATGTCGCACTCTTAATTTCCGGCAATTAGATAGCTCTCGTTCAGGATTTTTCCTCTTTATTTTTGTGTCATATGAAATCACGTTTTTTTTGTTATTTAAACCAACAATTAATGTTGGAGTGTTGTGTGACCAGAATAAGTCTGATCCACATTCTAGAAATTAATTACTGACTCGGATCTTATGAAAATTAGTTCAGGAAAGTGAAATGATTCACATAAAGATGTCTGCTCATTTGCATGAATTATTTAATCGGATAAATTATTCTAGCGTGCAAACTCATGCCGACATCTCGCAAAGTGCATATAGCGTGACGAGAATAGTAAACGTGTCCAGAGACCACGTTTTTGTTGTATTCTGATTTAAGTTATCTGTGCAAAACATAATTTAAATTTCATTGCAAAATCATATGGTACTGCCGAAATATCAGCGGAAATGAAAATAAGTGTGATTTCGAGTTACTCCTGGCTCAAAATTTCCAATATGTCAGGAAAAGTAATAAACTTCCAAAAAACACAGGGCTTTTATACATTAACATATATTTATTTCAAGTTAGAAGACCACAAACCTTATAGAGAATCAACCTGAATAGCTGTATATATTATCAACCTTATGGAGAATCAACCAATTGGTTGAAAAATATAAAAAATAACAAACATTGCGATAAGCGTAGTCCAGTAATAGGCAACATACATGCTCATGTTCACATATGGATTAGACAAAAATGGAGCATAGCACTCGCCATTAGAGCTCGCTTTTCTAAAACATGTGAAAATTAGAGAAGAAATAAGAGACAAATTCAAGAATCAAAATGACACTGAGAATGTCGGCCACATGATATGGAATTTAAAAATATTATTTTGCCATAATTTGGATAAAATATTCATTTACCAAAGCCGACCTTTTAAAAGGAACGATTAGAGAGATTTCATTTGACGCGAAAACTTGAACTTTTGCTCAAAATCTTAAGTGCCCAAATATTCTTGGCTGTACTTCAAGACAAGTACTATAAAACACTTACCTCACTTCCTCGACACCTTCGCCACTAATATAAGCCCATCCGTAAATCATTACACCGAAGATGAGCGCGGGTATAATCCATGAAAGACCAATTAGCAATTGTATTCTTACGGGATTTTGCCATTTCAGGTATTTGGCTGTGTGACAAACGGACATGTAACGATCCGCAGTTATTAAGAGCACCGTAAGAATGGAGACAAGGCACAAAGTGTAATCCAAAAATAGCCATGTTTCACAGGCTATTGAACCTAGAGGCCATCTATCCCCTAAAATCTATTAGCATTAAGTTTGGAACCTGCTTTGCTTGTTTACATATTGTTTTGATAAACAAATTGCTCTTTATTTGTAATCTGCCTCAAATGCCTATCAAACAATGATAAACATGCTTGCCATTTCAGAGTAAGATGTAAACCAAATTTAAAGTGCAGTTTATGGGATTATTAACGAAACTAGTTAATGATATGGCTTCAATTACACTTTTTACATTACGTCTTCTATTATTAGGTATTGGCCGTTCATCAGTGATAATGAAGTCCAGAATGTACGAACAAATTTGAGTTCATTAAAAATATTCCCCAACAATTCATTCATGATTGTGCTTTTTTAAATAAATTCCTACCATTGATTACGTATACTGTGAAAAGAGGAATTCCTTCCAAGCCAATAATCATATCTGAGATTGCCAGCGACACTATGAATCGGTTGTTTACCTAAATTTGGACACTAAAAGATGCAGCCAGTAGATGCTCTACAGCTAAAATTTCGATTTCTAAAAATTCCGACTTTTTAGGCAGCGTTGTTTTCAAACAAGAATATTATAAAAATAAAGTTATATATAATCCGGAGTTTGACACTAAGTTTTAGCATATAATCATTGGAGGAACTTTCACCACTCAATCATACAGTCGTCCCTCTCTAATCCGGTGCGATCCGTTTTGGCCAAAATGTGCCGGATTAGGGAGGGTGCCGGATTGGAGAGGGCCGGATTAGAGAGGGAATTTCTATACAAAAAAATTCGTTCCGGCCAAATGGTGCCGGATTAGAGAGGGTGATCCCAAGAATGGGCAAAAATACACAATTTTTTAGTATGAATAAAACCTAGCTAGATCGATTATTTAAGTCGTAAATAAGCGTTCTATATGGGTCCCATTTTAACTTTAAAAATTTCAATTTTTTGGATTTTGCCAAATTTTTAATTTTTTGGGAAACTTTTTAGTTAGCCCTTCAATGCCCAAAAATGGTCAAAAATACACACAAATGTCTGCGAAATTTTGAGAAAAATTTGAAATTTAGATAAAAATTTTGTTTGAAAAATGAATTTTTGGTGTGAAATTCAAAAATTTTCTCCGGCCGCCGCCAATGGAGGCGGCGGGAAAAAAAATTTTTAAAAATCAATAATGGGTACCCTTTTGACACTTTTGAGGCCTGACCCCGAAAATGTGCGGGATTAGAGAATTTGTGCCGGATTAGAGAGGGACGACTGTATATCCCTAGAAGATAATCCCTCACTCGAGCTTTTCCCGTCATTTTCATAATCCTTACATTGGTGGGGAAATGGTGATAAACGTCCGCCCCGACCTTATGAACAAGAATCCATAAAAATATACCTGCTTATTAATACTTCTCTCTATCCTAAAATAAATATATGCTGAATATATAAATAAAAGTTGCTAATACCTATAGGCTACAACGACCATCGCGTTCCCGATAATGGTCTCCAAACTGAGTATAAGCGCCACAATCCAGCCCACAATTTGAAAAAGTGGATGGTATGGCGAATTCCACTCGTCACCGTTTACGTATAATTTTGCACTCTGTGTAGTTGTCAAAAATATTGCAGCCTTCCGTGTGGCCAAGGCAAAGGTTTGATTCAAAGGCATTCCGGAAGAAGATGCTTCTCAACGAATACAAATCATCAAGCTTCTAATAGTTCACATAATCTCTTGTCAAGTTCTTGATGAATTCCAGATGTATCCAACATAATGCAGAACCTGTAAACATGACAAGGTTAATTGACAGCCAAGTTCTATGCGCCTATGTTACAAATCGTCACCTTTGTAGGTAACGCTAATGCAAAATTCGAAAATGTTATTTCTTATCTCATAATGAAAACACGTCATAATCAAGACACTGCACTAATTAGAACTAGGAAGCAGAACTGGGGAAGTAAATAAGAAAATTATAGAATGAAGTTTACTTGTGAACTTGATCGCATTTTTTCTCCGCAAATAAAATTGCTGACAAATTTAGTCCCTTTAATTTATACAGCTAATCCACTTTTGTTGGCGGAATTTTGCTATTTTGTTCCTATATACCGCTTCTCTCGCCTTTAGAGGAAATCGCTTTTTTGCCTACAATGACCTTTCTGTGCCCATTGGAACTCTACGATCCAATGTTAAAATCGTCTATAATATATAACATACATGGATGAGGAAGATGTATATGGCTATAATGAAAATGTTTATGTTATTAAAGGACAGATCTGTTAGAATTGAAGTTGGGACAGCAAGAGAGAGGTTGTTCATCAAAAGAGACGTCATAAAATTCGTGCGCGAATTCAAATGGATATTTGGGGGCAGGGGATTAACACACAGGGTACCCCGTGTAAAAAGTTACTATCGTGTACAGCTCGATGAGCTGAACAACTTTTACAAAGGTACCATGGGTGTCTGAGACGATCCTAGCGATATATAGTGTAAAAATCAACCCACAATGTCCACTTGAATTCGCGCGCGCGTCGTTTTTTCATTTGTCATCGTTTTACAACTTCAAGTCTAGCTCAGATCTGTCCTTTAATTCGAGAAGCCCAGCACATAGTTATTTTCGAGTTGAAAGTGTGGATTATTTACAAAATATTGTGTTTATTAATCAAAGCAAAGCAAATTGCAGGCCAAACTTTTATGAGATCCGCTTAATTACGCGTATTAGCCGGGATTAAAAGCTAATTATAAAAATGATTAAGCATAATATCAAAAATGTGATTAAAAATCGTCAGTTAATTTGAAAATTATAAATATTAATTTTGCCCTGAAAATCACATCAGTCAAAAGTGAATGATGTCGAATTAACATCAAAATACGATGCCGTGCTATTTTATCGTGCGCGCATTAAAATTTAATGCTGTCAACAAAAAATTATTGCTGCTTTATTGATTCATTTTAAAATCTGCTAAATAGAAATGAGCGAGGATGTTGCGCAATGGTTGTTTGGGATCCTAACATACTAGCTACAGGGACTCCCACTGGGAGTCTGATTAAAAATTTTGTATACGTGTATACAAAATATATATGCTCTAAGTTTCCTCACATTCCAAGGGGGAAGGTCGCGCGCCCCGCGCCCGTCCACAGAGCTGACTCGCCACCTGCGTCGCCTGGCAATATGATAATAAATCCCTCGTGAGAATAAATCCCGAATCTGATATTAGATTCAGATTCAGCACATCGGAAAACCCACGGATGCAAAAAATCAGCTCCGTATACTTTCGTGCGTAAAACTCAAAAATATCCAGTTTTTTGCCCAAAAATGGTCATTTTTGGGCCATTATTTTGAAAACAGCAAAAACTTTTATAGCCTGAAAACTTATAAGCAAGACGGTACGAACATTTTAAGCTATCAATTGCCCAAATAACGATTGCGCAATGGGTCTAACCGTCAGGTTACGGGGTCACAGGACTAACTTACTGGTCGAATTGAAATGATCAACCGAAATTTGGTATGGATTGGTCTAAATTGTTAACCTATAAATTTGGCCATGTTAAACATACTAGATGCTCATAATTCCCAATAATTATTTTATGGATTTGTGAAGGCGGAACCCGGAGCCTCGAAAACGGCCTCGATAATACGCTCTGAGGCCTTAGCCTATTTGCTATGTGAAGAAGGTTAAATAATAGGCTTAGGAGGCAAATTCCGTCACACAATGGAAATTCCATTAAAGCGATGGCGGCAGTTCCAAAAGCTTTAACAGTTGGGAGCGGCCAAACGGGTAAACAGTTGAAAGGGAAGTGGTACCAGGTCAGCCATAAAATCACGGTCATCAGACAAGCGCACTAACTTGGATCGAATATTTTACGCAAAAATAAAAGCTTAACAATATTTTAAATATAATTATGGGCCGACATACAGATCTTTGAATCCATTCTCCTCTTGATGCCATTCTCTTGATGCCATTTGAGTCAAAGCATGAGTCATAAAATTTTATTGTAGACTTATTAATGATTGCATTATGTAATTAGTGTAGGAATGAACTCGGAGGTGCGCCTGGCATAAGTTATGACCAATTTCCTTCAAGTCATAATTTGACAAATTCGAAATTGACATTTCGATACATTGATTTTGTTGCGGAGACAAAAACATTAGCATAATTAGCTTAATTAACACATTGAGAGGAAATCACAGATGGTGTTCGAAAAGATAAATGCTGATAAAAAATTTCATTCTGTCTTGAAATGCCTTTTTTTCAGAACAGACGGCTTGTTCAACTCTCAAGTTCTAAAATAAGCGTTTCTCGGGATTATATAATGATAGTATTTTCACGATTGCACTAACAGTATATATTTTAGGAAAATGATTGCTTAAATTGTTTTAAAATAATAAATTAGACTAAGCTTATGAGCTTATCTGTGCGGTAAATATTTTAGTGAAAGGAAATTTTCAGAGATTATGTGTAAATTATTCGCACATTCGTCTGGGAATGATATGCCTTTATATATGTAGCAACAATTATGATGTTTCGTAAAATGTTACCTTTGATTCAAAAAGAATTTATAACTAGTTTCATTTTAGTTTCTTGAGAAACGGTGTGAAGGAAGAGCGTTTTCCTTAAGTGTTTTCAACAATAACGTTCACTTTCATTAGTGAAAATATTCTGGCATCGAAAATTGAGACCGCTAAGAGTAATAAAGTAGGTCTTTTCGAATAAAGGGACCATCGAGATGAAATGTGGTGTCTGGTTTGGATGATAGATTGGAACGACATCATGAAAAAAAAACAATGTTGAGAAGTAAATTTCAAAGAGACGGTGAAGAATTTTAAAAATTACAAATCATTTGCTATATAAAAATATATAAGAAACACTAGCCGAGCAGAGCTCGGCTAGCTGTCGGGAGTCTATATTCGTGGTTTAGATTGAATTCGTTGGTCAATAAATTTTAATTGGGTCTATATGAATAACAGTTTTGGTATTCGCTGCGCGAAAAGAACTCGGCCTTCGGCCGTCTAGAAAACGGAATAGATTTTAAAGGTATAATACTGATATACCTATGTTCTAAGTTCCCTCACATTCCAAGGGAGAAGGTCGGGCGCGGAGCGCCCGACCACAAACGACCAAAAACAGCTAAATGCCTCCAGGGCAAATATCTCCATCGTGTGTGGTCCGACCTCAAAAATTTCAGTGCCATTCGTTTTGTCTCGCCCAGAGCTGTCATTTGACACCTCACTCGCCTCTGGAAGTGGTATCGGACCCAAAATCCCGACAAATCCCCTCAGGGCAAATTTCGTCAACGTGTGTGGTCCGATGTCTGAAATTATTCTGCCATTCGTTTTGTCTCACCGAGAGCTAACGTTTGACACCTCACACGCCTCTGGAGGTGGTCAGGAACGCCAGATCTCGACAAATGCCCTCAGGGCTGAAATCTTCGTCGTGTGTGGTCCAAACTCGAAAATTTTCGTTCCGTTCGTTTTGTCTCACCGAGAGCTAACGTTTGACACCTCATTCGCCTTTGGAGGTGGTCAGGAAAGCCCAATCCCGACCAGATCTCGACAAATGCCCTGAGGGCTCATAACTTTGATTTCCGTCGTTAGATCTCGAAAATTTCAATTTATCCCACCCAGGCACATCGAGAGGAATCGTTTGACGTATCACACGCCTCTGGGGGCTTGCTGGATATTTCTAAACAATTCCGGCGCCCACGAAAAAAAAGTGGGCGTGGCCTGACCTTTGAGGGGGTAAAAACAGGGGGTTCAACATGCGAATTTCAAAAATTTTTCTTCCGGGGGTCTTATCTCACCGAGTAGAAGCCCCGGAGCCAAAAATCCATGCCCCAGGTGAAAATCGGTCAGTCGAGGTTTGTAACTTTCTTGTTTGGGGGATTATAGTGGGAGTAATTATAATTTTACTATCGAAGAAATGGATTTTTATTTCCTTTTCCTTCATGTCTTTTCTACTCTTTCACCCAAAATATACTAGACAAAAAATGATATGCGTCTATGACGCTTCTTCAATTAGTTTAATTACATAGTTTAATAAATTTTGAGGTGTGATGGGGCTAAATGAGCTTTCAGAAACATCTCCGAATACTCCGTGTAATTCGAAGGAAACGCTGATGGAAGCAGCCGATCCATTTATTACTACTAGAAGATCTTAAGATCTTCTAGAATTACTAAAAATCCAAAAAGTTTGTCATTTTAGCAAAAATTTTCGGGCAAAACTTAATTTTGGAATAAATAGACAGTTTTCAGACGGTATTTTGTACCCCCGATAGGCTTTCCGACCTGCCGAGCTCGAATTTGACATTATTTTTGACCTAGGGACGACTCTATGGGTCGAAATGGCTACTCTTAATTTTTTTAAATCGATGGGGTCTTCTCTATGAACCGAAAATTAAAAAACTATTATTTTAAAATGTGTCAAAACTTTTTGGACAAAACTTTCTTTAGATTAAGGGGTAATTCGATGCGCTGATTCGGAACCTGCAATTATTTTTATATAAAAAGTAATGTCAAATTCGGATTCAACCTATAATGGGTATAAAATACTGGCTGAAAAGACCAAAAATAGGCCAAAATAAATTTTTTCCAAAATTAAGTTATGCCCAAAAATACCGTAAACTCTCTAATTTAACGCCCAGGGAATAATTATTCAATCGAGCTCTAGAGGGGGGGTAAAATTAGAAGGGGTGGTTAAATTAGAGAGTTTACGGTATATACAAATAATATTCCTCATTTATCGTATACCGAAAACTATCCAAATTCCGACTTTTATGCCCAGTTTTCCCCTTTATAACATAATTGGATTGGAACAATACGTTTGATTCCAAAAAATTAGCCATGCTAAATTTCTCAGGCCACCGTGGCAAAATTGTTCGAACCCTTGTGGCATTTTCCCATGTCAGATTGCCGCCTAGTCATATTATTTCCTTTTGCCTTCGGACTAATTAGCAAGGCCGAAGGCCGTCCAGATTTAAGAATGCATTCTCCAAAACACAACAATAAAATAAAAACCTAAGGCATTTGTGAAATAATTCTCACGGTCGCATATGCTAAAATGACTCTATTAATGCTTTTGAAGCTTTATTTGCAACATAAATGGGATAAAAAGTTGAACGAACCAGAATTTCTATAGCGTTCGATAATGCCGCAATAATTTAGAACGCAGATATGCGTTATTTTCTGAGTTTGCATCATCTTTTTATGTAAACAACTTAGAATTGTGTATTGTTAAACAATTTGATGGTTAAAAATGTCTCACGAGAATCAGAGATAGCGTCATAAATAAATATAGACATTCAAAAGCAAGTCTTTAAAAACAATATGTTAATATAAAAAAGAAAATTGAAAAAAAATTCAATTCGTCATATGGCTGGCAAAATGATTCAAACAAATTCACGCTGTATTAGGGTCTCGATGGCATACGCTGCTATAAAGGAGCGAAGAAAGGCAATAG
Organism: Ditylenchus destructor; assembly: GCA_022814885.1. NCBI lineage: Eukaryota > Metazoa > Nematoda > Chromadorea > Rhabditida > Anguinidae > Ditylenchus > Ditylenchus destructor. Next base: position 1,065,894 of record JAKKPZ010000016.1, on the reverse strand, counting down.
CGCGTAAGGCTGCAATGTAAATGAAAGTTCTCTTTTTATGACAAATTAAGTTATGAATCTCTTTGCGGCATTGTCAACGCATTTTACTCATTCAGCCACTGACCGACCGGCACTCGGCTCAATGTTTGACTGACACTTTTCCTCACTCGGCTCACAAAGAAGCATTTTATATCCCCGATGTCGTTTCTACAAATGCTTTATGCGGAGATATGTGACATCTAGAAGCAAAAAATCATCCAGGACCACAATGATATCCAGCGGTGTAACGAGAAATGACAACACATATAAAAAATATTTAAATTACGTAAAAAACGAACTTCGTCCTAAGAAAAAGCTGACATCCCCATAGAAATAATACATTTGTTCTACAATTCATTGTGCAATCGCTTTTGTGACAAATTTGGCCTTCTCTTCTTTTTTCTAATGATTATATCACTTATGTATAAGCAAATCAATTTTTCTACAACTAAATATATGGATCAGTGATGGGATTCTGTGTAATTTCGATCAGAGCATTCTACCCTTCAGAGTACCCTTCAGATCAGAGAGTAAAGGATGACAGGAAATTGGCCAAGAAGTAAGGAGCTATGCCCCTAATAAAGCACTCATAAAACTTTCAACTCGCTTTTCTTGATTTTGTACATGAGTTAAAGGGCTGTTTTTCCGAAGACGGAAATAAATTTGATTACATGAAACGGCACGGCTTGACTTCTGTCTGTTTTTCGCATGCGTCTTGTGACGCATTTATGCAACGCAGATAAAGCATAGAAAACAAACAACGGAGTGACATAAAAATCCATAAAGAGGTCAATATAAACAATTCTTGCAAGTGTGGCGGAAATAAGCAATTTGGGCGGTAAAAGAAGAAAAGGCATTCCAGGTAAAATGAAGGTTGAAAGCAACAAATAGGCGACCTTTGAGGAAAAGTTGCTCCGGGTATGTGAAAGGATTAAAAGTGAGCGCGGATGTTGCCCAACCTGCTCAAAGTTGCATCAAGTCATCAGTCTCTCGTATCTTAAAAAGAAAAAAACATTTTATCTACATTTCAACATTTTTATTTACGCGCAAAAATTTAATAACGTATTTTGATGGATAAAAGAAACAACATAAGCAATCTTGGAGATCAATCTCATTACCTGGAAAGGATTGGTTAAGGAAAGGTAATGGATTGGTTGAGTAGTTAGTTAAGTAGCTGGACAAGGTACAAGTTTGTACGTTAATGTGATTTAGCCATATCAATTCAGTGCTTTCTATAATGTATTTAGGGTAATTTTATATAGAGCAAACTTTTTTCATTTAATAATACCTTGGCGCCACATTCGGTTTGCTTATTGACTTGGAAAATTGGTAAAATATATGCACGACAAGGTGGTTGTAGGATGGACAGAGCGTGTCATAGAAAAACACAAGGAGGGAGAACCCGCGGCTTCGCCGCGGTGCCACAAAATAAACATTTTGGCAAAAAAGCCACTTTTTTGTGATCGCCGACGTAAAATTTCAGCGGATTCCTTACTCATCTTTCCGAGACTTACAAAATGAGCTATCATTTAGGCCTGTATCGAGGGAACTCGGTAAGGTGGCGCCATTTCCATTTTGGGCCCCAGGGGAGGGGTATAGGGGTCGTTTACCCCCTTTTGGTGTGTGCAGGGGGGTCTGAAAAAAATTTCACAAACTAAACCTACCCTAAAACGGGGGTATACCAAATTTCAGCTCAATCTGAGAAATAAAATTTTTTGGAGGCCGGGTTACGTGAGAGCACGTAACCCTGCGGTTTACATCTCTGCGGTTTAGGTAAGAGTGGATATCATAGAGTGATCATTCCAAAATTCGGGCAAGGGTCCGGGGTGGATGACTGGAATGGGGGAGTTGTTGTTATAGGAATCACATAATTTTCAAATTTTGAATGAGATTTTTACGATATAAAATCTAAATACAAAAGCGAGTTTAAAATAGCGCACCGTCCTCCACGCTTTTAGTCCTCTTTGATCATCATGTTGGGAAATTATTTTGACTTCTGTTGTGATAAGAGTTGCGATATGAGAATTTATTATTAAGAATTTTTAACGCACTAAAAATATCAATGTTGAGAAATGCCCCTTTCCTCTCTTGACGTCTGACCCTACTGAATGACAAAACAGCTTCGCGAAACATTGTCCTCTTGAAAGCTTTTCTGGCTGAAATCTGTTCTGACCAATGCTGTCGACTACTCCTTTCTCAGGATATTTTTTCCATTCCGAAATGAGCTCGCTGGCCCAAATAAATCCACCTTCGCCCGAGCGGCCGGCGTTAACGCTATTCACGGCCCAGTGACTAGCAACAAGAGGCTGCTGCCGCGAAAAGCCTCCGGGCTGCGCTGAGGTAAGTCAGCTTTTCCAGCCGGATTTAAAGCATTTAAAAGAATCCCCGTGCCCAAGATTAAATTGCCTGTAGGCAAGAGGCCTCCTGAAGGGGAGACCCACTTGAGGAATTAATGGGCCCTAACTGGAACATGAAGAGCATGGAGGGAGCGCCGCAGGCAGAACACCGGCGTCCCCGACCAGTCTCGGCTACAAATCTAGAGTGAATTAATGGTTTTTACTTTTACCATCCCCACGCGAAAGGTTCTTTCATGATTTCATTTAAATGTCAATTTGGCCAAATGGATGTCAAAAGGTGGGGAAATTGCAGCAAAATGGGTTCTTATAATAGTCTACAATGAAACGCAAAAATGAACTCTAGAAGCAGACAATAGTACACATAAGTCATAAAATTGATATAAAAATATGCATTGGCGCACTTTGCAAGAAGTGTGTTTTATCAGTATTCTTTATTCTAAGGAAAGAAATTGATTGTTCACATTTTGTAATTTCGAAAAATTGAATTTTGTGACATCAAACAATGACCGAAAATTGAGATCGTCACTCATAAATGATCTCTGACTTTGGTCGAGAAGGAGTATCATACATTCTGTCACGTGAACGTAATTATATTTTTTGCTTACTCTACTTTATAATTGGGTACATTTCTACAATTTTATCATTTTTGAGAAATCGGGAATGAAATTGAACCGTGGGTGGTTTTGCAATATCGAAAGACGTATGTATCTCGATATCATTGTCTATACTGATGATACATACATGATGATATTGTCTTTCATATCAATAAAGATGAAAAACTTTCTGGAAACAATATTTTCTGAAGAAAATTCATTTTCCGGAAAACGCATTTTCATGTATGTGCTTACAATAAAAATTGATGAATATGCCAGTTATCTATAAAATTTTACGAAAAATACAAAGTTTGCATCATTTAGTATGTTTTTTCTACGTTGGATATAAATCTGATGTTACTCATCCTATATCAAGTTTTTGTCTAAAAAGTGACATTTTTGCTAAAAAGTGACATTTTTTGGGCATTTTTCAGCAGCGATTTCGAAATTCGATTTGAATTACCCAGGTTGCTGGATATTTCCACTCTAACCTATTTCGAAAGATGGAGGGTGCCCCCTTTTTTATGAGAACAGCATGGATGCATAATAGCTCGTTAGATAGGTCTCGGCGGGCTATAAACGAATCACAAAAAAATTTTGACACACTATCAAAAATGCGCATTTTTTGGCCAAAAAGTGTCATTTTTGCCACTTTTTACGGTGCAAAGGTAACTTTGCACTTTTCCTTCTTGTCCACACACTATTTCGTCGTTTCTGCTTTCTTTTCCCTCTGGAAGAAGGAAACAGCATTGGCGCCGCACACTAGCAAGAAATTGGCCTGTTAGGTGCCAGAGAAGACACGATGAGACAATGGGAAAGTGAACCGAGGCAGCCGTCACAAATAGGACAATTGTGTAAATGCTAATCACTGAAACCCTGAATTTCGCCTTAAAATACAATTTTTTGTGCCACGGAACCAACATTTTACTCAACTTCATTTCTATCGGCTAATTGGCATTCAAATGTGCAATTCGATTCATGGCAAGAAGTAAAATTTGCAGTTAAAATTCGTCAAAAACATTTGAATCTATTTATTCAGTTTATTCGTAACTAGAAAGCATCACACAAAAATCTAGCACGTCATAAATTCGTGACAAAAATAACACAACATAGTCACTCTTTAAAAGGAGCGAAAGACCATTCGAGGTCGAAGGTGTTTATAGTACAATGATATACACTAGCTCATGGATTCTCACACATTATGTACATAGTAGGCCGCAAATTGATAGGATTTTGAACCTGCCTTTTGGAAATTATCAACATAAATATAAACGTTATATTTACAACTTTTGTGAAGTTGTTAACGCTTTGAGGTGGATATTGAGTTGGATGACTGCGATGACGGCATATCCATTGGAAGCGGCTCCACACTAACGCGATAAAAGCGAGTATTCATTGGGAGGTTGTATCTGAAAATTGTATGAATTGTGAAAAAATTCGCAATGTGAAAAATTTGGTACAATTCGATCTTTGGTAATTTTTTTCAAGTCCCAGGATAAATTGAAGCGTCTGGAGCATAATTGATGGCCTTCGTTTAATTTGATACTAGAAATACCAAATTTGAAGTACCTATTTTTTTCTTTCCTTATTTGGCATGTTTCGACAGAAGTGACGACTGCAAACATCCAATTCCGCCGGGGTGCGGCATTCGGCTCTCCGGCGTTCGAGATTGGAATGACACCTAATCGCAACATGCATGATTCCTTTACAAAGTGTAAAGTCGGGCTTGTACTGAAATATATTTTTAATTAGAAATTCTTAAATTTAAATAATAGCCCACCAAAATACAACATAAGTGCTGTGAGCATTGTCCCACATGATTAAAACTGAACAGCCTTCATATACATCGGTTAATGCGATCATCATTCGCATATCTCTGGCTCGGATTCTTGTTTGTGTGCCACGAGAATGCGTTGAAAGTACATTAGCGACCTCAACATCACTATCTTCGCTCGCCTAAAAATATGAAGCAATAGAATGGTGAGATAATTTCATGATTACTGTAAATCGTCTAATTAGTCCCCCTCCCTCAAATAATCCCCCTGTCCAACAGAATGCCAAACATACTTGCGGGTTCGCCCGACCAAAAAATTAAGTGCATATTCGTGTAGATATCGTCGAGATACGTAAGAAAAACCACAATGCCAAAACTTTGTCATTGAAAATATCGGAGAAAAATGACTTTAAATTTTTAAAATTTTTTAAATTAAAAATTTATTACGAAAAACTTACGAAATAATTAATTAGAGTAATTACCGTATACTATTTACTTATTTCCCGTATAAAATCAACCTTCTAACATCAATTCTAGCCCATTTGAATAGCTATTCATATTTATGTAGTAATACAAATTTTACTACTCATACTTTTGAAGACGTGCCAGAAGACTGCTGTTGTTGCTGAATAACCGTTCCAGTTGTTGATTCCGCTTCTGCCTGGCTCGTCCAGGTTATTGCCGGTCTTGGCTCTTCTGGAGGCTCTTTCAGTTGAAATGCTATGGACTGGTCCATATCTGTGTGCGGCAGAATCATACATGATTCCTGCATGACCGCGTCAGGATAAACTTGCGATGCGGAATCTACCATTATTCGTGCTATTGAACTTGGCCTCGGTGTTGGTTCTGCGGACTCAAAGAAACGCACCTTGTCCTCGAGTTCAGCGATTCGTTGTTTCTAAAAAGGAGAATTATTTCTTTAATAAATAAACAAAAGCTAACCATTTTCTTAATGTAGAGTTCTGATTCAGTACGCACTTCATTTTCGATCTCTTCGCGAATAGTGGCAATCTCTTTGTTCTTCTTTTCCTCAACCCCTTTTATGATGAATTCCATTTTATTCTAAAATATTAGAATTTGAAGCATTGTAGCTTTTTATACAACTCTGTCGTAATTTTGGCAGTCTTAACATTTTTGATCATAATCTAAATTTTTCACAAATCATTTCCTATTCATCAAAAGTTATCGTTTTTCAGTAAAAAACTCAAAATGCAAAGTTTAAATTGTAAATGCAAGGAGTTATCGGAATTTTTTTCATTTGGTGCATTCAAGGTTGGTGTAAACCATCGAAAACTCGTTAAAGTTATAATAAACATTTCTTCTATCTAATTGATTGATAAATAAATTAGGCCTATGCGTATTTCCTACGAGAGACAATCAATTTACCTTGTATGCTTTCTCGTACTCTGCACGAATAGCAGCGTCTGGTTGAAGTTGCTCTGTTGACGCCTGATTTGTTTCCTCTTCCGATTTGACAGCTCTCCGCTTTTCTATCTCTGCCTTGATTTGCTGTACTTCATCGGGCTAAAATAAAAGTGTTAAGTCAGTATTAAATAACTGGTTGAAAAAAAGCTCGAAAAATTAATCATTCATTATTTTTTAGGAAAAATGCATATTATTATTGTTATTATTACGGTGACTTCTATACGATTGCGATTCTATTAGATTAAATGCCCAACTGAAGGGTAATGATATTTGTACCACTTTAAACTACGATTAGCATTCTGCTAAACTCAGCATAAGAGTAAACTCCTATATCAAAAGCTTACCGTCAATTCCCTTTTAAGCAATTGCTCTACGGCCTTTAGCTCAATGGATAGGTAATCGATAGATGACTCCAATTCCAATTGTTCGGACAATTGCCTCCTTTCTTGTTCCGCTTTGAGCAAATCTACGTGAAGATCATCTTTGGCTTTCATCACAGACAATAAATCATCGTTGAGTTTGCGTGCCAACGCTTTTTGCTCGTCCAATTCCATCTCCTTTTCTTTCCGCAAATATCGCTCATGCTTAAATTTCAAAGTCAATGTCGCACTAGGTAATTTGAAACATTTTTAGCTATTGCTAACATTATAAAAGTACGCCCAATGTTGAATTTGGCGTACTTTCTGTGCATGAATATTTTGTTGTTTTATGGTTAATTCATAGACATGTATATCATATAGACATGTTATATACAAAATGTTTCTTAAATAGTATGCGTATTTAGAATACGCGAGAAATATATTGTATTGATCCTATTAATATGAAAATTATGAAATGCCGTTTCATGCCTAATCCTAGACGGCTTAATTATTCTACTGCTGTAAGGTTGGCAAATCCTCCTTACAGCTTATCTTATTTTAGACACTTGGGAAGATATTTGTATATAACATGAATTATCCATAAAACAAAAAAAATATTCATGCAAAAAAGCTGCGGCAAGTTTAAAATTGGGTGTACTTTTATAATGTTGACACTAGTGAAGGAGGGCAAGCAATGGGTTTTTGGTTTAACGCTTCGCGTTTAAAAAACTCAGCCTTCGGCCGCCTAGAAAAACGGAATAGATTGTAAAGGGTATACTATGGGTAAGCGTTAGGTTCTACCTGCAATAAAGAGGTATGGGAACTCGGTGAATAGGTGCACGTTGTGTGGGCCGTGCGAATTCAAAAATTCAATTCCGGTTTTTTACGACCCCGTATTTATTTTCGGAGACCTATCGATTGACACCAAAATTAGCTCTGGACGTTGTCAGGATCGCGAGATAAAGATATTCGTCATACACACACAAAAGGGGGGCGGAGCGTGAGTAACTCTTCTCCAGCAAATTTCTGGAAGGTCATTGAATATTGTCCTGTTCATTGGCGTGTTATATTTCACATCAAGATAAAGCATTAATTCTATAGTTATATCCTCAAAAATAGCATACCTCAACAACCTCACTAAGTTCTTTCCGAACACTCTCGCACTTTGACTCCAACTCATCGGACTTTTCCTTCAGCAAACCCTCACATTCGGCTTTGATCTCGTTATAACGATTAGCGTTGTTTTGTTGCTGCTCTTCCCAGGCGCTTCTTATTGCCTCCAAATTTTGTACGGTCTCTTCTTTCAAAGATCTTTGATATTCTTCAACACTTTGCTTCAGAGTACAAAAGAACTAAAATAATATTATATGATATACTAAAATTCAAATTCACATAACATACGCACATACCAATGAAAAATCCTTAATCCTTTGGTGTGTGGCGGCACATTTCTTGAAAAACTCCTCGAATGAGTGCTGATAAAGCTCGAGTCCCTGAAATTGTGTGAAATGATATTATGCTTTTCTATCAATTATATTGTATGTGAAGGTACCATTTCTTTGAATTGAACCAAAATTGCTTTTTTAATTTAATAAACATTCATTTTTTGACTTATGTAGTAATGTTTTCTTTCCTCAGCTATATCTCCAATTTGCAAACTTTTCCAAATTTGCGTAATTATTGGATACTTATCATATAGATATGTCACAGTCGTATTGATATCTAGAGTCTAGGTAAACCCCCCGCGGCCATTTTTGCCATAACTTTTTACTGGAACCTTCTAGAAGGATGAGTAATAGCTTAAATGGAAGCTAAGACTCTGGGCTACAAATCGGTATATTACTTGCCACATATCGATTCAAGATTCTCGAGATTTAATTATTTTTGTCTCAAATTCTCGAATTTGCAAAAAAAGTTGAAATTTTGAGACAAAAATCATAAAATCTCGAGAATCTTGAATCGAGATGTGGCAAGTAATATACCGATTTGTAGCCCAGAGTCTTAGCTTCCATTTAAGCTATTACTCATCCTTCTAGAAGGTTCCAGTAAAAAGTTATGGCAAAAATGGCGAGCGGGGGGGGGGGTTTTACCGGTTCCCTAATATCTAAGGATAAACGATTCAAACGGCTTTAAATATTTGGCAAAAATGAGAAATTTAAATGTATTGTCAGATTTATTCATCACTAGCACTATGGGACACAATTTTAAGACTCCCTACGGGAGTCTTAAAATTTAATTGTTGTCTACATGTGTACCTATGTTCTAAGTTCCCTCACATTCCAAGGGGGAAGGTCGGGCGCTCTGCGCCCGACCACAGGACTGCCTCGCCTCCTGCGGTGGCTCGCAAACTCAGACTCAGTCTATTTTTTCGGGGACTCAGTCAAAAGTAAGCACTGGATAAAATATACTTGCCCAAAATTCAAAACAAACTCGATTTCGTACCCCTCGATGCGGGGAATCTGAATTTGAGGTCAGATTTTAGTTGGTCCCGCCCAGAAAATAAGGAAAACCGCTATTATCTTCAAAAATGGCCATTTTCATCTCCGACGCGATACGAAAAACCAATTGCAGATTCGGAATCAGCGCATAAAATAGCCCTAAAAACGCTCGGTACAAAAAATTATTCCACTTTTTCAAAACATCGATTTTTTTGGGAAAACCATGTGGTCCCCCTATTGTCAAAAACATCAAAATTTTTTCGGAAAATGTTTTTTCAGGGGCATTTTAATGCGCGGATTCCGAATCTGCAATTGGTTTTTTCGTAATGCGTCAAAAATGGGCACTTTTTGGCCATTTTGAGCAAAAATGGCCGTTTTGAAGAAAATAGCGGTTTCCTTATTTTCGTGGCGACCAACTAAAATCTGACCTCAAATTCGGATCCCCACATCGAAAAACCCCTATATACGTGAAATCGAAAAAATTTCCGGACCTTCGATTTTTCGGTTAGAAACCCTGTGCCCAGTCTGAAAACTTTGTGAACAACCTAATACCTCAACAAGCTGATCGTCGTGGCCATTGCCATGAGTTCGCCCAGTTGTTTGCAATGATTGTGGCCTGGTGTGTTTAGGAGGCGACCGCTGAAAACTCTTCAAGTAATTTCAAAATATTTTACAATACAAACCGGAAATGAATTTCTCATGTATTTACTGCCGAAACTGCCGAAATTGTCGTCAGGCGTACCGAAGTGACTGCTAGACTGCCCTGAGTGATGAGAACCACTTTCTTTGTGCATGGACGATTGGCCATTATTTGGGATCTGAATTGGTGCACTGCTTTTCATAGGGGACATCGAAGACCTCGATGGCTGCTGATGGCTTGGCTAAAATTTTTTACACACATACGGGCTATATTTATGCGCTTTTGTCTAGCAATGTTTCTTTGTTTACTTTTTCCATTTAACACAGAACTAAATACTAAATTTATTTTAGATCTTCAGAAATCTCACATAACAATAATTCCATAACTTTTTACATAATAGTTAATATGTAGGTTATTTCATGGATATGAAATTTTATTAAACACGATACAGTTCCTCGTACAGAGTAGTACTGTAGTGTATCTACGCTTACCTATCTATGTTATAAGTTTCAACATACCTCTATCGGAACTGCGCCGAATTCATGCAATGGTTCAAGTTCTGACGGGGTTGCAATATTGCTTTCCACAGTGTTCAACGAGCTATTGGAAGAGAACCCATGACGTGTGATGAGAAAATTGCTAGCTGGAGACATATCGATGTTTTCCTCACTAAAGCATTGTAGGATTTAATATTCGTTGCCAAACGAATGTGTTACCTTAGCCAAGTCGTCGAGGGAAAGTTCCTGTTCATAGCTTCGATATTGTTGGTCTTTTCTCGCACAAAGAAAGATTCATCTCTCCTCAATCCGCCCATTTGAGATTGCTGCCCAATAGACATATTAGGGTCCAGCGCTGATAGACGATTATATACTTGAGGCGTAGTCACCTTCAATAGTTCCTGCATGTCAGGAAAAGATTTCCGCAGATCTCTCAGGTGTCCAATCGTCACTTTAGGCATGTTTCTTAAATTTTGAAACTAATATGCACATTCAGCGAAATCTATTTTGCAAATTATGAGGCTTTCGCTTAAAAAGTAGTCTAATATGAGATAAAAATTTTCATTCTTTATTAATGGGATTAGAAAACGTGTGTAAATTCTTTCAGAATACAGCGCTAATCGTCGTACAACTAATCATCAATGAAATTTAAAAATAGAAATTTTAAAACCTTTTAAACTGTACCGTTGTATTCTGAAACAAGCTAAAGCAAAAGCTACGGAAGCCTATATGCATAGCACAAGCGTGACAAAGATTAAACTTTTTTGATGCATTTCAAAACATAATGAGCCAGTTGCTCACTATTTCAACAAAGTAAAAACATATGTTACTAAACTGAAAATAAACACACCTGTCAATGTTAACCTCTTCTGGAGCGAAATTCGGCAGCTGATCGCCCATTCCATAAAACAATTGTCTGAGAAAATGCTTATCTAGCTTTCCGAAGAATTCCGTTCTTATTTTATTTTCTTCGGTAACGAATCGGCTGCATTTTTCGATATACACCGATAGCCATTGGCCAAATTCTTTTTGGAGCGCTTCTCTGCGTATTACCTCGGCCACGGCAGTCACATACATAATAGGAGCTTCTTTTATCTGTCGGACCAAATCGAGACGCTGGCGCAAGCCGCTGAATTTGTCGTCGAAAAGGATCATTCGTTTGTTCGCTTGTTGAAGTCGTTCATATGCCTAGAATAATCATAAGTGTATGTATAGTAGAGATGCTATAATTATTCAAGAGTTTTCTTTTAAATATCTCCTTTTTCTAAAATTACAAAGTGGAATGATCCTCTCGACTCACTTTTCCATACATTGGCTATGATAATTTAGCATCCGAAACTATTATGAGCTTCTGACCCTATTAAGTAAAAATTGTGTTAAATTCGTTTAAAAAATTTGGCCAAGTAAAACTGTGCAAATTTCAGAGGTAATATTTGAGTTTTTTTAATGAATACCGACCTGTCGAACCCATCCGGCAAATCTCTGCGAAATGTTCTTTAGCAGCTCCAATTTTGAATCAATAAAGCACAAGGCATAATTGTAAAATTCGGTCAGTATTTTCGAGAATTCTTCAACTCTTGCACGTTGAAACGCTACAACATTCTAAAAACAAAAATGAATTATGTAAGTGAAACCACAAAATTACTGTTATTGTATCCTGGATTGTTGGCTGTAAGATATGACTTGCGATGTCCTTCATGATAATATGGTTGTCTGAAAATAATTAACATTATGGAAAAACAAATAAAAGTATCACAAAGTGATTAAGTTTCAACTTTCACTGCGTTGATTCATAACAAAAATTACTCTTTTTAGATTAAAGCTTAAAAGCTGGTAGTCTTTCAGTAAAATAGTATGCTGAATGTTTCCAGCAAACGAGAAAAGCAATATTTGCAGTCGACTTCGATTATGAAAACAAAAATTTCGACCATTCATCTGTTTTTTTCATTCCATCCTAGCAAAATATATAGGAAATATCCAAATATCTTAGAAGTTATACGTATTTTCAGTCTATTGTGATGCAAATTGGTGTAATTTGTTTTACCTTGACTGTCAGCAAAATTTGTTTATTTATTTTTATTTACAAAAACTAACATATTTTGTGTCGTGCCAATGCGTCAAGTTTGCAATTAATATAACAATACTAAATATAAATTACCTTCGAGGGATCTTAGCTTGGTATCCAGCATTGCTAATCTTTTGTCGATGCCTCGGATGTCTCTGTAGTCAGTTTTCTTCACGAGATCCTTCACTGCTTCGAAATTCAGCTTAGCGTCACGAAGGTCTGTGTCATCTGTCTAAAACAAAAACTAGACATTATTTGGGTCTTGAAATGTCGAGCAAATACCTTTTGCAGATGAGACATCACGTGTTCCATCAGAACATCGAGCGAATAGATGGGGTCTTTGGAGGAAATCCAATCATACAATGTCATATCTTCGAGAGATCCGCCGGAGACAGATCGTTCATTTTGTGGCGACATCGGAGCTTGCGGAGAAGATAGGAGGTGACCCGGTATCACAATCTGAAAAATTAAAACTTAACTTTATATACAATTACGCTGAGTTGAATCAAATTCCTTTGATCGGGTTTGCGTATTTGTTGCAAAATTCAAACACGGTGTAATTCAATCCAGCGTAATTGTATTTGAAGGTGTACAAGAAATTTATGTTTTTTATTATTTTTGTTGTGATGAACAGGGGGTAGAAAAGCGACGGGCACAGCGCCAAAATGCCCAAAAATTTGAATTTTGCCTACCCATACTATTTAATCAAAATCTTACCGTGCTCAAAGTGTTAAGCACTTGGTCGAAACCATTGAGCAATTCTTTTCCTTTGTCCCGTATAGTCGCTAGACGTTCGCTTTGGTGCATAGATCTAAACAATTTTAGATAAATGAGGTGTGATTTTAACAAGAACTAACCTATCCATTCTCTTTTGAATCCTGTTTATGTTGTCATCGAGGTTGCTGATCACTGCCATCCAGCCCTGAATTTAATTAATTAGAATGCTGAAATTAATTCGGCATGGTATAATTTGTTCGACAAATCGTAATTAGCAAAATTTAAAATAAATCATTTAGTCCTTTAAAAGCGCAAAAATTAGTACGTAGATAATTGGATAACATATCGGCGATATTGTTATATTCTTTATATCCATGTTAACGAGTATAATTCGTATACTTCAGAAAACTTAAAATTTTAAACGCTAATTAGACAAGCAGTTAATTTCAAATTCAGGAATACATGTACCTAAAAAATGTATTCGTTTTGTCTTTTCGTCTTCTTTACTTCGGAGCACCAATGTTTGAAGAAAATTCAAAACTCCCATTCCAGGAGTGAATTAGTAAAGTCGAAAACGAATATTGTAATTAAAAAATATTCTAGAAATAATAATAAAATTCTTCCAGACTAATCAAAGTTGTCTAAGATTTAAGATGCTGAATGAAATATTTATTTTACGAAGTACCAAAAATATTATGATAAAATTACAAAACGATAACGTTACATAAAAATGTCACGAAAGTGGAACACTTTCATAACCTTCATGACTTAAATTTATGTTGTCTATGAATTCAATCTTTACTTTACTTCATAATTTTTATCTTTAGTATATTAAATTATATGCATTTTCCTTCATCATCTTCCAATTTGAGTAATTGTGCTATTATCTTTTTACTTTACTACTACTTTACTTTGCTACCTGGTAGATGACTAAAAATTATGATTATAGTGAGAATGGCCATATTCCTAAAAATGGCTGCCTCTTAATTAGGTTTAAACTTAAACCGGCCGCAATATATTTATTCGTTTTTTTGAAATCTATTATTTCATGCATTCCTACTCAAACAAAATATCTATAAAACAACTTACTTGATTAAGGTGTTGATGTTCCGAAACAACTTTGGCACAAAATTTGAAAATCATATCCGCCAGTTGAATTCCGTATTTGCCCAGCTTTGCATATTCGGCGGAAATGGCGGAACTTGCACTGGTTTTGTCGATTTTCTCCACACCGCTGATCCAATCTGTAAAATTTAGTAAGAAAATCGAAAACAGAATAAATAACTCACTTTGGTACAAATTGTTGATTCCATCTTTCTCCGGAGTGTTTACATTTTCTCTGTCAGCGTTGGTCACTCTTCTCACCAGATAGACGGGATTTGTGTCTGTGCCGGCCCCCAAATACGACGATAACATGGCGCCACTTGCAACTGATTCTCCACCGGATAAGAAAAGCACCTGAAATCCATTCAATAAAATCAAAATTTATTACTCATCAGTAACGTCTTATATATTTTTTAGCATTTTCCCTATATTTATTCAAAAATTGATAACAAAAATATTCATTTTATGAAATCTGCCGGAAAATCTTGGATAATAGTAATGATAATAAAATTTGGAATAATGGTATGCAAAATTTCGATTCACCTGTTCCTGGATTTCAACACTGGTTGATTCATATATACATTGTTGTAGATCGTAGACAGAGCCGAGTGCTGGCGGCTCCAATACCAGCATGTAGCCTTTGTTGACGTAGAATATGTGAAACATTTTCTTATCGGTCGAATTCGGCGAAAATAGCAAATTGAGGTGGTAATTGTGGTTTTGATGTTACGGGGACTTCAGGCTTTTTGGTGTAAAGTTTATGGCATTTATGAGAAGCGAATCAACAGTCGATTTTATTAGTAATAAGATATGTTTAGAAATATGAAATAAGGCAGGATAGGTAAAGTGTTTTCAGTTACAAATAGAAATTTACGAAGAGTGGCTGGCAAATTAAAACCTCATCAGCTGATAAAAGCATCGAAGGCGTAAGACATTCAAAATGGGCGTTCCGAAGGGAAATCGTGCTAAGACAAAATTGGAATTGAACGACGTTTTTGCAGTATCTCTATTTTTTCCACTCTACCTAAGTCGCACGTGTCCGTCGTCCGTCCGTCCCACGGCGTAACTTTTTATGTACCCCCGATATGTTCTGTAAGCGAATTATTTCCTATAGCTAATATTTTATAGCTAAAACAAAAAATAGGGAGGCTTAATATAAGTCTGCTTGGCAATCACCCATAAAACCGGCCGTCACAATATTGTCACAACCGATTTTAGAGATAATCCTTATCAAACGGGGTGTGTCCTTTTTGCCTAAAACCCGTTTGCCTAAAGTATACCGTGGAGGTAAATGACCTTTTTGTAAAGACAAGGGAAATTTGTTGTAAAAAATACATTCTAAGGATAAAAAATTGCGGGAATTCAAGTTTTTGTCCTATTTTTTAAAATAAAATAACCTTTTTGACAAAAAACCTGGCTTTCTGGTAAAATATATGGAGTTTTAGAGTACAGTCGACTCTCGATTTACCGCACATGCGATTTACCGCACTTTCGATTATCCGCACATAATTGGCTGGAACGGATTTTTTCCGTACAAAATTCTCTCGATTATCCGCATTTTGTGCGGATAAATTCGATTATCCGCACAGGTTTTTGCGGAACCAAAGTGAAATTTCCAAGTAAAAATTTTCGATTATCCGCACAAAGAAAAATGGTTCTGTTTTTGGCGCAAATTTGAATTTTTATACAAAATTTTCCCGATTTTTATCAAATTTTTCAAAAATTTTTCAAAATTTTTGCCATATTAGGTAAAAATTTTCCAAAAATCGGTCAAAATTTAGTAAAAAAATCAAAACTTTTTGAGCGGGAATTCAAATTTTATTTTTTATTTTCAAAAAATGACAAAGAATACAGGAAATTTCGATTATCCGCACAACTTTGCACTGGAAGGATTTTCTCCATACAAAATTCTCTCGATTTACCGCACATGCGATTTACCGCACTTTCGATTATCCGCACAAAATCGCCAGACCCGATGTGTGCGGTAAATCGAGAGTCGACTGTAATACGAGAGGTAACGTCGCGGTGTGATCGAGTGGAGTCAAGCGTCGTGGTCGAGTGCCATGGAGAAGCGCCGTAGTCAAGCGCCGTGGTCGGCTCAATAACGACTGTCGATGATGTATTACGAGCATGGCTAAGAAAGTTGCAAGCTGCGCGAAACGGCAAAAATCCACGATTTCCAGGATTTCGCGCACCTGTATCTTCCTTTTCATTTCGTGCTGATTTTGGTACCAATCGTCTTCTCTTGAGCTACGGAGCATTTGAGCTATCACTCAGCCCAAAACGCGGCAAAAAAATTTTTCGGGGACAGCGAACAAGTGCAGCTTAGTTAGAGGGGATATCATCTAAATTTCCAAGTCTATTTTCACAAGCACTTGGGAAAGCGGACTGAGTGTTGAAATTACTTACAGATAGGATTGATAAACCTGATTCAAATTTTTTAAACATTTATATACCTTTCACGCCAATTTAAAATATTTTTGCGATCAAGACCCGACATATGTTATTTCTAACAAATTATTCGTGGGTACTTCATTTGTTGCCAGTTTTTTGTCAAAAAGGTTATTTTATTTTAAAAATAGGACAAAAACTTGAATTCCCGCAATTTTTTACCCTTAGAAGGCATTTTTTACAACAAATTTCCCTTGTCTTTACAAACAGGTTTTAGGCAAAAAGGTTTAGGCAAATATGCTTTAGGCAAAAGCATTTTAAAATACACAGTACTTGTATTTTGGTCCATTTTTGCCTTTGGGAAATTTTCCCCGAATATTGCCCAACCTCGGATATAGCACCCCTTTGGCCCGGTCCCGAAGGGGAGGGGCTATAATGGGGGTTGACTGTATCTTTAATACTATTGTAGTAGACTAAGGTCACGTTTTTGTCTACCCTATAAAATTCTGAGATCGCCCGCTACAGGAGAGCATGAGAGCTCAAAATGATCCTTCAGGGATGATCAGACGGAATCCAGAAATTTTTTTCGCGAGCTCTCAAAAAATTGGCTTCTACCCAAAAAGTGTCATTTTTGCCACATACGTCATCAAGTAAATACAAGCACCAAGGTGCCGAAGGCACCCACTTCCGCTAGTTGGCATCATTTTATGATTATTTATTCCTGTTGCATTGGATAACAACTAAATAACAATACATAAAACAGAGTTGAAGTTTATTTATTGTGACATCATAGGCGTAGCAAAAAGTTTCGGCTTATCTATGCTAAAAATTTTACCAAATTTACAGTATCCAAAATTTCCTATCCTTTATATAAAGAAATAAACAAAACATTCGATTGAGATATAACATATAATAATAAAAACTATTTCAACCACTGTAGCGGCTAAAATAGGAGCCGTAGCAATATGCGCTAATGTACTTATTGGGATCGGTCACATTCTTGGCAGCGTAGACTGGGATCTTAGTCGAGAAGGACGGAGAACATAGATTTCCTGGAAAATAAGCTTTACGAAATTTAGGGTAAATTTTCTTAACTCCATACTTGATAAGGTGACATAATTGGACACTTTTGTGGTATTGGAAAACCGAATATCCGCCAGAGAGGTGAAATTGTTGCGCTCCAAGTCGATGGAATAGAAGGATGTATTTGCAAAAACGTATTCCTCAATGTTGCTGATTTGATTTCCGGATAAATCCAAATAAAGCATCTGAGTCGAGTTGATATTCGCAAAAGAGCTGCCTTTCAGTGTGGTGATCCCATTTTGGCTCAGCGATAATTTTGCCAAAGCGGGCAAGCTTTTACTGATCTCTACAGCTGAAATATCGATTACATCAATTACATACTGTGAAATAAATTTACATAACACATATAACCAAGAGTTTCCGTTTGAGCGAGAGAGTAATAAGGATAAGTATTCCTATTTTTGAGGACAAAAGATAAAATGTTATCATAAAGTTACTAGAAGTTCTGGATTATTATAAGAGTGTTGCAAAGATATCATTCTCTCCTAAACAAAAAATTGAAATGGTAATGGATTTACCATAGAAATGGTAAATCCATTTCCATTTACCATGGATATACCATTTTCCATTATAAAAATTGGAATATTTATAAAATCTAATCGACATAATCTCAATCAAACTCAAAGCAATCGGCACTCAAATCGATTTTTGACCCCGCTTTTTTCTTTATATCATTTAAAAAATTGTTACTCACCAAATTCGCTGATATTGTTTCGTCCCAAATACAGAACTGACAAATTTTGCATTGGCTGTTGGAAAAGCTTTTCGTCGAACTTTGTCAATTGGTTGTGTGAGAAATCCAAACTTTGAAGTTGAGGGCAGCTAGAAAATAAGCTAGTTGGGACATCCTTGAACACATTTCCATCAAGGTCGACTGTCTCAAGCTTGGAATATTTGTTAAAACGCAATTTGTATAGACGATTGTGGCTGAGTTTGAGTGAAGTTAAATTTGCCAGCTGATTTGAAAATGCTTCCAGTGGGAATCTTGAGAGATTGTTGTTGCTGAAGTCAAGAGTGTTCAGCTCGAGAGTATTTTCTGAATTGCCGAACGCGTTTCTAAACAAAGCTCGATTTGAAACAAAACTTAAGACTTGAGTAAAATTGATAATAATATCACAGTCATAGAAAATAATCTTATTAATAAACTAGCGCGCGGGGAGTCTATATCAGTATGCCTTTTCTGTTATAACTTCACTCACATTCCAGAGGAGAAGGTCGGGCGCTCCGCGCCCGACCACAGGATTGGCTCGCCACCTTCGGTGGCTCGCAAACTTAGGTTCAGTCTGTGTATGGCTCAGTCTAAGGTTGGCTCAGTCTAAGTTTGGCTCAGTCTAAGGTTGGCTCAGTCTAAGTTTGGCTCAGTCTAAGGTTGGCTCAGTCTAAGTTTGGCTCAGTCTAAGTTTAAATTAAGCACCCCTAAGAATGCCTTCCAGAAAAAGCGTGACAGGAAAAAACCTTACATACGGGAACAGGGACCCCTAAGAATGCCTTCCAGAAAAAGCGTGACAGGTAAAAACCTTACATACGGTAACAGGGACCCCTAAGAATGCCTTCCAGAAAAAGCGTGACAGGAAAAAACCTTACATACGGGAACAGGGACCCCTAAGAATGCCTTCCAGAAAAAGCGTGACAGGAAAAAATCTTACATACGGGAACAGGGACCCCTAAGAATGCCTTCCAGAAAAAGCGTGACAGGAAAAAACCTTACACACAGCAAATTTCTCTGGCACTCTAACCTAATGGTGTAGTCTTTTCCACTGAAAAAGGAAGAAATCTCAGATAAGATAAGAAATAAGCACCCCTAAGAGTCTATAAATGCATTTGGCTTTGTTTACGCTACCACATGACATTTTATCTATAAAGTTCGCTATGGTCGCATTTTCATATTTTGTGCAATGTATGAAAAATTTGTCTGAAAATAAAAATTCATCGATCCGATTTTGAGGATCAATATCCTAGTATCGATAACTGTAGTATCTGTACTACTAATATCGATACCTATACGATTTTGGGAGTATTCTTAGCGATTATCATTTTCTCTACTATGAATAATAAAGCAAAATCATATGCAACATTTACCTTGATATATTCGAGATGCGGTTATGCCGGAGAGAAAGTTTGCGCAGTTTAGGCAGTCCACCTAGAATTGGCCCAGTGATGTTAGTGATCTGAAATAGGAAATTTATCAAACAATTACAAGTTTAAATGAACCAAGTTTTCGTCCAGATTGAGTTTCTGCAAGTTCGTCAAGCCGAGCTTCTTGAAATTTGGCATCTCTCGCAAATTGGCTCCTTGAATTGTCAGTTCCACTAAGTTTTCGTTCAAAGCAATAAAAGAATCCAAGGGAATTGAAGCAATCTCGCACTGCCCGAATTCCAGAGCTGTGATCTAAATACATAGCACGTCGGCGCCTTTTGCATGGTTTTGTATCAAAAAGTGTGACATGCATGTTTTTGTCGTTAAAATCCCGAGATTTTTGGTACATACCCTAATTCGGGTACGGGGAATCCGAATTTGGCATTGGGTTGGGGGGTTTTTGGCGTTCTGCCCATTTTCTGTTTTTGGGGCAAAAATGGCCCAAAAATGACCATTTTTGATGCGTTACGTTAAAAATAATTGCAGATTCGGACTCAGCGCATCAAAAAACCCCTAAAAACACATTTTGCTGACATTCCAAAAAAATTTCATTTTTTGGCCATAGGGGGTACCACATGGATTTTGAAAAAAATCGATTTTTTAAAAACGTGGGAATTTTTTCTGCAATGAGTGTTTTTAGGGGTAATTCGATGCGCTGATTCCGAATCTGCAGTTATTTTTTCCATATCGCGTCAAAAATGGCCATTTTCGGACGATCTGTTGAGCGTTTTTGGTCTCAAGTTCGAACCCCGGGTCCGTCAATCAATTTTTTTCTCGCGAAAATACCGAATTTTGTTAAAAATAACCACGATTCCTTGTTTGCCGGTCCACAATTGATTAAAAATTTGGAACTGTAAAATGAAATACCATCAATAATAATTTTCTTGCACCATTTTGTGATAATTTTCGCCCAAAAACGTCAAAAAACGCAATTTTCCCAACTTTCGTGGCGGGACCACCCACGATCTGAGGTCAAATTCGGAATCCCCGTACCCGAAATAGGGTAACTACGAAAAATCCCAGTCCATTTCGGACATACTACTTCACTTTTTCTCGAAAACACACGAAAATGGCCATTTTTGGGCAAAAAAACCGAAAAAATATCGAAATGGGCTCAGATGAGGTCTTAGCCAAGATTTTTTTTGAAATAGTAAAATTTGAAGTGTTGCTCGATGATACTGGACAAGTGAAATATTGATCCCTACGTTTTAAATTGAAATCTGGGGTCTCAAAGTTGACTCATTTAACACTGAAAAACGCAAAGTGTACCAACTTTGAAGCCCCAGATTTTAATTTAAAACGTAGGGATCAATATTTCAGCCACCAGGTATGATAGAGCAACACCTGAACTTGCGTCCTGGCAAAAAAAATCTTTGACAAGACCTCATTTGATTTTTGGCTGAAATCGGCCGTCACGCTTTTTGATACAAGAGGCGCCGACGTGATAGGTTTGAGTTTTGCATAATTTTGTACTTATTAGGTAGCTATTTTCTGCTAAAAAATTTTCGTGTTTGGAACTGAGCAGATTTTGATTACGTTTGGCGTTTGGAACAGAAGAGTAACAGAATTGTTTAAGAAAAGATTAATTGAAAGTCATTTTTAGCATTCCACAGCAACATTTTCTTATTTTTAAGCGGATTTTCAAGTTAATCTTCAGGCGACGTTCGATTATTAGGTGACATTTTTAACTGAAAAGGGGCGTTTTGTCAAACAGATGCTTTGGCAAAAAGTGCATATTGCAATATACCGTAAGCTCTTTAATTTGGACCCAGGGGATATTATTATTCAAACGAACTCTATGGAGGGTCAGAATTAGAAGGCGGTCAAAATTAGAGAAGCGGGTCAAAATTAGAGAGTTTACGGTATTTACCAAAAGTTTCGCTCGATTCTGTCCAAAAATAACACTTAAGCAAAAATGGCCGTAATTTAGAATTCTGTGAAAATGGAAAATAGAATTCTGGTGAAAATGATCATAGGAGAATGATCATAGGAGAAAATTTTTTACAAGTAAATTCAAAAGGCTTTTACAAACAGTCAACTTTTCGGTAAGAACTACCTTTTTAGAAAAACAGACCAAACATTTTGCTTTTCAGCCAAAAGTTAGCATACAAGCAATGGCTGTATGAACGGAATAGATTCACTTACATTCAGCTTAGGAAATTTTTCCATCTCGCCCAACGGCTCTGTGCAACCTGAAAACTGCAACTTCGCGATTGATAGCTTTTTGTGCCTTTTGCAGGAGCTGGTGCAGGTCGAACAAGACTCGTTGAGTTGCTTCTGATGATCTTCGAGGATTTCCAAAACAGTGCAGAGACCGATACTTTCGAAGTTGTGACAGCGGATTTGGACTTCTTTTCCTGAGCGATAGCAGTAACAGTAATCATTCAGTGCTTCGGGGCATAATCCAATAAATTTCTTCATCAAAGCTGGTTCCAAAAAAGACAGCAAGATAAATAAGGAAAAAATCGCCGAGAATTTGGCCATTTTGATTCTAAAAATAGTTGTACGTATTAATAAATGCGTAATATTAAACGAATGCGTAAACGGTAAAACATGAAGGGAATGTTCAAAATAAAAATTGTGCCATTTGTTAGTACCCATTTTTGGCATTTTTGTAAAAATGCTATAGATTTTTATTTTGCAGAATCGTTGAATTAGTGTTTGCTTTTTGCATGAAGTCGAAAATATTTTACGGAACCTCCGAACCATCTCTAATTTTGTGAGAAAATATTCGTTGATGAATGAAATAATATCAAATATAGTAAATAAATTTTCTTCGAATATATTAATATGGCATTGAGTGCTTATAAATGACAAATATGCGCTTTCCCGTAGTTAGAGAGGACCAATATGTCACTCACTTTGTCGATCGCAGATTAACGGTAATGAAGAGGATATGTCTGTGAATCAAAGATGAAGTAAAGACAATTCAATGCTATTGAACTGCTGTGTCTTCTGTTGTGATATCGAGCTAAACACAATAATATCCATAGTGACCTGACTTTCATGCCCTAAGCAAACCGTATTTCAAAATGAACGGAGATATCCGCTCGCAATACTCTATATAAAATATTTTCATTTATGATATAATATCATCATATGTTTATTTAATGTTGACATGAATATACCTGTAAATTATAGACAGTAAACTAACATCCTGCTAATTCTTACGACCTATAAGTCAAAGATCACAATCTCGAACGTCTCCTTTAAAAGTGACAGAAAATGATTGATTCAAATAGAAGAGAAATTGATTTTTGTAATATATTTTTATTTCAAATATGTAAATAATAAACAGTGAAATCGGATCAATGCATTGTGTAAAGCATATGGCAACATAGGAAAACAAGAAAATTACAAACTAATGTATGACTTTGCGCCGGTTTCATGAAACTTTTGTTAGAGGAGCGGTTGATATTCGTGAGACAAGGCTCTTCTCAGCAGGTGGCCATTATAACCGAAACTGGCAGCGGTTGCGAGCGAGAAAATCTGAAAGTTTACTTGTTAGATTTATAGGAAGTTTGTTATACAAAAAAATTCGCTAACATCATTTGTCAGATAAGTAATTTTTTTAGTCTATACAATTTTAATTGACTATTACATTGTATGTTTTGGTATGTTTATTGGATCAAGATTGGGGAAGTATCCGTTTCCCCAAGATTGGTATTATTGATAATTAAATAATGTTCATCATGTTTTATAATCGTATTCTATTTATCAATTTGATGTAAATATTTATCCATGTTTTCTGACCACATAGTATAAAAAGTAGAATTTGATATATTTTATCATTTAAAACGAGCTTGTCAGAATTTAATAGACTAATTTATGGCAAATTCGTCATTCATTTAATAATGATATTAACGTGACATAAATTATCATACCGCTATTCTTAACAGAATAAAAAATAAGTTAGTTATTAATACGGTGATTAAAATTTGACTATAGAAATAATATTAATACTTCGGAGTTAATGACAGAAACCATTTTCCATTTATAATCATACTATGTTTTTGATTTTCTATTACTAGCGGATAGGAATCAGGGATAATGGCCAAAATTGTTTAATGGTAAATAAACGAAAGCTAGCCTGTTAGTTACAATAAATTTATCGTCCATAACCTTCCGTAAACTCTCTAATTTAAGCCCCATCTCTAATTTTACCCCTCCCTCTAATTATGCCCCCTCTGGAGCTCGATTGAATAATTATACCCCCGTGGTTAAATTCTCAAATTTACGGTAGGTTATGGGCGATAAATTTATTGTAACTAACAGGCTAGCTTTATCTCGTTTATCTACCATTAATGAAATTTGGCAAATGAAAAATACATAGGATAACTTGGCTCATGCAAAATTTGAATATACAAGAAAACCCTATTGAGTTAACCCGCAAAATAAAATCAATAGACTTACCGAACTAAAAACATAGGCCGTAACAGGAAGTTTGATCGATGATGACGTTTCCAAATCTATTGTGTTATCGAAGAGAGCCACAAATGAGAGCAGCGCGATGACCGCAAAGCAGAATGCACCGGTTACAGAAGTCCAC
The DNA here is from genome assembly GCA_022814885.1 of Ditylenchus destructor. Taxonomy (NCBI): domain Eukaryota; kingdom Metazoa; phylum Nematoda; class Chromadorea; order Rhabditida; family Anguinidae; genus Ditylenchus; species Ditylenchus destructor. The sequence continues at coordinate 1,041,748 of JAKKPZ010000016.1, read as the reverse complement.
AAATCCTGAAAATATCCATAATTAATGTGTCAATTAAAATTGTCTAAAGTAAACCACCAAGTAACATCTGATCCCTGAAAGCTAACGTTCAAAATTAAACCTTTGTGAAAATTATTCTTGAGTAAAAGTATTGGTTTGGCAACTAAGTCTCCGCGGTTTCATTTAAATATATTTTTCTTTTACGTAACCCTAGATTGCTCATGCGTGTTATATACCGCTGGATAGCTAAGACTTTTCTCTGTGCAACTATGATCGGGTAATATTTTTGCGTCTCAAAAAAATATTTGATATTTGTGATTCCATGAGCCATTCCAAAGTCACCAATTTTCGAGGTTTTTTATATCTTTTGCATGCAAAAAACTTAGGCATTCTATTTCCATTTGTGCAATATTGAAGAGAAACTTGAGTGCTAATAACTACTTTTTACAGAACATTTTTTCATTTGGTGGTTGCTGAGATATGGCAATTTTAAGGAACGACATCACCAGAAATTTTGAAAATTTCGATTTTTCCGAATTTTTCGGTTTATGTCCCAACTTTAAGCGGTCATATCTCGCAGAATTTCAATGCAAAAGTTATTCTGTAAAAAGTATGTTGTAGAGCTAGACCTTGCCTACAAATACCGCAATGCCACTTTTTTGAATAGTGCCAAAATGTAAAAAATGATATCCATGAGAGTTGCTAAAAATAACAAAAAATAAATTTTCTGGGTGTGCTTCGTGAGTATCATAATAAAGTAATTGTTATTCTGTAATGGTAAAGTTTGTTATGTGCTGTTTTGGAGAGTAATGGACGGGGTATCGAACGGTATATAACACTCAAGAAAAACGTTGGTTTAGAAGAATAAAAATTGACTTTACAACAACCGCGGATACTTAGTTAAACCAATATACTTAGTTAAACCAATATTTTGGCAGAAAAGTTTTCGATATTAAACTAGAGGATTTACTTTGACTTACGAGATTTGCAAATCTTTCGCCGGAACTGTAGTCATCTCCTCCGTCGTTGGGATTGTAACCGGGCGGTGGGCCCACAACTTGCGTGACGCCGATCGCATGAAGACCCCAAACCACAAGACTATACAGGAAAAATACGTACGAGATGATAATTGCGAAGTACGTCAGAAAGGTGATGTCGTAAGCTCGGCTGTGCAAAGCGCATAGGGTGAGAAGCGGACCGACCTAAAAAGCGATTACGTGGTGTCATTTGAATATGTATACTTGAGTACGCGGTACTTCCGGGTTATCTCTGTGCCAAAAGTTAAAATTTCAAAATAGCCTACTCAGTGCCTTCAAAATGATTGTAAAAATGATGAGTCATTGCTTTATAGTTGTTGTAAGTTGTGAGATAGAGGAATAAAAGCAATGACTCATCACTTTTACAATCATTTGAAGGCACTAAGTAGGCTATTTTGAAATTTTAAACGCTATACCTGATCAAATGGCCAATACCTAATCAAAATTTACCAAAATTTCTGTTAAATTTTCTGATTTTGGATTTTTGTGGTTCGTTCTTAACTGGTTTGGATTTCCAGCCAAAAGTATTCAATATTCGGTTCTGCGCGAAAGCATTTATTCATAAAAATTAAATAATTGTCGTTTTCGAAACAAAAATCCCCTTTACAAAGTAGTTATAATGCTTTAAGTAAATTTAAGCATTTTATATTATTCTATGACCAAAAAGTCTTTTTAAGTCTTAGAAAGGGTTTTGCTCTAATCTGAAAACATTCACTTTGCCGTACAAAATTTTGCTTAAGATCTTGGTCAAAATATTAATATGAAAGTTCTTAAAATTAATACTCACCCAATGTGCAGTTTTGAGAACTCCATACGGCCATTTCAAGGCAAAGGTGAAATTGTATTCAATCGGCATTATTTTTACCCGCAATAAAAATTGAAATAAGTCTAGTGTCAACTCTGAATAACTGCTAGCGCTTAGATAAAGAAATAACAAGATATGATAGTGGTGCAGCAGTAAAAGTAACAAGGGAAAATTGGCGCCTGATCGGCCGCACGCCACACTCCGCTGTACCAACTTGAGGATGGACAGGCGTCCTTGCTGCAGAAACGAAGTATATAACCATACAGTGCTCACTGGCAGAGAAAGAAAGACAAGTACACTCTTCATTAGTTGTACAATTTGGCATAGAGAAGAGAATTGTTCCTGATGAGAGATTATCTGCTAGAGAATCCTATCTCCTCTTTTAATAGGGGATTCTGCGTGTATAAAGAAATGCCCCAGGAAAACAGATAATAAACGCAACTTTCAATTACATAATATTATTCAATGGCATGGGCTAGTCACATATGAGTATAAACTACTCTTACCAATGTATTTGAATATACAACAACACGTCAGATGCCGTAAATCCTCTAATTAATCCCCTCCCCCAATTTATTCCCCTCCCTCAAATAATCCCTCTCCAACAGAATGCCAAACATACTTGCGGGTTCGCCGGACCAAAACTAAGTGCATATTCGTGTAGATCTCGTCGAGCTACGTAAGGAAAACCCAGAGAAAATCGAGTTTGAAATTTGAAAATTTTTTAGAAAACCCTTACGGAATAATATTCCCCGGGGGATTAATTAGAGGATTTTCGGTATTTGGTGACATGTGTTTAATCAGATGCTTTATGTGCTTTTTCGTGAGCATTGTTGATCGTAGCGTTGTTAGCGTAGTCGCCTAGTTGATCCAGACATTACAAAGTAATTTCTGGATTTGGAAAGATGAAAAAATTAAAGTAATCTGTAACATTCTAGATAACATCTGTATTATGAGTGTTTCATTCATTAGTTCTTATTTCCGTTGTCCTTGAATTTTTCTTGTGTTGTCATTTTGTATGTCCAAATATTTCAACACATTTATTCCAAGCTAATTTCTAAAGATTGAACCTACATTGTAACAAACTCAAAATGTGCGCTGCGTAAAAGTGTGGCTGAGTAATACTTTTTTCTTTTATGAATTTCCTTTTGTAAACTATCCTCTCAGACCATTGCCTTCGAGAAAAATTAGTTTGTTAACGTTCTCAATGATTCCAGGATTTTCTAAAGGGAAGGATCTATAAATGTTCGGAATACTTTGGAACTTTCTGCTATGTCTCAAATTTATTTTCTCTCAGAGCCAATGGATAGGGTTAGTTCAACATCCTATAGAGGAATATTCTCAGCTACCGACAAGCAACTTTTTGAATCTGATAGTATATAGAACCCAGATGTATGCAGTGCATTTATGTGGGTGAATCACCTCAGGTGACTAGAATAAACTATTAATCTACTTAATCATAATTACAATTTTCCCTTTTCTTGCTCAAGCAAATATCCATGGCCACTATGTTTGATTTCTTGCTCAGGAAGTTTCCTAACTTGGTCATCGTCTAGTTTTAAAACAAAAGCGCCTGCCAAACAAGTCGAGCTTCCACTTTCTCCATTATTTAAAAAAAGATGTGCAGATACCGCGTACCATTCCCATCGTTCTTGTTCAGTCCGTCGGCTTTTGAAAGGACAAGCTTTCTTATCACTGTACACAGAAGGTAATAGTGCACAAACGGTTACTAAAGTAGAAAAAAATAAATATATCAAAAACTAGCTCTAGTTACCTAGAGCCATATCGTGGGCGATTGAATTATACGGCTGAAAAAGAGATTGCGGGTCATTGAAGTCACTAAATTTTCTCGATAAATAAAATGTTTTGCCTATACCTGAAAGTGAGAACCTCCTCTCACAATCTCGTCGCTGGATTGTGACCACTTGAAACCGTATCTCAAGTCGACCCAACTGTCATGTGAACGATAATAATCGTAATACTGAAGACGTCCTTCTGTCTCAGCAATATAGGGTGTAAACCACTGATGTTGTCCTTGCATGTATTTGATTTCCTTTCTGTTTTCAATTTCGCATTGGGAATTGTTACAATTTTTGCAAGTTTCTTCACCCAAAATTACGTGTTTGAAACCTGAAGTTGTAAAACAGTAGCGTTTTTTATCTGTATATTTGCAGTTTTTTTATCTGTATATTTGCAATGCTCAGAGATGCGCTGGAATAACAATAGAGGCGATTTTAAGCATGAGGCGTATCCATGTTATTGATTGGACTCTTTTTTGTAAGTCATTTTAAAATTTCCCTGCTCTACTTCAAACAATAAATATGGATGTGACACTTGCGAACAATGCCTATGTCATTTTAGTTACAAAAAATAACCCAATTAGTTACTTCAATAATCTTTACATTATTTTAATATATTTAGACTTAAAATCCCCATTTCATGCCGTTTTTGAATTAAAAACAATTCTACGGGCTCGGATATCCCTTTTTGAAAGGAATGGTATTGTCAGACTTTCATAAAGTTGCATGCATACCTGAACTAGTTTTCGGTAATTTAGAATTACAATCCTTATTGCAGCGGGAATATTTGGTAAGCCACAATTCTTTCGCTAGATCTTCAATCGACGCCTGTTTCGATGAATTTTTGCCGTCGCTCTTTCTGGGTACGTTCAATTTATCTGCAAGATAATTGAGACCGATTTGGAATACTTTGTTGTCCAACATGATTTTCCAAAACTCATCGAGCTTATTTTCCCTCTCTTTATTTGGTTTTTCTTCTTCGCAGATCTATAACAGATTTGGATTATCCCATAACCAAAGAAAGATGCAAGGGTTGAGGTCGGACTCTCAACTGGGCCACGTATTTTACTTGGGGCTTCTACTCGGTGAAATAAGACTCGAAAATATAAAGACTCGACGAAGTAAGATAAGACCCGAAAATAAATCCAAATTGGCGATATCGCTTGCCATATCGCTTCAATACCACTATCTTAGGAGGGTTTGAAGCGCTATCCTTTTTATTGTCCGATTGAGTCATTACTCGTCTTCTAGAATGTTCTAGAAGCTGTGATCAGAAGCAAAATCGATTTAAAAACTATACTGTAGTTTTCAACAATTTTATAGTTTTTCAGAGATATTGACTATATTGTCATTGACAGCAAAAACACCAGTTTTTGACAACAAAAAAAATGGCGGGAAAAAATAAAATTCAAACGGACTCGGGACTCGGACTACTGACGAGTCCGGACTCGGAATCACTCGGACTCGGTAAGTTTTGCCGACCCCTAATTGTCAACCAATAGCTGAAGTAATAAAATTGAAGTAACGAAAAACGTCATTGACACATACTTACCCACGGTTGGAATAGCTGATTGTAGTTCGTAAGGATTTCCTTCATTTTTTGATATTGCGCCTTTTCGAACAATTTCTCGTCTACTTTTTTAAAAAGCCTAAAAGTTGTTTTATTATATCTGGAAAATAATGATAAAAAGTTACGATTTGTAATAACGTTTACACAGCAATTATTATCGAAAAATTCGATAATCCGTAAGGTTGGATGTAGTAATTGATGTTTCCAATAGAGCAAGCATACGCTGTATTCGCAGAACATAGGAATAGTCAGTAGAAACATAATCTTAAAAATCGGCTTGAAGGTCAAGAGTCCCGAAAAATGGGTCATTGAATCCAGGGTCTGGTGTGTTCATATTTTGTGTTGACACCTATGCATGTCATATCACGTTGGAATGCATGGCATGTCAGCTTTCTAGCAACATAACTTGCATTGACATCGTTGTCTTATAGTTACATTTTGGACAAAAGTTTAAAATTTCCACGGGTGCAATAAATAGGGTATGTTAAACATCGCCAAAAATTTGGAGATTGTTTTTTATATAAGGAGTGTAAAACAGATCAAAACGGCGCGAAATACACGTTTTTGAATTTTTTGGATTTGTTACTAAAATTCGATTTTTCTGAAATTTTTTTGTAAATTCGTATTGCAGCAAAATGCATCATATTAAGGCAAAATTTTGACAGTAAAATATTTGCCGATTTGTAACATACCATATTTCCGCATACCTGAACTTTTTGCACTTTTGCCAAAACCGGAAATATAAAGCGATGGATACTGTTGGGTTATCGGGAGGGAAGTTTTATATAAAGATTATGTTCAGTTCTCAGTTTTCAGAACTCTCGACCTTCACGCCGATTTTTTAGCCGATTAAGACTATACTTCCACTGACCACTTCTGATTTTTTATGGATATAGCACCTACTCCGGGTGTTAAAATATGAATCGTCTTTTTCAATTTTTTTTCGATATTTTCATGATTTTTTGAAATATTTTCTATCATATTGTTGATAAGTAATATTAAAAAGAGCGTTCATGTTTTGCTGGATTTCCCATGGGTTCAGTTACAGAGTTTACGGTGTATATAACTGTCTTAATGCTAGAATGTATTAAATCAAATTAGCAAATCGACTCACGGTGTTCCCAGTGTTATGGATTCCCTCTTGCCATAAAAATTGTATTCAATCAGAGGCTTTTTTGCGTTCCATGGCCATGGACTTTCTTCATCAGCTTGTAGCATTCTCATAAATAGGTCATCCAGTTCTTTATTATATGTCCAGTCAATGCCTAAATATTTACAGCTAAATGGTGACATTTAATTATTGTGAAATTTATTAAAGTGACTTTTTGTGCAACTTTTCATTTTCGAAAAGCTGTTCACGAAATGTTTTACACATACCTTTGATTAAACCAGGATCAATAGATGAACTGTCATTTCCAGCTCTCCAACTTCCGTTAAGTTTCCTCCATGGAGGCTTTAACTTCTTGCTCCAAGTTGTTAAATTTCCTGGTTTTTGGTTTCGCATCCCTTCAGCCGATGTAGGATTAACTGTTTGGAGAACTTGTCTGTGTATTACAAACCTACGCTTTTGTTCTGGCGCCGGAGGTGGTGATTCCGCAAGTCGTTTTTTGATTGTTTCATTAGACTGTCCATTAGTTTGTCCCATAGGCTTAACTACTCCATCATCTGCAGGTCGTTTTTTCGTTTGTCCAATAGGCTGACCTTCACGAGTAGGAGCTCCAGTAGCATCTTTTCTGCGCCATACTGGCACTTTATTATCTGTATCTGAAAAGCTTGGCGTCGTACAAATACAACAACGCAACAGTTAGCTCGCAGACAACAAACAGAGAAATTGGGTAATTAAATCGGCAGACACAGACATTCTCTGCAGTCTAACGTGCGTTGTCTTTTCGTGGTGGCGCACACTAGCTCTCTTTTGACTCCCTCTCAACATATAAGGCCGAATTGGGTATTTAAACCGAAAAATCCCCAATTGAATTGCCGCGCTACAAGACTTACAAAATGCGCTACTACACTCTGTTACAGGAGGTTAGCCTCACCCCCCATCTTTGGCGTTATGTCCCAGCTTTAATATTTGAATGATCAACGAAGAGAGAGAGAAAAGAGAAAAGATGGCGGGTGAGGTTGGAAATATACAACCGGGGACAAAACTTCACTTGCGGTTTAGGGTGATTAATATGATTATTCCATAGGAGCCCCCCGCGGCTTCGCCGCTTGGCGGCGCCCATGTTCATCCAGGATTTCCGGAAGCCATAACTTTCCGAGCCTGTCTCGGATCCGGCTGGGTGATAGCCCATTTTGCTTGGCTCAATAAGAGCTGTCGATTGGTATATCACTCGCCCGGATCCGAGCGTGGCTTGAAAAGTTTCCTTTGTAAACCCCCTCCCCAAAAAAATTTGACAAAATGGCGTTTTCTCAACTTTCGTGCCGGGACCACCCCAAATCTGACATTGATAACCCCCTAAAATCATGGGTTTTGGGGGGTTCCGAGCCTGTCTCGGACCGAGCCTGTCTCGGATCCGGCTGGGTGATAGCCCATTTTGCTTGGCTCAATAAGAGCTGTCGATTGGTATATCACTCGCCCGGATCCGAGCGTGGCTTGAAAAGTTTCCTTTGTAAACCCCCTTTTCTCAACTCACATTTCCTTTGTAATGTGAGTTAAGAGGCATCCTGTAACACCATTTTGTATACATTAAAAAGTTATTTCTACAAAATATCTATCTCTTTTGAAAATAAGTTTATCATATTGTCCAAAAGGCTTTTGTTAGGGAATTGGTGACTCCTGTTGACCTGAAGCCTACTTGTTATAATTTCAAAAGTTTTAGATCAATTCTAAACTCCTTAAAAGATGGCCCTGGGGTCTATTAAATCTAATAGTTTATATTATAGTAAACTCTACCTCAGGGCAATATTTTTTCTACATGCTTTAAACATAAAGTCAAAATTAATCTGTCTTGCCACGAATTTAAATTTCATATTGAATTTTTGAATTGTGATTCTAATTTGTTTGTAATTTCACTCCTTTCATCTTATTCATATTTTGATTCACATATTTCCATCATATTTTTGACTTTGTAATGTTCATCTTATTAGTTAACTAGCGCGCTAGCGCGCTAACGCGCGCTAGCGCGCGGGGAGTCTATATCAGTATGCCTTTTCTATATCAGTATGCCTTTTCTATATCAGTATGCCTTTTCTACATCAGTATGCCCTTTCTATATCAGTAGGCCTTTTCTGTTCTAACTTCACTCACATTCCGAGGGGGAAGGTCGGGCGCTCCGCGCCCGACCACAGGATTGGCTCGCCACCTGCGGTGGCTCGCAACTCAGACTCAGTCTGAGTTTGACTCAGTCTGGAATTGGCTCAGTCTAAGATTGGCTCAGTCTGAGTTTGGCTCAGTCTGAGTAAATAAGCACTGGATAGAATGCCCCTCCTGAGAAAACCGTAACGGACACGAAAATTAAGCACTGGATAGAATGCCCCTCCTGAGAAAACCGTAACGGACACGAAAATTAAGCACTGGATAGAATGCCCCTCCTGAGAAAACCGTAACGGACACGAAAATTAAGCACTGGATAGAATGGCCCTCCTGAGAAAACCGTAACGGACACGAAAATTAAGCACTGGATAGAATGCCCCTCCTGAGAAAACCGTAACGGACACGAAAATCAAGCAGTGGAAACCGAAAATTCAGGTACATTTAGTCTATATTTTGTCTAAATTTGTCTACATTTTAGCTAAATTTTGACCTCAAATTCGGATTCCCCGCTAAAAATTACTCTAAAATAGGTACTTTTCAAAAATAAGCACCCCTAAGAATGCACCTGTGAAAAATGGAATAAGCACCCCTAAGAATGCACCCCAAAAACGTGCGGCGTACGCACGGACGGACGTCACTAACTTATTATAAGGATAAAGTCGTAAGGGTCTGACTGAAGATGCCCAAACCTTACGTCTTAAAAATGAACATTGTCTCAGATTATGGGCGAAACGATGTTTATTGTTTATCATACAATATTAATCTAACAAAACTTCTTCCTTCTTTGCGTTTATAACGCATATCAATTTGGGGGGTACTCGCGAGATTGGGGTCCGGGACCCCAAAAAGTGGGTTATTCTGCTGGGGGGGGGCGGAGCTTCACCATGCGACTTAGAGGGACCCGATAGAAGATATTTACAAAAATATCATAGCTAACGGAAATATTCACTAAAGTGAAAATTTTCGCTTTTTATTCTCAATTGTCCTACCTTTTTATGCTTATTTTAAATTTTCCTGTCAGCATAGGTTAATTATTTCTAAGTTCAGCACTGATAAGACTCATTATATGACACAAAAACTTACAAGTAAAGTGAGCACTAGTGGCTATTGTGAGAAAACATAACAGATACTTCCGATGCGGCCTCATTCTAGTAACTCGTATTTTCCTAGCAAGTAGTTTATTCTAGTAAATATTTAATACATTATATCAGATAAATAAGAATGACCATAGGCGTTTCTCAAGATTCCCTTTCTACCAAATAAAATAGGCATAGTATCGGCTTAAAGCGGGTACCGCAGACGTCTATACCACGTCTTTTACGACAAAATCTCTGTGTATCTCTAATATGAAGCAGTTAACTCCCTGTTAGGTAACTGAAGTCTCTATTTGTCTAGCGTTTGTATAAAACGGCTCGACTGATGAACCTATATGACTAACATATCTAACTGAGCTGTCTAGGAGACTCTGACGTGGCTACGACAGCAAGCTGTTGGGTTAGAGGACTTCGACCTTACCAAATCTCAACCATTTGATTCAGACAAGTTCGGCTATTTGGGTTCTGGATAAAAACTAATTTGTGATTTTGTGACATTGTAATTTCAAGGATATTGTAACTTTTCGTGATCAGTGATATATTTAAATTCTGCTTGTTCAAAGTGATAGTCCCTGATCTACCATCAGGAAAAAATGGATTTTTTGGTTAAAAAGCAGGTCAAAAAGGGACGGGCACAACACCAAAATGCAAAAAAATTTGAATTTTGTCGACCCATATTTAGAAAGTGTTTGTTTGGTTGTCGAAAATGAAACTTATATTCAAACGTTCCAATCGAACGTCTGTGACATTTTTGATAGTTTATTGGGTTTTCTCGTAATTGGGCTTTTAGAAAAGCATTTTCACATTTTCGAAAGTGATCACGTATTTCTACAGTCATGAATGATCATAAAAAGAACAAAGTTCACTATTGTTTCCATATAGATTCTCCGAGAAATGCGGAAGAGAAATGCAATCAATCTTTTGCCCTCAGAGCAACATTCCCGAAAGAGAGATCTGTCGTTTCGTCACGTTTTCTAGTACATTACATATAGTAAACAGACGAATTTTATGTCGAAACAAGGTTAAAAAATTTTACTCGAATTCAGTTCAATGATAATTTTTATCAGTATGTTTTTGGCTCAACCTTCCTTCAATTTTTACTACAAATATTACTCAAACTTTCGATAGGCTAATAATAAAATGTTTCTAACAAGTAGAAAATGGAAACCAATTCTCATTTCGCCACCATAATCACAATCTTTTGTTGGTTAGCATCGACATTTTGGCCTTCTTCTACGGCCAATTCTATGCCAGAGTGACATTCCGAGGTCACTCTGAATTTTTTCAACAAGGTAAGTATAGTTTTAAAATATATACCAAACTAGCGCGCTAACGCGCGCTAGCGCGCGGGGAGTCTATATCAGTATGCCCTTTCTATATCAGTATGCCTTTTCTATATCAGTATGCCTTTTCTATATCAGTATGCCTTTTCTACATCAGTATGCCCTTTCTATATCAGTATGCCTTTTCTGTTCTAACTTCACTCACATTCCGAGGGGGAAGGTCGGGCGCTCCGCGCCCGACCACAGGATTGGCTCGCCACCTGCGGTGGCTCGCAACTCAGACTCAGTCTGAGTTTGACTCAGTCTGGAATTGGCTCAGTCTAAGATTGGCTCAGTCTGAGTTTGGCTCAGTCTGAGTAAATAAGCACTGGATAGAATGCCCCTCCTGAGAAAACCGTAACGGACACGAAAATTAAGCACTGGATAGAATGCCCCTCCTGAGAAAACCGTAACGGACACGAAAATTAAGCACTGGATAGAATGCCCCTCCTGAGAAACCGTAACGGACACGAAAATTAAGCACTGGATAGAATGCCCCTCCTGAGAAAACCGTAACGGACACGAAAATTAAGCACTGGATAGAATGCCCCTCCTGAGAAAACCGTAACGGACACGAAAATTAAGCACTGGATAGAATGCCCCTCCTGAGAAAACCGTAACGGACACGAAAATTAAGCACTGGATAGAATGCCCCTCCTGAGAAAACCGTAACGGACACGAAAATTAAGCACTGGATAGAATGCCCCTCCTGAGAAAACCGTAACGGACACGAAAATTAAGCACTGGATAGAATGCCCCTCCTGAGAAAACCGTAACGGACACGAAAATTAAGCACTGGATAGAATGCCCCTCCTGAGAAAACCGTAACGGACACGAAAATCAAGCAGTGGAAACCGAAAATTCAGGTACATTTAGTCTATATTTTGTCTAAATTTGTCTACATTTTAGCTAAATTTTGACCTCAAATTCGGATTCCCCGCTAAAAATTACTCTAAAATAGGTACTTTTCAAAAATAAGCACCCCTAAGAATGCACCCCAAAAACGTGCGGCGTACGCACGGACGGACGTCACTAACTTATTATAAGGTACCAAATTAGCTAATTTTTCCTTGCATCTTTGTGAAAATTTGTTTTGAAAATGTTTAAAGAAGAAAAACTAATGTTCGTGTCGGTATTCACTGTGGTCGGATTTTGTTCGACCAAACATCTGCTTTTCAACTAGACAAACGTGTAAATTTTGCAGAAAAGATTAACTTTTTGAAAAAACTGCAATTGTTCGAAAATTTCACTTCGAATCTACCAAAACCAGCTAATCAAGGGAAACTCAAAATTTTTTAAAATAAGTATGTTTAAACAAATCAATTTTAATAAAACGATCTTACTTAAAAAAGCACGCGCAACTCTAATGTTAAGGAGTTCTCTCACCACCTATGTCTGTCTTTTTCCCTCTGTCGATCTCTGTCTTCTCAAAGGTGAACCATTGTAAATCATCAGACATTGATACATGTCCTTTCCGTTTCCACCAGTTCTCCGCCCGCAAATATGATCCCTCGGGTTTTCCCTTCCGATCCTTTGTGTATCCTTATCACGTTGCCGGCACATGTCCCACTGAAACTGACCCTGAGACGGCGCACGTGAACAGACAGAACCAAACAAATGTGCAGGCATTAGAGAGGGGACTCGTCTTTGATGATAAATGCGATGCGTGTGATGGGATTCCGACCGCATCGCGAGGAGAGAAATTGGCCAGTAGTAAATATTTGTGCACTTTTACACTCACAAAATCGCTATTTGCGGAACCGATGTGTTTCTCAACCAAACTCGAAATGCTTGTTTTGTTGCTAATTCGAGCAAGGAATGCAGGTGAGAGGCACGAGGGATATCTGATCAACAGTTTAATGAAAGAAGTACAGAAAGTAGTTAAAATTATTTTAGTGTAAATATCTAGTTTTCATACATCTTCTGCCAGATTTTGTAACATTGACACGCTATACCAAATTCGGTCATATTTTAACACATTTGATAAAAAAAATTGAAAATAAATAAACTGCACAGACACTCTATTACATATACAAACTTTTGGCTATGTTTTGCCTATGTAACTCCATTGCACTTTTATTTTCACACAAACAATGTGACAGTTATTTGCAGAACCGATGTTTCCCAATATGTTTGTTTTGTCGATAAGTAGAGGGTGGAATGTGGGCACGAGGTATGACATCAGACCGGCGATTGGGCAAAGACTCAAAAAGCATATAAATCATTTGGCCCTTGCAGGAATATGTGTTTTTGTCTTTGTTGACTTTCTCGACTTTGACCTTTCGCTGGAAATAAACATAAACAAAAAGTGTATTATTTTTTAAGTCATGCTATGACAGAAGCTACGAAAAATATAAACATATATGTACTTTTGAATTGAAAAGAGAATCATCTGGAAACGAGCTCATATTTACTATCTAATTGATCAAAGAAATCTAATTTATCAAAATGTTCAAAATATCCAATTTTCAAAATTTATCAAGCAATTTTCTTGTTAAGGAAATAAACATTTGTGTTCCGGAAATCAAGGCATGCATTGGATTGCAAAGCATGCATCTTGGACGTTTTTGTTACGGCCTGAAGGAAAATGGTCTCGATTTCTTTAGCCACGTGATGTCTTTTAAATCAAAGGGGCCGTACGTTTTTCGAAATTCCAAAGCTTGATTACTGGTTGTCAAAGTGGACTTTGATCCCAACCAGTCCTTCCTGGTTATATTCTCGGCCACGTGCATTGGCGCCCCATCGTTTGAGTCATTCGTCGAACATAGAAATAGAGAACTGGACTTTTTTGAGAGTCTCTAATTCGTTCCACGAGTCAATCAGTCACATGTCCTTTTGTGATGGAATTCTTTATCAATCCATTTTTAAATGATCTTTGACGTTCGAAAACGTCACTCGAAAACAATGTGCAAATGACTTCCGACGTAATATGATTCGTCTTTCGCAATGGTAACCGTGAATGTTCATTGATACAGATCCAAGAACTTTGCTCCTAAGCAGGAATTGATCGTTGGAAATGGGATTCCAATCATAAAAGCAACCTTTTGCAGATTTTGCGGCATTTTAAAACTTGTGGCACATTTGATCAACTTTAAAATTGACCGTGTATGGATTTGTCAAAGAGAATTTAGCCAATAACCAAATTATCAGTCTTTGGCAATTTTTCTAATAATAACTATGAAATTCAAATGATAGAGATACATTTGCCGTTTATTTTTCGGTTATACTCATTTTTTGTGTAATACTCAAAACTACGGTCCTCACCTGAATCGGGGGTGTTCCTTACTCTTCAAATATCTCCTGATAGCAAGAGTTTTCAATTTTGTCTAAATTAGATCACTTCTCGAAAACATATTTACTTTTCTTCTAAAAATTACTATCTTTGGACCCACAATTAACGTTTTTGGTTATTTGTAAGGAGAAACAAATAATAGCAAAATCAAATCATATGAAGCAAACAACACTTACGTATTTGTTCAAATCACATGATTTATTTCTACGACCGTTTTCGGCTACCAAAGAATCGCGGGGAATACCTCTTCCATCATTTTATCCCTAGAAAACGCACAAATCCAAAACAAAACCGCCCGTTATGTGGAAACCCCGAAAGCGCATACATTTTGATCGATCCCCTACATTTTGTGCTATTAATTACACACATGAAAGTGGCGTACTGGGGGCGTCTCCGTCCTAAAACGACCGAGGACACCGCATTCTGTAGGTGAGAAGTACTCTCGGTCGATGAAAGATGACTTGGGCGGCGGGGAATTCGTTGAAACTCCGGCGGGAAATGCTCCTGTGTCGCCACAACTTTAATCACATGTCCCCCAAATTGCACACAAAGAGTTGGGTGTTGACGCATGCACCTCCGAATATCAACGAAATTGGGGTGGAGGATGGCGGTGACCTGGCGAGGTGTACTTTAGACCCATCGGTAGTGCGGCCGCTCGCGCCACGTTTCTGTGGAGGGCGCACCCTCGCCTCAACTAAAAATCCGTTGGTTTCGGGGCAGACCCACTCAAAAGAAACTATCATCGAAAGGAATCCAAAGAGATCGCTAGCCGAAGGAATCCCTAAACCCCGGTGTATATCCCCAAATGCAGTTATATGCGCGATTGTCGGATCCAATCATGTTTCCTCTATAAGGACGCTCCACTGCGATATCGCACACATAATATTTAAAAGACATCGCTTTATATGGCGATGATCGATACACTGAACATGCAAAACACTCCAAATTTGCGATTATATGAAAAATTTAAAATGGGCAGAATGCCAACAAATGTTAACTTAAATTGCACCGAAGCTCAATTTTTTAACTTTTAACCCATTTTGCTTTGCACATTTTTTAGCTATTAATTTTTAAACATTTTTCGGAAATAATTTGTGATCATTTTTCGCATTTTCAATTCAACATATTTTACAACTTATGATTTAGTTGTAACGCACATGATTTAGTTGGGAATTTACATCTTATGTTATTTAGTTGTTAAATTTTGTTTGTATTTCCACGCATCTTTAAACTTATCCTTTTATTTTTTGCATAATCCTTCAACAATAAACTTATTATATTCGTAAATTTCAAGCGGGCAATACACAAATGGGATACGAAAGCATGAAAATATGAGAAGAGACAAAATAGTTTACATTTGGCATGAAATTCCACAGCTCAAATCAATAACTTTCAGGTGATTGAAAATAATAATTTAAGAGGCAGCTAAGAACTCAATTAAAGCCAGTTTTCCTCCCGCCTGCTCTTTCGGAGCACACGCAAACCCATAAAAATATCCTCAGAATGGTCAGACGGTGTGGGTGGGAGGCAATAAATGATTATTATTAATAATGGCGGTCGGTGGAAATGTCAAATAGCAGAACGCGAAATTTAGCTTAATATGACTTTTTCGAGAGTTGGAGAATTTAATTGTGAATGCTGAAAAATAAGGTGGCCAAATTAGAACAAATTCTGCAAGAAATGACTAATAATAAAAGATAAAGAGACAAATGCCTACAAAATTAGAAATTATTGTGAACTTTTATGGAAATTCTGGCGACCCGTACAGCGGGAGAAAGAGCGTATCGTTTCGTACTTTCTTAGGGAGTTTTTAGTTTTCCAAAAAGTTGTAACGTTTTATTTTTGTAAAAAACATTGATTTTTGTGGACTTCATACTTTAGATACGCCCTTACAAAACATTTCGAGTATAGATGCAAGAATAATTCAAATTTGTGATAAATACAATAAAACTAAACAAATTTATGCGATCATTTTTGCAACGCTCAGATTGGTGTATGGATATAAGAGCGGGAGTGCCGGCAACAGGCCATCCATATCGAAATTGATCACCCTTTTCTCTGCGGGCTTAGTTATGCGAGCTTGGCTGAAGGTGGACACAAATGCGGACGGGATCACTGAGTCTAATTCAAGACATTGGCTATCAGCCTGATCCACAGCCGTGGTCATTTTTGACGACTGAGAAGCTTCCGGCTCCTGAGCATTCTCCACGGGTTCAGATTCCATGGCGGATTCAACAGACTCATTGGAGATCTGATCTTCAAGCCCTCGGCACAAGCGAAGATGTTCGGCCAAGAGTGCGTTACGTTGCTCAAGAAGTTTCTCTTTTTGCTCACGAACAGTCTGAAATTAAAACTAAATTAGAAAAATCTCCTTTATGATATGATATTTTATATTTTGAAGGAAAGTACAAAGGTCGAAATAGCTGACTTCTTGGTAATATTTTTATTTTGCTCCACATTTGACATTTTCTCGGAATGTTGCGTATATTTTCACATAATTTTATAGGCAGGTCAAAACAAGCTTTGATGAATTCCCATAACAAGCCAAAATATAATCTGTTAGACACTTGCTATTTTTCTCTCATTTTCCCTTCGACGATTAAAGATCATCTCAAATGTGTTTGTGGCAATTCACATGAATTCCCCTCCGCGTGCCCCTCGATATTCATGAAAACAACTTTGTTTTCAAAGGATCTTTTGGTGGAAATATTTTGTTTTGGTGTTGTTTCCCAATTTTTACTCAGAACTTCACGTTAATCAAAGTCGAGCAAATGCGCACGAGTACAAGTGTGCCTGTTCGTGCTGGCTCTCAAATTCCGGACAAGGGAAGATAGCGTGGAAAAGGAGAGAGCCCAAGAAAAAAGCAATAACAAAACATGGGCCACCCTCAAAGACCGACGATTAACCCCTTAGGGTATGCGAATAAAGCCTTCTCGGAAAAGCTGGAATTCTACAAATAAAGAAACACTAAAGGCTTCGCGCCTGGCCGTGCCAATTCTTCCCTCCCAGTCCCACACAACTCGACCTTAGGTCTCTCATTCGATGTTTTCTTTCACAAACAGAATTGATAACATTATTATTAGGAACGGACTTTGTCCCGGAAGTTTTTCTGGCACACAAACTCGTAAGCGGTGTCATGAGAAAAGAAAAGTGCCTTGGGTGGGTGGTGGATTTTATTATGCAAGGCTAAAGAAGAAGAGTCATATCCAACATGTATGTGATATGATCCCAATCTTTGATGAGATTCGGAAGGCACTTAGAGGATTCCGGACTCGCCAGATAGACGGAATATTCAGGGAAAACCCTAATGGAGTTATCGAAACAAATGTGAATGCGACTGTTAAGCTGACCAAAAATTATAATATTCCGAATTTATTTTCAAAAGTTTGCCAATGCTTTTTTAAACTACTATTGTAATGCTCCTTTTTGATATTTTTGCTGACAGACAGACAATTTATAATCTTTTCTATTTTGCATTTTTACTTCCTTATTTCCACTCCGGCCCATCACCCGAATGGACAATTTTATTCACCAAAAGGCTCTTGAAGTGGCACGCCATTCTTTGCCTAACTCTCTCACAAATGCATTTGTATGTATTTTTGGACACACACGGAAGCCATCTCTTTAATCTCCTCCTGGGCTTGGTGCTATCCACACATAAAAAGGCGCTCGGGCGGCATGCGTGTGAGACTTATTTATTGCTCTCTTTGCAGAGTCGAAGCATTTTCTGGCAATTTGCGGCAAACCCAATTAGGAAAATGCACTTGTGCGCCCTCGAGGGCGGAATGAACATATTCGCAATGTCACATGTGACATTGAGAGACTCAGGATCGTTAAATGCCACATCGAATTATTTATGGACAAAAAGGTCTGTTAAATGGGAATTTGATTGGGTTCGGTGCAAATTGGATTATTTTTTGGAATAGAGAATATAAAAAAGATGGATCAAAGATCTGAAGATTGCAGAAATGTTTCAAATTCGCAACACTCGCTAAGATTTTCTAAAAGAATAATAAAAATGTTTCATATAATTTTTTTGTGGTAACTCTAATATTTTTTGCAAAACAGTAAAAAATTCCCATTTTCCTCTAAAAATATATTTCTAAGATTGCCTTTTTGCGTTCTGCTGCTTAATTAGGACTTGTAATTTAAGAGTGTATAAAACATATTTTGCTTCGGGCGTTCCTCGTGGAAGTATTATTTTTGATTTGGTCTGTCGGGAGTTGCCTTTTCACCACCCAAATTTGTGGTTAAATGACACTTGAATCCCAAATTCGATTCATTGAGTCAGAGATCAGCGGCGCGTGTTTTGTTGACTCGCCCCCACACTCGAGACTTATCACAATTTTTGAGATGCGAAGACACACGTGGGCTTTGAAACGTGAACACGTGAATTTCAACCGTCGCTCAGAACATAGGAACAAAGAGCGATGGCGGGGAAAGGCGGAATATTTGAGGGGGCCTGGCCAGGGGCTGTGTTTTTCTCTGCACACTCCGTTTTTTTTGCGCTCTCTGACTAAGCCACACTAATTTCGAGTCACCAACACACATTCTGCCTTCCGATCTAAACTCATACAAAGCGGGTCTGAGGGCCATTCCATTGCTAGGACCAGGCCATTATAACTTTGTTATTGGGTAGGAGCTAAAATTGGACACAATTCGTCGAATGCAAGGCTGGAGACTAGCTCACTCTGAATGCGATATGATGATAGAAATGGGATGGAATTCGCAGAAAAAGACAGCTAAGCCTATATAAACAAGTTTTAACCTTTGCACTTTGAACTATAATATACCAAAAATCTGTCAAATGCGGAACAAATATGTGGAAACAAACTTTTGAAACGATTTTTGACATTTGCAAAATATGTAAAAACTTACTCTAAGGTAGTTTCTGGCTCTCGTCAGCAGAGAAAGCGTAGTATCTCTCGACGAATCACCTTCTGACGGTAGCACCGCTTTCAAATTGTCCAAATAGTTGCGCAGATTTGCCCTTCGGTTCTTCTCCAATTCGTTGTGGGCTGCCCTGCAAAAATACATTATTACTTATGAGTTCTCATTTCAATGTTTGCATTTAAAGTGTTTCCGACTAACTTTGTACTATGCTTTTTATGTTTCAATGTCTGATAAGGCCGTTTTCGCTGGGTGCCACTGCATTTTCATTTCTTTCTTTTTTCTTTACTTTTCTTATCAATCACATTGGGAGCAGACCGCAGCAATGCATTACCCAATACGCACCCTAGTTGGAAAATTGTTATTAATAATGAATGTTTGGGTTTGTGGAGGATCCAAAAGA
This sequence comes from Ditylenchus destructor, assembly GCA_022814885.1. Lineage (NCBI taxonomy): Eukaryota > Metazoa > Nematoda > Chromadorea > Rhabditida > Anguinidae > Ditylenchus > Ditylenchus destructor. Next base: position 1,022,298 of record JAKKPZ010000016.1, on the reverse strand, counting down.
AAGAAGGAATGAAAGTGCAAGGGTCGTTCCGATGTTTTGTATTTTTGTGGCATAGTTCCAGTTTTACGGAGTGGAAGAAGTTGTTTCCCTTCCACATCGTCAAAAGAAAAGTCACATGATTCCTTCTCCCCTTTTAGTTTGCGGCCATTTTCACGTTTTCATTTGAGACAATATATAGAGAGAGCATGTGACTGCTGTATTGCAATATATACGATCCAATACATTTCACGTTCCGACGGAACGAAAATTGGGAAGCGAAAGGTTTGAACGATAAACATTGAAAAATTTGGTGTTAATGAATTTTACTATCAAATTCGAAGAATTGTCAATTGTGAGAAAATTTAAATGTTTGGAAAAAATCGAATATAGAAGCGAAACGATAAAGTACAAAATATTTAATGAAAAAACCGGAAGGTGCAAATATAATTGAACTGAATCATTTAACAAAATTTAATAGCTTATAGTTTACTCATGAGCCAAAGTCTGTAACTTTCTACACAACAATTTTGTTTCACTCGCAAACCCCCACTTAAATATGTGTTCTATAAAGGGTGTAATTAAGAAGAAGCACATGGGAATTGCATGAAAGGAAAAAAGTTGAGTGAGCAAAGAACGACTCAATACAAAGTTCGTGCAAACAATAGAACAAATGTCACCTGATTTGTATTTTCTCATTCCGGTTTTGTGTTTTAGCGTTTTCACGTGAATTGCTGTTTCGGTTTTCATACTTCTCAAGAGCTCACGGAGGCTTTAAGAGGGCAAATTTTACCACAGAGGAAAGGTTAAGCCCCGATTGAAGGCCGTCGCTCCCGCCCCAGCACGAGCTTTTCAGGCGAAACTCAATATTTTGCGGCAGTTAAGTCTTTCCTGATAACCAGGAGTCTGGGTCCTGGATCTTTACTAAGCCTTGGATTGAGGCATCAGGCAAATGTCTTTGGGTCCTTTGGGAACAACAAGACTCTGCACCGCCTGTGGTTAGCAAAAGGAAGTCCAAGATGAAGACGGATTATTATTTTTGTCTAGGCTCTAAAATCTCTGCCATCCGGAGTGCTGTGGCAAAAGTCCTCTTTGCACACATAACAGCCGGTGCTCCCAGTTGGGTCGTCTTTCTGTCCAAATTCCTATCTCCACTCCTCAAGGAATGGTGCGTGACTACTTTATAATCTCTTTTCTCTAATCACTCTTCCAATTCCACACTATTTTCAAAGAGTCACATCTCACTATCGGTTTATTGAGGCCGCTCAGAGAACACCCCAGCCTTGGCGGGCGGCGGTCATCCCCCCACCCGGTCTTTTTGCCCATTCACGTGACTAATCGGATGGACATGTGTGGTGCACGTGCTCAAGGGATGGAGTGGAAGACGTGCTACAGAAAGGGTACTGGTTGTTTCCTGCTTGCACCCTTTTCACATACACACCCAGCAGTAGAGCTGCCCCAGCCAAAACCCGATATAGGGTCGTGAATATGATCGACAGAGCAACAGAAAATAGTGAAAACGACGACAAAAGGCCTTGGTTCGTGGTGGTTAAAAGTGTTTTGAGGGTTAGCGGCGGCGTACCCAACACATCATCGACCCTCCTCCCGACGACAACAATTGGGGCCGACCGGTGCAAATGCTGCTATCCTGGGTGGCAATTCCTCTATGAATGGTTATATTGGTCTTATGGTGAAGTGATCTTGACAAATACTTGCAAAAACAGTCTGGATGAGGGTGGAAAAAATAATCTCGAAAAGACTGCAATAGTTTACATTTAGGGCTTTATGAATAACAATCAACAGAAGAAACCGATCGCTGGATTGAGATAGAAAGCATAGATTTTGGGGGAAAATGAATGAGAAAAGAGGAATAATCGTATAAAAACGACAAATTAAGAATAAAATAATCGTTTGTCAGCCTGCATTTTTATGACAAAAATTTGTCCAGTAAATATGTTTAGTAAAATTGGAAATATTAAAATTTGACCGTACCTGCTTTGTCGAGTACTCATTGAAGCGACCGATCCACTATAACTTGAAGGAGAAGACGCATTTGGCGATGAGGTAGTCGGGACGCACATCAGACTTTGAGTCTGGAAGTTCTGAGCGGAGACCTGAGGCGACTGCTGGAAGCTCGAAGTTGACTGCATAATCATATTCGGGCTGCTGATCAACATAGTAGATGGCGAATTTGGAGGAGAGGTCGATTGGGCTGAGGAACAATTCGATGAGAACATAGAGTTGGAAAGTGGAGAGCTGCGGCGGCTGCTACCTGTAGAACTGGCGCCTAGGCCAACGGTCTCGAAGCATGTTGGGCGCATTTTGGGAGAGATCAAGCGTTCTTGGTAGTCTTCTAAAAATGTACACAAAATTAATTTAAATTTGCGAAAATTGTAATTTTTATAAAAAATGGACACTTTATTATTCTTTTTCTCGGATTAAAAAAATAAAAATTCTGACCTCCGAGTTTGCAAAGTTGGAGTGCAAAGGCATTGGGCTGAACATGAGCAGCTTGGCCCAAAAGGAGGGCTGCGGCCGCGGCCTGGCTTTGTTGCTGCTCCAAAAGTTGAGCTGCTCTCAGAAGTTGGTCGATACAGAGAGTCGAATTCATCATTGTGGCAGATTCCGATCAACTGAGGTAAGTTGAATCCAAGTAAATCGAATTAGGCAAAAGTGAGGAAGTGTTTAGAAGGTTGAGTTAGAGAAGGAATATCGATGGCTCTAAAAGTGATCTTTTAAGGTAAGAAATGAGAAAAATGTAAAATAAAATGCTCCAAAACCGCATTATTTATATTACCGTAGATGCAAAACAATAAAATGTGTCGACAGTGCAAAATAAAAGTGCGGGCCATGAAAAAGATAAAAATGAGGAAACACAATTCAGCCGAGGCTGCACATGGCCAACAATGTGAGAGCATTGGGGTGGAGGGGTTGAAAAGGGGTGGGACCTCCCCAAAAGCCAGAAGATGAGTCTGCTGCTGCCTCTTCTCTCAAAGGGTCCATAAAGACATCGCAGACTTTGCTCCCACTCTTTGAAGTCTGCAGTGGATAGGTTTTGGGTGCTAGAGTGGATCTCACGGATCTCAGACCCACACAGTGGCACACATCACTGGGATATATAGGACCTGAGTTAGCCATAAAATTCGGGACTCAGACAGGAAAAGTAAGGAAAAGATGTGGATAACATGAACATGTGAAAGCAATGCAGCCTCTTCACGTTCACTTCGCGAAATGCAATGATTGAAATAGAGAACATTTTGGCTTGGAGACATTTCTAGCGGGGGGCGGCCTTTCTGTTTTTCTATGGTCTTTTTCTGAATGGGAGCCCGTTTGAGACAAGTGGTCTCTCCGTGTCGAAGCGGGGATCGCAAGACCCACCAGTCATCTATAGTGCAGCGGGCCATGTGAATATGTTGGGGGTAGCCCTACTGCTTACCGAAAGCAACAGACTCGAGTCATCACTTTGTGTGTTGGCAGAGTGTGGGGAATCACAAGACCCCATCATCACACAGGGGTGGTGTGTTGGTGTTCAAAGTCCTCTTTTGCATACTTTGATGGGCACGGGGCGGTTCTTCCCAAACATATTGAGACACAACACAAAAGTCAGCGCAGACACTCATAGAACACTGAAAGGGATTGGATTGAAATTCGGAGGAATTCCGCTTTTCGTGAACTATTTTGTTGTCTCTCTTTTTCTCTACCAGACAAAGACATGCAAAAAATAGGAATATTTCTCTAAGTCTCTCTTTCTCTAACCCCGAGAGACAAAAATGGTTCTAATACTGATTTTACCACATAGACACATGGGATTTTCCATCGCCCAAACAGCCATCACACGCCCCGCCGCATTGTCGTCAACAACACATTCTCCTGTGCGCCCCGTAATGGGGGGAGGGACCAAAGTCAATTCAGGAAGCGCAGGGAGGGCACGTGCATTTCACAATGAACAGTGCTGTTGTTATCCCCGTCCATACTTTGGAGGAGTGACTAATGGGCAGCAGGACGAGGAAGGACGGACACAGGAACCGGGAAGACGTTTGCGGGGTGCAGGCCAGAGTACACATTGCACTATCAATAAAAATACAGCCATTAGATAATAACTGGCACGTTCACATGACTGATTCGATTGACTGTTCGATTGAAATGGCAAAGTTTGGCAGATGTGAAACATGGAACTTTTAACTCTAAAATTGGAATGGAAGAAAGTAACTTTTAGAAAGCAAAGTTCGAACTATTGTTCGAGCTCAATCCTCGATTTTGACCAAATCTGGTTGTCTATGGATCAGAGGCGCACTAGCATACTTCGAAAAAGAATGATTGTCGAAAAGTATTGACATGTTAAATATCCAGTCTTATGCCAGACTCTCAAGCCAATTAGTGCGCTTTGATTGACACAAAGTATATACGATTTTGCACCCGGTGCGCGAAGTTATGAATAGAATTCCTAAATAAGCCTTAAAATAGTATCACGCCTCGCCTAATCAAGAATTATTTCACATGACTACCACACCGCAGCTATCAGCGCATTAGACGACATTTGTCATCAGACGAGCCATTTTCTTTGCACGTTTACAGAGCAAATACCACAGGCGCGCATTGTACGCTTTGGAGAGAAAGGAATTTCTATGGGTGTGTTTCGGGGTTGCTAGCGGAGATAACTGGCCCTCCCCGTTTTTGCAATTTACGGGGAACACCGGCGAACACTGATCGAGCAACCGAAAAATTGAACGTTCCATAAGAAATCGCCTTTTCGAGAACATTTTGGTATTTAAAATAATATGGCATTTTTATTTTTAAAAAGCAGTGTGTATTTTTGAACAAATTTTGTTTGGAAAAATGGTTTTTCTGAATAAAAACGTCATAATTGTGCGTTTGCAAACACTTGCAAATTTCGTACTTTTAAATATTTTTACATAAAAATTTTAATCCAATTAACCAATATTCTTTAAATGTTGAAAGAGGAAATAAAAAGTGGTCGCAGTGTGTATACATTGGTAAAGGAGGGAATTTTGTTTGGGGTTGCTTGCGGAAATATTTCCCTATTTCTGCAATGTGCACATGTGCGAGAAAAGTGTGGAGCGAGGCGTTGTTGGTTGAGCAACCGGAAAATTGGGAGGAGGACAGGTGCAAGCTGGATAGCAAACGGGAATCCGGTCTGGGCGATGTTTTGTTTGTTGACACATATATTCATGTGCATAGGCGGGCGCGGTTTGACACCGAGGATTAGCAAGCATTTTGCAAAAGGTGAGCAATGAGAGGGCAGAGTTTTGGGATGCAATTCTTTTTCAAAGTACAACTATTTGTCACAATTATATATCACAAATTTTCAGGATTTTATGTTGCGAAAAGAAAAAGATGGCTTAATTTTCGAGTCGAGATTGTCCACAATAAAAGTTTACATGACCCGGAATGATATTATAATTTCATCATCAAACCAAAAAAAATTTCTCCCGACGATTAAACGAAACTCAATATTAAATTTGCCCAAATTTCATCGGAAAACACCCCAAATCGGCTGTGTCCCCGATAAAAGTCCAACCGCCGAAGTATTTCAGAGATCACGCCAAATGAGCGTGAAAATCACATTGGAACCAGCAATCATGGTATTAATTTGTTTGCAAAACACGTATTTTTCAATCCTATTTGTTGTCGGGCAGGTGGGCGGCCTAAACAGACCAAAAGAGAGGCACATGCCCCTAATACGAAAACATGGCATCATCATAGGACTCCCGTGTGATCCTCGATAACGAAAAAGGAAAATCCTCCACTTTGGAAACAATCATATAGACACGGGTGGAAAGTACGAAAATTGTTTTTACAAAACTTACAAATTATGATTCACGACTTTAGTAATGTTATCATAAAAAGTTTTGTAAATTCGCCAACAAATCAGAATTGAATCAGCTAAAACACTTTTCCAAAGCAAAAAGTAATTTTTGCCGAAAAGTGGGTCGTAAATAATTCTAGAAGAACCGGAAGCTAAAGTGCCGACAATAAAATTAACCTGTTTTCTCTTCAGTTGAAACCAAAGCCCAAAACAGCCCCAAAAATAATATAAGCGTGACTTTTCTCTAGTTTTAACCAGAAATTGAAACCTCGCATCTATTTGTTGGTGAAAAATGGTAATTTTTGATCACCGAAAAAGTGCAATCGCAGCCCCTTTCCTGTTTTTCTCTTTGTTTATGCTCTTTTGACTGTTGCGCTTTCATGCTAAAATCGCTTTCTGCATTTGTTTTGAATGTATAAGCAAATTGAAAACATGACCACAAAGGCAGCTGTGACATTGGGCCCATAATACATTCCAGGTAAAACCTGCATGTTTTTCACTCAAAAACAAAAGTTGTTTTTGGCTCTTTGGTCTTAAGCGATGAGGGAAGTGAAATGAGTTCTTGGGAAAAAAGCGCGCATAAACATATAATTAAGGTAAACAGGTAATTACGTGTTTGAATGGCTCATTCAGGTAAATGGATGTTCCGAAAATGCTATTCGGATTACTTGGGCGTGAAAATTAAATACCACTATAATTCATGAGAATGTAAGTAAGAAAGTGAAGAGCAAAGAATAGTAAGATGGTCTTAATCGCTGTTTTGGAAACGAAATCTTTTGAAAGGAAATATGTACTTGCTGGGGAAGAAATTCTCCAAAACATTATATGACAAGATTGGATAGGAGCGTTTTTGACGCTTTTTATTAAAATATTTGTACTCATTATCGATATTTTATCCTAAAATTAAACGAAATTTATTAAACATTTAAATTACATTCTCCGAAACATTCATTATACATACATTTCATTTTACAGCACAATAATTTTTCATGAAAAAATCGACATCAAACGACCCCACTCCTAGAATATCGTCTTTATATTGACAGGATAAGGATAAGGATAAAGTCTAGGGATAAGGATAACTGTATACCGTAAGAATACCTCAACATGGAAATAAGACTAAATCTTTCTATCGGTCATTACGGATATATACCTGTCACGAATGCAATAACAAAACATAGAAGCCGTTCTCTGAAGTCCGCCACAAGTGCTGGGCCAGACATCTGGCTTATGGAACTCAGAGAACGCTTCATTTTATATTAACGTGTCCGTAGATGGCATAAACAAGAAGGAGGACACATTGGGAATATATATCAACCTCTACAGCCCACCCGCAGAAGTGACGTATGAGGTTACGCTTGAGCACTTGACTTAGTGCAAGTCCACACGACCTTTGCTCGAGTTCTTTGAGGCAATCCAGACAGGTATCCAGAAAATCATGTGAGCCGTTGAGATATTTAGGCATTAAAATTATAAAATAGTGAAAATATTGGGTACTGTATTTCGGTCCAAAGTTCAATTTAAAAATCGAGATAGGAGACCAAATAGTTAGGTTAAAGTTATCCTAAAACCAAGCATTTCTTGATTAGTTTTGATGGATGGTCGGAAACAGTTTTGGTGGATGGGCGTATGGTCGGAAACTATGTTTGGAGGAGTACATGAAATCAAAACAGGCGGAATAAAACCGACAAAAATGGCTAGCTGTACCGAAAATAGTCAAAATATCTGCCAAAACGGGAACTATTTTGATTTGCCGGAATGGTTCTCTAACTTTAAGGGTCGTAGCGACAAAAGACATAAAAGTCTGAGAAATCACAATATGATACTTTTGGTTATTCTGCTGACGACGTTGTCGCCAGCCAAAAATTTTGACAAGCACGGCTTGTGACGTTGGAGATCGTGGCCCATCGCGCACCTCTAGACTTGGGCATGTGTCTCGAGAATAGGTAAAAGGTCGTGAGACCCTTGTGCTCGTTCTCTGATGCTGCACTTTTGGGCTTTGAGCAAGATGTCCAATGCTCATCAAAACAGGTGAGATTGGTTAGAGTTTGGTTAAAAATTGAGCAAATCATTGCCTAATGAGGGAGTAATTTTTGGATTGATTCCATTCTGAATTGGATAATTTTGTATTCTCATCATTTTGATAGCCGACATGAGTTAGCAAAACGTATTATAAGGCTAATCTATGGCCCAAGCGTACGTTCATTCATATTTTTGAAACATTTGAAAACTTTTTGCAATAAAACTTGAATCCTAACAATTTTTGTAATTGGAGTGGGTAACACTTTTGAGGATGTAAAGAGAGGATAGACATAAATGAGGCTATTTAAATATATTAGTTAAAATAAAATAACAAATTTGAAAATTTATGACAATACTGGCAGAAAATATACGTCTGGTGGTACACTTGGCATAAAATTCAATACGGGCAAAAATAAAAATTATGACTCAATGTCTGGAGAAGGAGGCCAGACCTGGCTGGACCACATGGCTAGACGGAAGATACTGGCAAGAGGGCGCTTGCGCACACGAACAAATTAGGTGCGCGCGTCTTGTATCAAGGTGAAAATTTGGGTCACAAGTATGGGGTCAGGCAACCCTTGCGCGTTCTCTGAGTCTGATTCTGATACAGGCATCGTGGAGCTGGGTCCAAAGTATCATGTAAGATGGACCCGAATAAGCGACCTTTGGACATATTCGAGGATTGCAGGAAAATTTCAGAAATAAATGAGAAGAGGAAGTATATACGAGTTTTTCAAAAGGTAGATAAAACAATATCTGTATGGTATCTTAAAGGCAGCAATAATAAGCGTTTAAGTAACGAAATTTTAACTTAACGAAACGTAACTTAACCGAACTAACGTTTCAATACTAGAAAACACGCCGCCGAAAAATTTTTGTCTAAAAAAATTGTCTATATTTTAGTCTAAATTTTTTGAAAATCTGCATCAGCACATCCGTACGAACATTTTAAGCTATCACTTGCCCGGAAATGAGCAGTGGAAGGGGTCTAAACCAGGGCTGGGAGATCGGATCGGATCGGATCGGATCGGAAATATCGGGTTTTTTGAGGATCGGATCGGATCGGATCGGTTTTTTTGGCCTTTTTGGACCGATCCAAGCACCCCTAAGAATGCACTCGGCCACGAATTCAAATTTTAAATTCCCGCCGGCCGTGCCCGATAGGGCGCGGCCGGGAAAAATTTTAGAAAATTTTAATGAACCACCATTCCAAAATTACAAAATTTTCGCCTGCGGCGCTATTTGGTTACCATTTCTCCTGCAAGAATTTTGAATATTTTTATATGAAAATCGCGAAAAATCGAATAATTTTTGTACCAAACCGGGAAAAATTGAAAAATTTTCGCCTGCGGCGCTGTTTTTTCGTTCTTTCTCCATTGGTTTTCGACAGTGATTGTCGTTTTTAGAAACTAACAGTACTAATTTTGAGCTTAAAACGCCAAAAATTGAAGGTTTTTATATGAAATTCGCCAAAAAATTGAAAAATTTTCGCCTGCGGCGCTATTTATTCCTGTTATTTTAAAATTAGGTAAAAGTAGTACAATTGTACAAATTCATAAAAAAAAACATAAATTTTGGCATATTTTATCAAAAAATTGCAAATTTGACCCACTTTTGGGCATAAATAGCAAACTTAGATGATTTGGGAAAAATTTTGAAAAACAGCCAAATTTGGTGAAAAATTTTGGATCGGATCGGATCGGATCGGAAATATCGGGTTTTTTGGGGATCGGATCGGATCGGATCGGGTTGGCGGTCACCAGGTATCGGATCGGATCGGATCGGACCCGCGATCAAAGTTCCCAGCCCTGGTCTAAACGCCAGTGGACATCGCAGAGACAGACACTGGCTTCTTAGTAAAGTAACATGAGAGCTACCGTTCTCCCCATGAAATTAAGAGATTTCGTAAAATTTTTCAAAAATAACGATGTATAGTAAGACTTTCACTCATAGTAGCACATTCACTCTTGAATGTATTCACTCATAATGATGATTATACCACGATACATATCATCAGTTTGGCATTGCACTATTTGTGTATAAAGTTAGAAGATGTAAAGAGATACAGTATCAAAATGTGCACATATTATACTAAGCAATCGTAAAAGCTTACTTTTAAGTACTTTTACTGAAAACCATGCCAAACTTTAGGAAAGGACCATAGTGTATATTCTTGAGAAATTCTTTAAAAATGATTGGTTATTCTATACCTCAGTTTTCCGTATCCATCAGTTTACATCCATGGCCTGGAACGGAAAACAAAACACAGCTTACAAATGAGGGCGTCGATACAAAAAGGAATATTTTGGCAAATTTCAGCAATTTTTTCGAATTTTCACTGGTTTTTTGAAAAGTCATAAAATATTTGGTTCGAATTTGAACTAAATGTACATAATTTTGTAAAACTACTTTAAAATACCAAAGTATGCAAAAAACCATAAAATACATAAAAAGTATAATTTTTGTTCCTTATTGACAAACATATAGCTAAAAATATACAAAATCAAAAATTTGTATAATATTCGGTCATTCTGGTGATCCCTCGATTACCACCATTTTCGCCTGGAATAATCTATGGGAAATCGCGAGTGTACTGTATTTCAGAATGAAAATGTCGCTTTTGTCTTTCCAATGTCCGACAGAGTACGTTATACATTTGAATCAACTGTGAATTCGCAATGAGAAAAACATAAAAAATTTAACCAACCTTTATCCGCAAGAAGTCGTGTAATGTCTTATGTGTGACATAGAAGATCAAAGTTTCACCGACAAAATATTTCACCAAAACAATAATGAGTTTGAGATTGATACCTATGAGAAAGGTAAAATAAAATAAGTCTTAACGTTAGCCATCTATTCAGTAAGGTGTTCGTTAAATGTCCTATTAATATGCACAGAAGAGATTCTCGGATCTTAGATATAAGGAAGAGACAGAGGTCGCGCGACCCTTGATCGTTCTTTGGAGTCGGACCACCCTACTGGAGTCACGCTGCCTTCCAACGCGTCATTTTATCATCTGCGCGCCCTCTAAACCAGCTTTGGGATCTCCCGACCCTGGACCTGGCGTCTGGGTTGGCAGTCACTCCTTAGATATCACAAGGAAGAGCCAGGTATGCGTACCTGGCCTAAACAAGTCTTAGAGTGCGCGTTGGCAATAGATAGAGACACTCTATTCCGTAGGGTGCGCGTAAGAAAATGGGACACATGGCCAAAAAATGAGACTGAAGGTTGGAAGAAACGGGTCTGGCGTAATTTTATGAACGAAATTCGGTGAAGTTTCCCGAAAAAGGAAATCAGAATTTTTCGCTTGATATGCAATTTTTTCACGATGTATTCGAATTTTGCTTCAAAATATTCTTTTATAGTAATCGCTGGTTTTAGTCAATTAGGATCAAACATCAAGATTTTCGATAAAAATGTTAGCATCATTTTCTAGAATTACGAAAAACTGTACTTTTCCAAATGAGAATAAAATTTTGCGTAAAATTATTTTGGCCCAAATTCGTCGCATAAATTCAGTTTTCAGTATTCTGCCCATCCTGGTATTAGAAGTGAATTTATTTTAGAAAAGGAATGAAGAATAATATAAGACGAAACGTTGAGTCTATACCAAATTCTTTAAAATATTATACATTTAATTAAAAATCGGAAAAGCGATGTCGGATGCACTACCGAAAATCAAAAATATTACTTCCGCGCATTACATGTCTACACCTAAGGTTGTAAATCGGAAAATGTTGATCACCTCTGGCTTACACTGTAGATTTCACAGGTGAGATTCTAAGGCATGTGCCTGCAAAAGTCACGCGACTGAAGAACACGTAGTTTTTCGCATTATACGTTATAAGCGTAAACAAGTGAAATTTGGCAATAATATAGTCAGGTTCCTCCTAGAGGTCTTGAGAAATTGAATGAACACGTGCCACATTGTGACGTAGTCAATGGGAACCAATCGTGAGAGCGATTGAAAACCATTTGGCTCTTGCTTTTGGAAAATTCAATAAAATTTGGGGTGTCAGCCAATATTTTATTCTCAATATTTTATTCAAAATGAGGAAGTTTGCCTTATTTATTTGACAGTATTCGCTACTTTTCGCCAAACCAAAGATTGCCATCGTTCAAAGGTAAGCAAGTAATCATTGATATGAAACGTATTACATATGTATCAATACATCCCCTAATAAGTAAGAGAGTGATGTCCCTGTCGAAGTAGGCCTGATAAAAATAGGCTACTTTTATCTAAGTGATAGATAGGAAGACTTTTATTACAGTAACTACCCGAACACTTATGATACAATAATAATATGCGAGCTGAATTTTTTTCCGTCATGGCAACTGGCCGCGTCGGCGGAATTTTTAGCGTTTTTTCTAGCCAAAGACCTCTGAAATTGTGTAAAAATTGTTACAAAAATTATAATGATTGAGCTAGTCAGAATCAGCTAATCGCGCCGGCTCCGCTCGCTTCGCTCGGTTACGTTATGTTATATTAATAGGTTGATCACTTAAACTCGCACACATGCTAAACGTTACCATTATTATCCTCGGCCAAGGAGAGCAGAACAGAATAGTTATTTAGCGTATCTACCGATTTGGCCCTATTGTCTAGTGCACTCCAGAGAGAAAGAAAGATTTCTCGCCATTTTGCAGGGAAAAGATCACTTTCCCCTAACTTTCCCGATCAGTTTCCCCTAAGATCACTTTCCCCTAAAAAAAATCGATCAGTTTCCCCTAAGATCAGTTTCCCCTAAATTGGCTAGGGGAAACTGATCGCTTTTTTCCTAATGCCCATTTATGGCCATTAGAGGTGTGCTTTGTGCGGGAAACGCGCTCAGGTGTACCGCCAGGCCATCCTGAGTTGCCACGTACAGGAATTACCTAATATGGATGTATATATCAACAGTTTTGAAATTTCAAAGTTTAGGCTAGGGGAAACTGCTTTTTTGCTTTTTCAGGAGCGGAAAAGCGCAATATTTCTAAAATTATGATGAGTCATCACTCCAAATTTTTTCTGGAATGTTCTTCGAGATCTCGGGAGCGGATCTAGACAAGAAATTACCTGGATTGGTAAGGTTCTGTGAAAAATATAATCATTAATGACATACGCCGAAAACATTATCACCAAGTACTGACACTCTATATAGTCCCTTCTAGGGATATTTTTCCAAATCAATTCGAATTTTCATAATTCTTTATAAAATGTCATAAAATGATGTTTTTGAATGTTTTTAACTATATTTCTGATATTTTGTCATAATTTGTGAATTTTTCCTTCTGTTTGAGATATTAACCTTACTAAATGTACTGTTGTACTACTCGAGTATTGAAATCCCTAGGTTAAAAATGTGCGCAGACACATTTTGAACATACAATTAGCCTCGAGAATTGAAATCCCTAGGTTAAAAATGAGCGCAGACACACTAATATGGATGTATATATCAACAGTTTTGAAATTTCAAAGTTTAGGCTAGGGGAAACTGCTTTTTTTGTTTTTTCAGGAGCGAAAAAGCGCAATATTTCTAAAATTTTGATGAGTCATCAATCCAAATTTTTTCTGGAATGTTCTTTAAGACCTCAGGAGTGGATCCAGAAAAGAAATTACCTGGATTGGTAAGGTTCTGTGAAAAATATAATCATTAATGACATACGCCGAAAACATTATCACCAAGTACTGACACTCTATATAGTCCCTTCTAGGGATATTTTTTCAAATCAATTCGAATTTTCATAATTCTTCATAAAATGTCATAAAATGATGTTTTTGAATGTTTTTAACTATATTTCTGATATTTTATCATAATTTGTGAATTTTTCCTTCTGTTTGAGATATTAACCTTACTAAATGTACTGTTGTCTCCGTGACTTTTCTGGGTGATCCTGGCTATCTCCAAAAGTAAGTAAAGTGTCAGTTCAATTCCTGCACCATTCTTCTTAGCTCTGTACCCCGAGCATTTTAAGCCATCATACACCCTAATATCAAAACTTTTATTTTTAAGCCTTTTTTCAGCCTAAAAAGGCTGCATATCCCACCTTCCGGATAACTTTTACAAACAAAACACCTAAAATTAAAATAAAATAATTGTCGAGAACGCTTGTGCATCACTTCAGCAACATTTTGAGCCATAACTCACATCATAATGATCACAGGATCATAAATAACAATCAAAAATGGTGAAAAGTTACCAAAACATGCAACTTTTTGGGAAATTTCAACTTTCTGACACTATAAAAGTTTTTTTATTTTCTAGGGCAACCTCCATAGTTTTATTATAGAAAGTTGCTAACTATGCCATGGGACAATAATTTTTTTATTTTACCAAATTGAAAAACCGGTGATGTTAACCATTTTCCCTAAAATTTAAATTTTTTTGAAAAAATTTCGTTTTGCCCAAATGTGCAATAGTTTACCTTTTAAAAAACGCTAAAAAACATAAAAAATTTCCCCAACTGTTTCCCAAAAAGCTTAAAGTCTTATGTGTGACATAAAAGATAAAAGTTTCACCGACAAAATATTTCCCAAAACAATAATGAGTTTGAGATTGATTTGAGAAAGGTAAAAAAAAATAGCATTGCCATCTATTCAAAGGGTCGTTAAATTTTTAATGACGGGATTCTCGGATCTTAGATTAGGAAAACAAAAGGTCGCACCCTACGGGAGTGAAATAGTCCGTCCCCCGCTCATTTTATCAGGGCCTTAAACCAGTTTGGTCCCCCGCCCCTCCTGGGTTGGTTAGACTCTTGACACGGAAAATAGGTCCGGGCCCCTAAAAATCTTAGACCTTGGCAATATCCCATTCCGAGGTCGCGTTTAAAAATGGGTCCAAAAATTAAGGTTGGGGGGGCTCAATTTTTGAACGAAATTTGCATTTCCCGTTTAGATGAATAAAGAATTTTCGCGTTTCATTTTTCACGTTTATTCAAATTTTCCAAAATTTCTTTGAACCCCGGGGTTTTATTTTCAATTAGGATCAACTCAAGTTTTCAAAAGGGATTTCCATTTTTTTTCAAAAATTTCTTTTAAGATGAGTAAAATTTTGCGAAAAAATTTTTTGGCCAAAATTCTCGATTTAGTTTCAGTTTCTGCCCATTTTTGAAGTGATTTATTTTAGAAAAAGGAAATGAAGAAAATATAAAAAACGGAGAACCAAACAAAAAAACTTTTAAAGAAAAAGGGGTTATATCCTCAAAAATATAGGCATAAATTCACAAATTTAAATGGAAAATTTTATCAGGAACTGTAGTTTAAAAAACATTCCTAAAACACGCACTGAAAAACATTTTTTGCATAAGTTATGAAAACAATTAAAATTTGGAAAAATATCCCTTTAAAAGGGACTTAGAATTTGTCAGTACTTGGACGATAATGGGAATTTGGGGGCGAAAAAATTTGGTCTTTTTTAAAATTAATATTTTTCACCAAATTTTACCAATTTTTTAAAAAGGGTAATTTCCTTTTTTTTTGGTTTTCCACTTTTAAAAAGGTCTTAAAGGGAAAAATTCCCAGATATAAATTTGGATTGATGACTCATCAAAATTTTAGAGAGTTTTGCCGTTTTTCGAATCCTAAATAAAAATAGGCAGTTTCCCCAAAGTGATAAAAACTTTTAAAGTAACAAAACTTTGATAAAATAATCCATATGCGGGGAAAATTTTTTCCGTCGTGGCAACTGGCCGCCGTGGCGGAATTTTTAGCGTTTTTTCTAGCCAAAGACCCTCTAAATTGACGTAAAAATTGTAAAATAAATTAAAAAAGCAAAATCAGCTATCCCCGGCCCGTTTCGCGGTAAATTTTGATCTTAATGGGAAAACTGACACGAAATTTTTTTTAAGGGGAAACTGCTTTTTAGGGTATCCCCTTTTTTGCTAGTGGAACTGACAGGGAAAGAAGATATGCCGTCATTTTGCAAGCAATTGCTTTCAATTTTTTTCAAAAATTTGAATTCCCGCCCGAAATATTACTGAACAGTAGTTACGCTAAATAACTATTCTGTTCTGCTCTCCTTGGCCGAGGATAATATGTTTTATTTGAATACAGCTCAAAATTGTATTTATTATCCAAATTACGTCCACGTTTAAATTTATAAAATCAAAAATTTTAAATCATATTTTGACCAAAATTTGAATTGAAAGGAATTTCTCTGCCAAATTTGAAAGTATATTTGCAATGATAATTTCGTGTTGTCATTGAATGTCAAAGATTACGTGAATATTTTGATTATATTAGTCTAACCATTATTGCAGCGGTCATAAGACGAGGACAATAGATTCAAAGTTGAATGCTTTTAACTTTGAATAGGTGCATAAGCCAATTTCAGAAGTGGTATCGTTTTTTTGACCACTGCAATAGACATAAATCACCCCTTTTTTGCAAAAAGTGGCCATTTTTTGGCCAAAAATGGTTTATGCCCGCCGGAACCAATATGGCCACTGGCCGCGTCGGCAAACTGTAACTGGTAACTGACTGACATAAACAGCCCCTAAAAAATTTTGTCTAAATTTGTTTATGTTCTACAGGCCCATTAGGACATTTCAAGAAAACGAAAAACGGGTATTTAAATTAGGCTTAATTATTTATCAGAATTTAGACATAATCATCTGACATACAAATGCCAAAATTTGAAATCTCATTGAGCTAAGACCATTTAAGTTTGCAGGTAATACAATAAATTGTAAATGCTACGAGGATATGTGCCCGCAATCATCAATATCTACGGGGGGATAAGCCCTCAAATATCAGGGTAGTTAGTGTCATATACTAAAGGTAATACTTATTTTGCATACGGATTTCGCATTTAAGAAAACAAGTAAGAAACATCCAGAAGTAAAACTTTTATATAAATATTATACGAGACATAAATTTCATTTACAGAAACCGCCCATATTGTTATTGATACCGCGTTGTTGCTGTTCAGGATTTATGCTGGAATTTCCGCTGCCGATTTCCAATTTCTGGAGCCATTGGCATACGTCCATGTTCTTTTGTTGTCGACTGAGCCCCATCATGAGATAGTGCTGATCTTGCTGTATGGAAAACGATTTCGGTCGACTTGAGAGCATGACGGAATTGTCGTCAATGTCGTCGTCTTCTGTGCCCGGCCTAATCCCGGATTTGGTGAATAACGGAGACTCCTGGATTCCAGAAGTCGATGGTCCCGTGCAGGCTGTAGATTGAAGACTGTTCAGATCTAAAGAAGACATTTTTAGGCGGACACATGACGGATGATTTTTAATTTGGAATCTTCAAAAATTATAGTGGTTACGATGATTATTTTCCAAAAATTCCAGGAGAGATACGAAATTTAACTTAATATTTCAATAACACGAAAACCGATAGCAATTCTGAAATTTTTTTTAATTAAAAGCAATTAACCAGCAAAATTTTGCGTGTAAATGTTTTTCAATATTCCTTTCTCTTGTGAGATAATTACGGGTAATTTTGACCGAGCAAAACAAGAATAAACATAATTATATTCGGAAAACGTTTAAAGATTTGTGACTGTAGTTTTGAAATGTTTCTGAACACAATTTTTATTCATATTAAAAGGTAAAGATGTATAAATTAAAAATTTTTCAAAAAGGTGAGTATAAATTGTTGAGATAAAATGTTTGGCAAAATACATACTAACAAAGTCTGTATCCGACGTTATGTGAAACAACGGTCAAACATATTTTTTAAATAATTTTCTGACTCTATTTTACCTAATATTCGTTGGGTAATTTATCAAGATGTACCTGACAGGCTTTTGACGGATCTGAAGCCGGAATTATGATTGCAATGATGAGTCACATGATTGTAATCCATGGACTCTTGTGGAGCTGGGACAGTGTTGCTGCAGTCGTTCATCATTATATCTGGAAGAGATTGTTGAGAACCACCCGTCATCTGCAAATCCTCGCCGATTGGATTCGGTTCATTCTAAAATAAAAAGTTATTTTTCTGAAGAATATGAAATGCATTGGATTGTTGCCAAATGCTCCATGTCGTTCTCGCTTCAGGTGACATATTTTGGCGTTTGAGCAAGTTAACGGTTAGGAGAACCGTTATCTTTTCAATACCCGCGGTTAAGGTAAGGTAACACGATTGAAAAGTGTTTGTTCAGAACTGATGCAATTATAGCAACACCGAATATATGTCGTCACCTGGTACAGATCTATCTTGCCATGTGGCAATAGTGACACATTAATTTTTAGGATTAAATCTCAACGACGTGGAAAGAAACACTAAAAATTTCTTAAAAAGTATCTAAAATTGATCAATTCACGGGACTAGTTAATATTTTGTTTTCATGCTATTTTTTATAGAAGCAGAAACTTTTCTGGGAATAATTCCTAGAGCGCACTGCATTTCTTGTCATTTTTCTCTCACATTTTTGCAACTCATAAATTTTAGTAGTGAATGCGCACTATTCAATCTAATTAACAATTTCCGACCTGTAACTGGACTTGAAGTGACCACAATGACGAAATAAGACTCGGCCTGGATGCGCCCTCCTGCGTGTTCAATAAATCCATAAATTATAGTGAAGGGCCGACACCACTGACTCCAGCAGCTGGGCTGAAATAAAGACAGAATTGTGTAAGACTTCACTAATTCTGCCGATATTGGACGAACAAAATGCAATGGCGGGCGCAGAGAAATACACACTAACGGAGGAGTGCATGGTGAAGTGAGGGAAGCAAATGAATAAGTAAACAATGTGTTCAGTGAATGGCAGAAATTGGACATATCAGCGAGACAGACGAAAGAGAAGACTGCCACTCTAATTCGATGGATGGGACAGAGAAAATTGCGAAAAGCAGCTTAAGAGACCTCGGGATACTGCGGTCTGGGTCCCATACTTTGGGGTCGGGGTAGTATGGATTGTAGAGGCATTGGTAAATAATTTGTTGTAGGCTCTTGAGAAAAGTCGACAAGTTTGCATATATGATCACATGTTGCGAAATGTGTCAACGGTAAGAAAAATGTTGCTGAAATTTTCAAGAAGCAGGATAAAAATGTACAAAGTAATAAGAGTAGGCATTTGTATAATTTGTATACAGATATAAGAGTAGGCAAATACCGTCATGCTTAAAAGAAACTGGAAATGGAAAAATTTAATTGAATGCCAAGTGCGGTAAAAAGGTGTAACTGGTAATTTGTAATGAGTCGGGTTGCTCGCCAAAGTACTCCTCTTGAGATATTATTCATATACCGTAAATCCTCTAATAAGTCCCTCCCCTCAATTAAGTCCCTCCCCTCAAATAAGTCCCCCCTCAAACAGAATGCCAAACGTACTTGCGGTTTCGCCCGAAAAAAACTAAGTGCATATTCGTATAGATCTCGTCGAGTTACGTAAGAAAAACCCCAATGCCAAAACTTTGTCATTGAAAATATCGGAGAAAATTGACTTTGAAATTTTAAAATGTTTTTGAAAACCCTTACGAAACAATAAGTCCCCCGGGGGACTTATTAGAGGATTTACGGTAATATATGAAAAGTCAAAAATAAAATGCACTTTTGTTCACTGTTTTTTTTTCTAGTTGTACACTTGTAATGTTTCTCTAACAATTTCAAAAACTCAAGTCGTGCTTTAGCAATAAAAATTTGTGCTTTCAACTTTACGCATAAAATTTTTATACTCGGAACGCTAATTTTGAAACATGATGAATGCTAAGAATAATAACAGGAATTCTAGATTTGTGTTTTGCTAATTAGCGTGGCATGTGATGAGAGTCGCAGATATGAGGCACGACAAGTTCTTGAGGGCGCAATTGAACGGAATAACCGTTCCAACCAGCGAAGCTGCTTGTATTTCAGTCAGCCTTATTAAAAAGGGCTATTTTTCACGCGCATTCTCCATTTCTAGAATGTTTCAAAAAATGTCAATTGGCCATGGAAGGAGAAAGTGAGAGGAGATCTTTAGAAGCAAGTGTCGCGAACTGCATTGATGAAATGACATTCAATGTGACGAAAACAAACTATGCCGAAAGTTTAAAAAATCTTTGAAAAAGTACGTCATTCTCAAATCCGTGAGAAATAGAAACATTTTCATGGACGTATATTTCGTTATAAAACTTCATGAAAATCATCCTATTGTATAACTTTCACCAATTGCGGCAACTGTATCAGGAAATTTATAAATAGAATACTGAAGATTATATTTAGTTGCAAAACAAAACTAAAAACTAAATTAATTAAACATGCAACATCAGAAATGGCAAATGCAAAATTGAAAGAGCTTTGGAAGAAAATTGGAAGTTAAAAATTCTTTGAAGACCATATATGGTCTTAATTAAAGTTAAGGTGAAATATTGTAGCTTTCAGCTAAATTTTTTACGCAAAGTGCACGAAATATCGTCTTTTAAGATATTTGGTTGCTGCGTAATAACAAACACGATTAGAATATCGTAGTGCGATTCAATTACTGCCTATTACAAAACGGGAAGCTATTTTTTGCCATTTCATAGCTTCGCGTCATTTTTTCAAAACGCATTATAGTCAAAATCTACAACACTGCTGGAGTATTAAAATATTATATACTCAGTTAACTGCAATTGCGTATATTTTTTACTCTCAGTGGAAAGTTCAATAGAATGGAAAATGGTAAAATATAAAGAATTGTAAGAGAAATCGAAGCCAACCATATCCCGACCTAATATGCCTCCACAGCATATGCACATGGCAACTTCGGCATAGAATAAGTCACTCATAAAGTATGCCCTCTCTCTCTGTGCGTTTCTTTCCAAATAAGCCAAAGCCTAAGGACGTCAATAACAAGACACTCTCCGGCTCTCGAGCCAGAATAAAAGAGAAAAATGAGAATAGACGACTCTTTTCCGGACAGGCAAAAAGGATCGAAAACGGGTTCATATTCCCAAAGAATGGAAAGCTCGACTCAGGCTCCAAGTGGAGTCGTCTCAGGGTTTGGGCTCAGGACTCTGACTTGCGGCTTCATTTAAGGCTGGGCTTCACTCTATTTTTGGAAGGCGATATTCCTGGAGCAAGGGCAAACCGATAGCGACAGTTTTATATTGATGATATTTAATAGAGAAAGCGTTGTGACTGAAATCTGACTTTTCTTGTAAGTTTCTGGAAAAATATCGTCATTTTTATACTGCTTTTCTTAAGCGTTGCGATTTTCCATGAGCAATAAAAAATTTTCTCGTAAAGATAGAAAATATAGAGAATAAGTTTACAATTCTTAATAATAAAAACAGGTGAAAGCTGGTTCATACTCTGGAAGAATGAGAAACCCACCACATGCTGGGTTTAGTGTCGAGCGGGCTTCATTTAAGGCCGGATGCCTGGGGCTCACACGGCGTGGAGTTTTACTTTATTTTAGGACTCGGATATTCCCAGAGCCGGCCACAGCTGAAAAGGGTAGCGGTCGTCTATTTAATGGGACAGAATGGATGAGACAGCCGGTCTCTTTTTGAGCATCGAGTCCTTTTCGGGATAGTGGAGGACATGGTTGTTGGCAAATTTGGGAGACGAGATAAGAACGAAGAATGGCTCTGAGCGAAAAATTAACTGGAATTAAATTTTTTGTCCGCCACAGGCGTTCTTGCGTGTTGCATAAAAATGTTTTCTGGATCGTAGCAAGAATTTGGTCCGTATGAATACGGACCTATTTATTGTTCATTTTTCTGTTGTATTAAAGTGCAGGCAATTTGGAATGAAAATAACTTAGGATCAATAAAATCATAATTGATGACAATTCAGTAAAGTTCCTGCATTGGCATTATGTATCCTATATTAACATTGACATCGTAAATTTAAAGTGATCATTTGAGAGTAAACTTATGAATGGTTTATCCATAAGGTACAAAAATAAGGATTTTGTATAAACAAGAGTAAGAGTACACGCGGCATTTGCTGCGGCGAAAGTGAAAAAACTGGCAAAAATGACAATTTTTGGCGAAAAACGCCACTTTTATGTGATCGGAAATTTTCGTGCACGGAAATTTTTTTGCACATTGCCTACTCAGAATTTAGAGGGGAGTATTTTGCGCTATCGTGCGCCCAAAAAGGAGATGATTCCAAAAAGTTTCCTTTGAAAGTATGAAAAGTGGCAAAAATGACTTTTTGGCAAAAACGGCACTTTTATGTGATCGCTAAAGACCCCAAAAATATTTTTTTTAATTCCGGTTTTAATTAATTAAAATATTTAAAAAAATCGCAAAATATTTTTAAAAAATATTTTTTTAATAGCTATTTTTTGCCGATTCTAGACTTTAATTCTGCTTTTTTAGCCTTCATTGTTACTTCAGACTAAATTAAAAGTAAAAATTCAACAAAATATAACAAATTTTGGAAAAAAAACGGCAAAATAAAAAAAAATTTTTTTGAAAAATTTTGTAAAAAAATTTTTCCGGCAAAATTTTTTGGTAAAATTTCTCCGCCGAAAAAAATTTCGCGGCGGCCGAAGGCCGCCGCGAAAATTTTGCCAGAAAATCGCAAAATTTGTCCAAAAATGCCAAAATATTTACTAAAATATAAGTAAAATTCCCAAAATATGCAAAATATTTTTTAAATAAAAAAATATTTTAAAAATATTTTAGTTAAAAAAAGGCCAAAATATTTTAAAAATATTTTTTTTATTTTAAAAATATTTTTGGGGTCTTTAGTGATCGCCCCAAAAATTTTTTCACGGCAATGGATTCAGCGTTGCCAATTTAGGGGGTACCCGCAACGCTGAGATCCGGGAATAAGGCTTATTTAAAAAATTGCGGCTCCAGAGACATTGCGCTTTAGGTAGGTTGGAGGATGGAAATCATTGTGTGCTAATATAAGTAAATATAATATAGTACTTAAATAATGATCAACATTTAGTAAATCAAGAATACATAAATTCTCAGCATTTTATTAATAAGCAATCTTACTTTTATGAAAAATACACACTTAAAACAATATATTTCACATATAAATTTCAATTCAAGTCAGTGTTTATTATTATAGTATTTATTATTATAACAAAATTGCACAATGAGTGGGCATCTTCTAATATTGCTAAGTTTCGCGCTCTTCGTAATCACAATCCTCTATAGCTTTGCCGGCTTTTCACACCATCATCAGTTTTTGGCAAAAGAGCTGTTCCGAATCGTGCGAAGAAGCTTATAGGAGGTTCCGTTCTTGCTGGTACTCGAGACGGAATTGGGATGGCATGTCGATTTGAATTCCTAACAGCAAAGACATTTCCTTGACCCTGAATTAACTTATTAATACAAAATGTGTGTTTTACATCGAAAAGGTAAATTTAATAGCCATTTAGTGAAAAATTTGTTCGAGATTGAAAATTCCAAATCTGCGTATATGAGTAACACTAAAAGTCACCACTTTATAGCGAAATATTTTTGCTTTCCAAAAGTTTCCAAAATCAACGACTTTACCTGAATATTCCTCCGATAACCGTTTTCTTCCAGATCATCCCGCGCAACTCTCTGCGATCGGCCGTCATTGAATCGGATTGGTGCGAAATGATATTGATCATTTGCCCGGACATGGTTGCTTTTCGGGGTCGGCTTCTTTGTACGTTTCGGAGCTTCATAATCCCAGTCGTTTATTTCCTCTTCGTCGCTTTCTTCAACGTCCTTGTTGTGACGAGGTGTTGGAGGTCGTCTGCTTCCATTTTGCAACTAAAAGTGTAACTAAATTAAACCAATACAGTCAAACTAAACTTTAAAGTTTATTTAGACTGAAGGATGTAAAATTTTGAAAGATATAAAATATATGTTTGCATTTTACAACAAAATATTTTTTATAAATGTGGTTTTTCAATTTGTGCAAAACATTTTCCATGACAATAATATTCAACGATTTTACCTGAATATTCCTGCGATAACGGTTTTCTTCCCGATCATCCTGCGCAACTCTCTGCAATCGGTCGTCATTGAATCTCCGGAAGGGTTGATTCGAGCGCGAGTCGTTGGACACATGGATTGGTGCGAAATGATATTGATCATTTGCCCGGACATGGTTGCTTTTCGGGGTCGGCTTCTTTGTACGTTTCGGAGCTTCATAATCCCAATCGTTTATTTCCTCTTCGTCGCTTTCTTCGACGTCCTTGTTGTGACGAGGTGTTGGAGGTCGTCTGCTTCCATTTTGCAACTAAAAGTGTAACTAAATTAAACCAATACAGTCAAACTAAACTTTAAAGTTTATTTAGACTGAAGGATGTAAAATTTTGAAAGATACAAAACATATGTTTGTATTTGTTGACATTGTCATATATACCCGACGCACCAAGAAGTGCAACCAAATATAATTAAATTAATTTTACAGAAAAATGGTTTTGATAAATTTGTTTTTTAATTTGTGCAAAACATTTTTCATGACAATAGCATTCAACGATTTTACCTGAATGTTCCTAAGGGATGGGTCCGGACGCGATTCTTTGGGCACCTGGCTTGGTGCAAAATGGTTGTTGCTTCCATTTTGCATCTAAAAGTGTAATTAAATTAGAACGTATATTTTGTCATACTATATCCTAGAAAGTTTATTTAGAGTAAAGGATACAAATAAAACATTAAAAGTTTGCGTTTTATAGCGCAATGTTTCCGATAAAATAAATTGTCAAAATATTTACAAAATTAACGCTCTCAATTATTAATAATAAAATCCCTCTAATTTTCCTTATATAGAAATTATGGACTCTTAATTTATGCAGGACGTTTTCAATTCTACCTGAGTGTTCCTGCGGTAACCGTTTTCTTCTAGATCATCCTGCGCAACTCTCTGCGATCGGTCGTCATTGAATCTCCGGAAGGGTTGATTCGAGCGCGATTCGTTGGACACATGGATTGGTGTGAAATGGTTGTTGGTTTCGCTACTGCTTCCATTTTGTATCTGAAAGTGAATTTAAATTTTTTTTCTTGCCATACTAAACATTAAATTGTATTTATACCGAAGGATACAAAGAAAACAGTAAAGATTTGCTTTTCTATCAAAATGTTTCAGATAAAGTTAACATAAATTGTCAAAAAATGTAGAAAATTAATGTTCTTAATTGTTCAATCTATTTAATTACGCTTAAATAGAAATTGTGATTTTTTAGTCTGTGCGAATTCATTGTTCAATATCCAAAATCAACTTTTTACCTGAATGTTCCTGTGGTATCGGTTTTCTGCCATCTCATTCGGTGCCACTTTCTGCAATCGGCCGTTATTAAAGCTCCGGAGAGGTGGGTTCGGTTGTGATTCCTTGGATAACTGGATTGGTGCGAAATGGTTGTTGCTTACGCTTGCGCTTCCATTTTGCATCTAAAGGTGTAAAGAAATGTTAAAGGTATATTTGTTAAAATTTTCTAAACCTTCTCATCTAAATCTTTAAATACTTAACACTTTGTATTCATCAATTCTCTTCTCCATCCTATTTTAATTTATATTAGGCAATCATTATTCCTTCTTATCCCCCTTAAGAGTGATCTTAATTTTCAACTATGTTGGCATCTACTGATTATGACTCGACTATATATAAAATAAAATCGACTATATAATAAAATCCACTCTTACCTAAACCGCAGTGTAAGTGTCACTTGTAAATAACTATTACCTGAATGTTCCTGTGGTATCGGTTGTCTGCCATCTCATTCGGTGCAACTTTCTGCAATCGGCCGTCATTAAAGATCTGGAGGGGTGGATTTGGTTGCGATTCCTTGGATACCTGGATCGGTGCGAAATGGTTGTTGCTTACGCTACTGCTATTGGGGCGATCATTGCCGTCAATCGTATCTGAAGGCGTGTTTAACTTTCTGGCGTCTCGTTTATAGATTGTTTCCGTTGATTGGAAATTGTTTTGGAAGTTTCTGTCGACTGCTCTTTGATTTTGCCGCGTAGATCTGTAGGAACCGCACGGCTCTGCAAGGCTATAGGCCATTCGACGAGCTCTCCTGTCTTCTTCGATTTGAGATCTGAAGATATATTCATTATTAATGCTACGACATCATGCTAATATAGCAAAAATCAAGACCACGGTTTAAATTACTAAGTACTACTCCTAATTTCTAGTAAGCAGAATTTCTGCTTAACTAGATATAATAATAAACACAACATATTCTCATAAATAAAACAATGGACAAAGACTTACGCTAACTTTGCGAGCAAATAAGTCTTACCTTTTCTCCCCTTCTCGCTTCGATACGATCATTTCCATCCAGATGTGCTGTACCCTCCGATCATATGCGGCTCTGTAAATCGTCTGTTCGTCTGCGCGATCTTCCACTTCACAGATGTCTCGCATCTCCTCTGATCGAAGAAAGAGGTCGAATGCTCTTGGGCCATAAAAATTAAAACTGTTCGCGAGCGTATTGCCGTTGACACCGAAATCCGTCCTAAAATGTTAAACCAAATTCGTTATAATTGGAAGAATGTTTCAAGTATAACAATTCATGCTGATTTATTTTATTTGTTCATTGTAAGGTATCGATTTTTATGTATGATTGTATAGTTGCGTTTCCATGCAACAAAGTTATTATCCCTCACCCAAAGAAAGTTTAAAAATTATACGTTATTATAATAAGTTGTAATTATCTATGCTTATGAAGAAACCGACGAATGAATATGCTATCGGAATTATTCACCAAAATACCTTCGAGATTATTAAATCACATAAATCTATATAGCACATCTAAGGGATTCCATTCGGGTTTATAGGAATAAAAGCTAATGTTTCAAGGATAATTTGTCATTTCGAGGATTATTTTTCTCAGAAAATCGCTCTAGGGACATGTTAAATGGATCTATTTTTCACTTAAAATGTAGTTATTAAACAAATATTTAATAACCATGTTACTATTGTATGAATCTTAAATTTGTTCTGTGATAAAGGCAACGAATGCGTCCCTATAACTTTTTTTCTATCCTTTAATGCACATAAAAGCATGAATCAGTTTCAACAGACATCATGACAACAAAGACATATTGGTTTAAATCGCTGCAACCTCAAAAATTCTATCTAATATTTGTTCTTCTCATTTTTATTGGTGTGGTTATTATTTAATTATAATTAAATAACTTACTGGAGGTCGTTTAGAAGATGCCCGATATTCTCGTATCCCTCCACGCGGGATTGGAGTACCAATTTAACTTTTTCTTTCGGCGTGATTTCTTTCTTTTTGCTTCCTTGTTGCATCTTGCGTCGTGTCAGTGTTGCAAATGTTACCTAAAATAGAACCAATTAGAAGAAAATTTTTAGTAACCATATGATGACAATTACTACAACTTTGTTGTGCCGATTGAATGTGTTGACCGATAAACGAACCAATAATGAGATTGTAAAATGTGAAGATTTTAGTTTTGATTTTTTGTTAAAAGGTACATTAGAGTCAAGCTTAGATATTTAAAGTTTTCTCGGTTATGGACTCGGTTCGGACTCGGAATTGAATTTTCCGAGTCTTTTGAAAAAGCAGATATTTTTTCCAATTAAATTGAACTTTTTTGGCAGAATGGTAGTTTGGCCGGAGTTACACAACTGTTGATTCGGGACATTCTCAGTTTGCGACACAAAACGACGTTATCACCGAAGACTCATTTACGCAATGGCTCGTTTTTCTCTAACCAACAAGTGTATGCTGGGAGAATTGATTTTTCTGTTCAGAAAATTGAAAAATCAACAAAAATGCGACGAGAGTACTCCGACCTAGAGATCGGCCAAACGCTTTTTCCGAAATCGGCGAAATTTCGGTTTCGGCCGATCTCTACTCCGACCCCTACTTAAAACACACCGACAAGCTTTCGCCAAATTTGCATATTTCTCGCACGAAAAATTCACTTTTCAAAGTTTAGTCATTGAAAAATACAAAAATGTATACGCGTTGGGTTGGATTAGAACAAATAAAAATTTATGAAGGTTGTATGAAAATTAAGAGATAATGGTTTTCACATTTTATGTGAAATATGACACAAGATATAAATTGGGAAACATTTGAGAGGTATCATAAAATTTTAAGGAAAAAACGCGAGAAAATTTTATATAAATAAGAACATTACATTAAGTTTAGTTTACATAAATGCAAACTTTGGTTCGGGGGATTTGGGAGAAATTCTGCAAAAAGAAAGGAATCAATAGTCTCCAATGAACACAGCGTTCAGTTTGGTAAAGCACTTCAATTCCATTCAATTGAAGTGACAATTCAAACGCGAGAGAGCCATAGAAAGAGAAGTGCGCCAATTTGAAACACATTTTCTTAGCTCAACATATTAATATGCCTAATACTAATTAGGGGATGTATCAAAATCTATGAAAAGAGCTTTGTGTCTTATGAACCAAGACAAAGCAGATGTTCTATCCAGAACATTTGAATCTCACTACACCACAGGTTTCATACCAACATTCGACATTGCAGAGTCAACACTGCCTAAATTACACTTCTGTGAAGCTACAATGCATCACATCATTGAAACATTGAGTCATCTTAAAAACCATTTTGACAAGTCTCCGGATGAAATTCCTAGTTACTTCCTCAAGAAGTGCAAAGGGTCCTTGGCTTTTCCACTACAATACATATTTTCGTTTTCCTTGATGACGGGTTCCATTCCAGAAGTTTGGCGAAAAGCCATAGTTATTCCCATTCCAAAAGTTCCAAACTCCACCACCCCCAGCGATTACCGCCCAATTTCTATTCTTTGCCCCACTTTAAAAGTTATGGAACGAGTCATTTATGACTGCCTCCTTAAACACTTTGAGACACACCAAATCATACCAGCTTGTCAACATGGTTTTAGAAAGAAACACTCAGTAACAACTCAACTCATCGAAACATTTGAGGACTTTTCTTACGCACTAGAGCAAGGCAACTGGGTTGACGTAATTTACTTTGATTTTTCTAAAGCCTTTGACACTGTCCCCCATCTAAGATTACTTGCTAAACTCGAAAGTGCAGGGATATCTGGTTCATTGCTTACATGGATCAAATCCTATCTTAGTCAACGTTCATTCCAAGTAATCTTAGATGGAAATCTTTCTGAAACCCAACCCGTGAAAAGCGGAGTTCCCCAAGGATCAGTTTTAGGACCACTGCTCTTCCTATTCTACATTTCAGACCTACCTTCCTTTTGCAATATTCCTAGGGTCACCACAAAATTCTTTGCGGACGACCTCAAAGCTTATTGCATTTCTCCCCCAAACAATCTTCACTTTACCAGGCCCCTTAAACAGTTTATTTCCAAACTCCAAGACTATTGCAATAGGAATGGGCTAAAAGGAAATTCGCTCAAATTTCGCACTATGCATCTGGGTAAAAGAACCCTTCCCTACCTTACTTTATTGAAAACACGGAAATTCCAAACATTGAAGAAAATGAAACGGTACGTGACTTAGGTCTGCTCTTTTCGCCAACCCTTAAATGGGACAAACACATAGACAATATTGTCTCAAAGGCTCGTAGGACATCATTCACAATTCTCAAGTCTATCAAGACTCATTCAACAAGTACACTTGTCCAACTTTATGTCACCTTTGTCCGTCCTTTATTAGAATTCTCGTCTAGTCTGTTTAACCCCCACTCGATCAAGAACATTGGGAAGATAGAAAGTGTTCAAAAAGAATTTCTACGAATAATTTTCAAGAGATGTAATTTTGGCAAAGAAATCCCCGAGTATGTTGATCTATTGAAACTCTATGAACTACAATCACTTAAAGACCGTAGGCTAAAAGCAGATCTCATTTTGTTTCACAAATACATTGTTGGGATTATTCCCTTTCCACAGCAAAATGCATTCACTTGCATTCCATCTAAGACTCGTGGAGACAAATTTAAGTTCCACACCGCTGCGGTCAAAAACCAAATACGATTCCACTCCTTCTTTGTTCGAATTTCTGCTATTTATAGCAAATTACCCCCAACTATCCGTCAGCTTAACTATCCATCATTTGTGAACCAATTGGACTTAAAACACCTAAATCACCCACCTTTGAACATTACATCTTCCCCCTTTCCCGAATCAAGAGAATGACTTGTTGAACGAAACCACGATAGTATATGCTTTACCTTACCTTGCTTACATTATTGATACATGATATCATTGACTATATGAATTGTTTTGTATTTATTGTCCTTTACCTTGTCTATATACCCATCGCGCCAAGAAGCGCAAATAAATTTAATTTTAATTTTTTAATTGAATAAACGCATCTCTGTGCAAACAGCGAATTGCATTCACAAGGCGAATGAACGCACTATTAAAGCAATGTATTTCTATCGACTAAAATTAGGTTCCTTTTTTCCTCGCAATGGCTTCCCCAATGAGCTCTCGTCTTTTAAAATGATTATTCCTTTCAGTGCCTTTGCAAATTTTTGGCAAAAATAATCTTTTTACGAAAACGTAAACCATATGTGTAAAAGTAGAACTATTTCAGTCCGGTCTAAGTAGAATATATAATCGGTTTTGGGAATCGCTCCCGAAAATGCGGATTAGCGCATAAATATAGTGAAAGACATGGGTGTTATAAATTTTCATATCTATTGCCACCTCAAGATCTTGGGAAGAGCCCCTGGCAAAATATTTTTAAAATGTTAAATCGAATCAACCCATTCCTAGGACGAAAAAATAAAATCAGTTCTCATAAGACCGCTTTTTAGTCACAAAAAATGAGTAAGATCTTATTTACGCGCATACAAAACCATTACAACAAAGTCAAAACTAAACCATTTAGGTTAAGCTTGCTCTTTTATATTTTACTCCATTAGAAACTCGCTCCGATTGTATTGAGATCCAGATTGCCAAGTGGTTGGTCATTGAATACCGAATGGAGAGATATTCGATATCTTTATGCTGTATTGAGCACTCAAAACATGTCTGTGAATTACTTTTGTAGGAATTACGCTAATCCGTTTGCAATGAAAATTTGATCCTTACTCGAGTGATTATTTGTTTATTTCAAAGGAATGTATATACACAACAATGTATCACATAACACAATTGAGATAATTTAAATTACCGCTGAAATTTCTGTTGGATTTTCCTTCCCTTATTCTTTTCTTGACGTGTCACTCGAATGGGCACTTGCACGACCGGTGCATCAGCAAAAGCATCATATTCCCATGCAGTTTTAGCAATTGTCTTCTTGGTTTCTTTTTCTAGAAGAGCTTCTCCGTCGTAGTCCCATAAAGGATCAAATCCCCTGTGAAGACGTTCGGTTTGAGGTGCGAGGCCGCGTCCGATTGTGCCAAACTGAAAATTTCCTTCTAATTTGCGTCAAATGAAATTCTCCGAGGAATTCATACAAATATTTTGGCTTATGCTTGGTTCAAATCGACGTCAAAATAAGTATTTCCTTCCCTTGGAGTATCAAAATAATCTCAAAGGAAATATTTTAATTTTAGATTAAAGAGCCTGGAATCGCAGGAATCAAACACTTAAAAATTCAGGGGTGGTGCTCGAGAGTAATTTATTATTGCTTCCCTCGGATCCGAAATACAATTTCGTACCCAACACTGTCATTTTGAGCTCAAAAACAAATCTTACATCCAAGTCTCTTTCCCCAACTTAACTGTATCTCCTAATCAGTGGCGCACCCAGAAACTCTGTGCTCTGATTTGGTCTCTTCTACACTGCGTGCTATTTCTTTGTTAAAGCCAAAAAAGCGGCACACCGTCAGACACAACAATGATAAACATAGATAATTTTACAAAAGCGAAAGAAGCTCTAGAAATTTCTTTAGCTTCTTTTCTAAGCTATGATTAACCGTTGTTGTGTCTGCCGGTGTCCCGCTTTTTTTGGCTTTAACGAAGAAATAGCACGCAGTGTAGAAGAGACTAAATCAGAGCACAGAGTTTCTGGCTGCGCCACTGCTCCTAATTAACATCACTCCTTTCGAATTTTGGTGCGAAAAGAAACAATTTAACACATGAATGCCATACCTAATGGAAATAATGTTCAGAATCCCTTGAATCTTTTAATATCACTAGAAATTGAAAAAATGCTCTCATGTAAATTTAATTCTTTGAACATTTTCCTTATTTTACTGTTCTTGATAGCTACGGAATTTTACAAAAACATTAACGCCTATTTTTGCCATGAAAGTTAAATTGTTATATTTTAGCCTTTATTCTTAGTGAAATTTTTAGACTTAAAAGCTTTTAAGGCATCTGGAACTATAGAATTTTTTCACTTACCTGATCGCGAGGATTTTTGGCCATAGGTCTTCGACGACGGAATTCCTTATCGATGTCGGAGCTAAAGATTCGTATGCAATGTAAACAGGCACTGCCATGTCGCTGGTGTAATTTCAGCATAGCACTTGTTGAGGCAAACATCTCTTGAAAATCCTAAAAAGTAGCATGTTAATAATAAATAATCCGGGCTTGTTCCATGTTAGTGCGTCACTACAAACGCCCATAGTTACGTTTCATAGAGCATCAAAATTCTTTCGTTATATAAAAATTATTAATGTTCAAACAAATGCTAAAAATAATCAGAAAAGATTTATTCGCCGTTGTTTCAATCGAAGATGGACTTTGCAGGTAAAAACATGGCATCCTTTCATGTGAAGAAACCGCATTGTACGCCTTTTTATAAACAAAACTACATTTCAAACAGAATGCCAAAAGCAAAAGTTACGTGCTGATTCAAACAAAATATTAAATACATAAATATAGGCTTCCCAGTTTCCAAGATTACTATGCATCCTCTTGTGTGCGGAAACGGTATCGTTTGATAGTGTCAAACTGATTGAAGCGATTACGAACATTTTGGCATAATATTTTCCTACAATATTTCTCCTGCGTTTTCATGTTTATTATAGCTTTGACAAAATTTCTAGCACAAGCGCTGATATTCGCTCTATGACATTAGCGCGCCAAACGTTTGCGTGCCAGCGAACGTTTAAGATCATAACTCGGCTTAGGTTTACACTGTTTTCCATGAAGTTTTCCACAAAAACGTTATTCTTACCATTTGGATGAAAAGTTAATCAACTACCAACTTTGATTATCATATATAATTATGATTATAAATATGATTATAATATACAGTCTAAAATGGTTCTAAGTTCACGTAGTTGCGAGTATATAGTTGCGCTATTTAATGTTAATTGTTGTTGTAGTTTTATTTGTCACAATGTCATCTTTTCTTTATTTAGGAAATGCTTTTAACAGCCGTGGTCTTAGCCGATAAACTACGAGCCGCTGTGCCTACTACGATTCTGAGCTGTTCTATGGTCCCATTTTCAACATGTGCTCTAACTTTGAAGACCATTTCTCCGCTTTTGCCGAAAGCATTTTTTCGATCAATCGACAATGCTTTGTACAGTTCCTATTTGCGAATGTGCCTGTTTGTGTTTGAGAATATCTCTGCTGTTGAGGTAAACTTTTAGTGATATCAGCTGTTGCTTTAACCTTATACTTTAGATTAATTTCTATGGAGATGTGAACGATATGCTGAGGAAAAAGGAGTCCGCTGTTGTAATTTCAAACCACCAGTCAGATGGTAGTTATTATGTTAATTCAACAATTTATTATTATGCTTTACGAGATCACGCGAAAATATTTTTAGAGTAGGGCTAAAATTTTTAC
Source organism: Ditylenchus destructor (assembly GCA_022814885.1). Taxonomy (NCBI): domain Eukaryota; kingdom Metazoa; phylum Nematoda; class Chromadorea; order Rhabditida; family Anguinidae; genus Ditylenchus; species Ditylenchus destructor. The sequence continues at coordinate 988,986 of JAKKPZ010000016.1, read as the reverse complement.
CTTTGATCGCAAAAAAATTACAAGCACGGCAACAACTCCCACCGACATCTCCCACTCCACGAAACACCACCAAACTCTTATTTCAGTTGTGGGGTGCATAGGGCTCAGAACCGACAGACGGTTAGAGATACACACTATTTCGTTGGCCCTTTTGCACGTTTACACCGGACTCGGGTGGGAGTTGTTTCGGCCACTTTTTACAATATTATTCTAACAATTCTTCGTATGGAAAACTGTAAATCATTTAATAATAGACGAAATATTGTATGGATAGCTTCCCTATCAAATATTTTGTATATATAAATAGTTGGTCTTGATAGACTAGAATAGAAGTCTCATTTCTCCTCTTTAACTTTTGTACATCACAATAAGCTAAAGGGTCGTCTATCTGACGAGCCCTCCCCTTTAGTTAAATCATTCTTCCCACATCGTAATAGACTTAGGGCGAAACGATGTTGGTCCCGTGTTATAAAAAAAATTTTACATAATAATTACTTCTCTTCATTGTTAGCTTTCTTTATTTAGAATAATTATTGTTGTGAGGTTGTGTCATCCTCAGTCGAACTCTCACAACCTCATTAGTATAAGTAAATAAATATAGGAATTATGAATATGATTAGGAATTGAATTAATTATTGTAATCTTGCTGAAAAATTGTTACTGAAAACATAAACTTACGACCATAATAAAAACGGAGCAATCCAAAGAAGCAGTTACTCTTAGGTAAATTACATTTTGTCAAAACACCAAAAACTGACTTTGTTAAATTTCCATAGGCCATAATTACGGATATATTCGCCGACTAATTTGAATCACAAGATTTTTAATCTAAACAAATGCTTTATGTTCATTATTTTTTAAACTGTTTCAGTGGATTGGGCTGCGATTTTGATGCTGGCTGGAAGACAATCTCTCTCCGGTCACGAGTCTGGGCTTGTCTTTACAATGAAGGACACAATCCGATTTTCTCCACTTTTTGGATGGTACACATTTCAGGTGGTTCTTTTTAATAGTAAATTAAATAAAAGTATATATTTAGCGAGGATACGTTTATGTCCGCCGTTTTGGAAAATTCATTGCCCAGCCCGTAATACGTCAGCTGAACTACCTAAAGTCGCTAAACAGCAAGTTTTGGATCCAAATATTTCCCGAAGGTACTCGATTCCTTCGACATAACGCCAAACTCATAGCATCAAGTCAGCGATTCTGCGAAGAAAATAACTTGCCAATATTGGAGCATACACTGGCGCCAAAATCAAAGGCATTTTCTATGATTCTGGAGAATTTGAGTAACAATCTGGAGTGCGTCTATGACGTTACTTTGGCTTACAAATTCGATAAAGAAAGGTAAACATTCTTTATGCTTTAAGATTAGTGAAACACTGAGCCCAAGCTCATAATTTAATTGCGAAGCTTAATCTAGGAATGTAGACCTTTTATAGCTTTTTGAAGTGTAGATCATCATGTAAACACTGAAACTTTTCATGCAGATTAATGCAAATTAATGCACGCCCTATACAATACAACTAAACATTAGAAATTTTTGTTAAGAAATAGAGGTAATCTAAAAATCTGCAGTAAAAGTGGGCCTTCTTTCAGCTATAAAACTAACGCGTACTTAAACTAAAATTAACATCAACAGTTTTTGCTTAAAATGTTAATGGTCTCCTAAAAACAATGTTAATTCTAAAGTGAAACATTCATACGCATATTCCTTCAACAATCAATCACTAGGAAATTGAAAATTTTATATCACATTTCATTTAGGACCGATGAAATTAAGCTCGCTCCCAATATGTTTGAATTTTGTTGCGGACGAACACCTCCTGAGCTACATATTCACATCCGTCGTTATTCTATTGAATCTATTCCCACCTCGGGCCCGGATCAACGTCAATGGTTATTTGATCGGTTCGCGGAAAAGGACCGGATGCTCGAAAGATTTTACTCCACCGGCAGTTTTCCTCAACCTGCGATTATGAAGGCGTCCAAACCGCTGATGAGAAGATTTCTTCCATTTCTAACTTTCACTGCCGCAATATCTATTTTACCGATAATGTCGAGAAGGGTACGGCTGGCGTATGCCTGCACAATTGGAATGTCACCGTTGCTCATTTTATGGCTGCAAGCCACAAAGGCGATTTGAGCAAAGCTTATTAGTTGTTTAATTTGTTGTAGTACATTTGTATAAAATTTGATTCGATGTCTTTTTATTGGAATTGATACTAAGTAACATTTATGAATGATTAAATTAGCTAATTATTAACATTTGAGTGATAAAAAGACATGCTGTAATTTAGAGATGTAACAACAGAAAATTGCTTCGTGCTCGCAATTTGAAAGACTGAAAATCGAAACTAAATGGAAATCGATTGATAAAAGGAATTTACTTTCTCCTGAATGTCATGAAAAAGTAATATACAACAAGTGAAGTAGCGCCGCTTCGCGGCGCATACTTCACTTGGACGCGGCGAGTCTGCACAGCGGGAGATTGGGTTCGTCATCGCTTCGCGCACCGCCATCAGCGGTCAGATTGGGTTGTTCTTTGACTTAGACACGCGCGCTTCGCGCGCGCACGTTAAATGGTGCAGTCAAAGTGCGCGCGCTTCGCGCGCGCACGCGTCGGGCGCCGCGCGCGGTCAATTCTGACGCCGGAATCGGAATCAGCGGGGTCGATTTACTATATATGGACAAAATTTCGGGTCCCTTCCATGCTTCCCCAAAAAAGTGCCATTATTGGCCCGTTTTTGGCCAAAATTTGAAATTCATGTTATCTGCACGGGATTTTTTTGCAGATTCGTTCTTAGCATTCCCAGGGGAGCATTTTGACGTATCGTGCGTCCAGAAAGGAGCTGATCCCGAAAACTTTTCTTTCTTGCGCAAAAAAGTGCCATTTTTGGCACGTTTTTGGCCAAAATTTGAAATTCATGTTATCTGCACGGGATTTTTTTTGCAGATTCGTTCTTAGCATTCCCAGGGGAGCATTTTGACGTATCGTGCGTCCAGAAAGGAGCTGATCCCGAAAACTTTTCTTTGTAGCGCAAAAAAGTGCCATTTTTGGCATGTTTTTGGCCAAAATTTGAAATTCATGTTATCTGCACGGGATTTTTTTTGCAGATTCGTTCTTAGAATTGTCTGGGGAGCATTTTGACGTATCGTGCGTCCAGAAAGGAGCTGATCCCGAAAAGTTGATTTTCGAGCCTCGGACGAACACTGGCGCTATAATGGATTAGAATTGTTGCTTCGAGAATTAAAATGTGAAATAGTTTATGCATTTTCTCGGAAAAATTTTACAATTGCACACAATATCGCAAAGGTAATATTTTATCGGGAAATAATAGCCAGAAATTTTGACTCATTTTCACTCATCTTGGAAACATTTTTGTCGCGTGATTGTTGAAATATGAAAAGTCCAAACATTTTTATATGATCATGTGATTCCAACGAACCGTTTAAAATTTTGTGTTTTCAGTCATTCTTTGGCGAAATTTGCACCTTTTCTTGAACAAATATTAGTTGAAACCAATGAAATTGTGCAATCAAGGAAGTTTTAAAGGCAAACAAAGCAATAATTTCCAGAAATTTAGCAGAAAATGTGTGTTTGTGCGAGTGGATTAAATAAATATGAGTGTCCGAAAAATGAGAACCATCTTTTTGTTCACCTAAAATTTATCACATTACCTTTCATTGCCAAATCTGTAAACTATTCGGGTTTTACTATAGAAATTCGAACTTTTAACTCGTTGGATGGCGTATTTAAAGTATTTTGTTTTGAAGTTCCTTCCAGAAATTTTGCTGATAGATCTTCTTCTTAACGGTATTAGTGGGCAGGTAAAACTAATTATTAATGTGCGCAAATTGATTAACATTAGAGACGGAAACATAAAATTACGCTGAAAATTTCTCAAACTTTTTGCTTTACCTTATTTTCGTATAAATTTAATTTCAAATTATGACATCAGCGATCAATTTCGGAAACATTCTGAATTGACACCAAAATTAGTTTTCTTATTATGTTTCCTTAAACCGAAATCTATAGCTAGTATGGAGCGAAGAGTTCGACGGATCCTCAGTTGATACCTCAAAATGGAACATTATGGACGAAAACTTGGGTGTTAACAATGAGCAGCAATACTATCGGCCCAATAATGTTGACGTATCGGACGGGAACTTGATTATCACTGCCAAAAAGGAGAGTTTCGGAGGTCAGGGTTATACTTCAGGTCGAATATGGACTCAGTATAAGTACACTAAGCAGTATGGATGTATACAAGGGCGTATGAAGGTTCCGCTATCTATGGGAATGTGGCCGGCATTTTGGATGCTAGGACATGATATCGACGATGGTGAGCGACATTATTTTATCCTCTTCGCTTTGCTTCGATTTCCTTAAAATTCTCATGCTTTAGTGGATTGGCCTAAATGCGGTGAAATCGACATCATGGAACATATAAATGACGAAAGCAAAACCTATGCAACTCTTCATTGGGACAATAACGGACATGCCATGTATGGTACAGATACCAATTTGAGCAATGCTGATGACTGGCACATCTATTCAACCAGCTGGGACGCTAACTTTGTCAACATCAGCGTGGACGGTCAACATTTCTTTTCGGTTCGTATGTTTCGTGAACATTCTAAATTTTTTGCCAAGTTGCTATGGAACGGACTATTTAAGCTACAGAGCTTTTAAAAATCTTTTTTTTTAAATAACCGCAAGGAGATTTTTTTGACAGTATAAGTTTTCTGTTATTGAAGCGAAATTACATCACGCAGTCATGTTAAAAAATATTTTGCCTCCAGGCAAGATATTTTAATCTAAAAAGAACATGAAATTTCAGATGAATACTGCAAATATGCCTGCCTTTAACAAACCGTTTTTCATCATACTCAACCTGGCCGTAGGTGGTGACTTTCCTGGGCAAAACGTCGACGATTCTGCACTCCCTCAGCAATTCATTGTTGATTGGGTCAGAGTTTATGATCAGTCGGAATGCCCTATGGAAACCACATCAACAAGTACCACAACAACAACCACGACAACAACAACAACAACCACCCCTACAACCACATCTAACACGCCTACAACAACCACTACTACAACCACTACTACAACCACCACAAGAACTTGCAATCCTTGTGGAGTTTGGAGCGGGTATGAGTTTAAGATTTTGTTAAATTCCTAGTTTCAGTGCTCGAATACCAAAGCTAATTTATAATTTTGATGGTTTATGTGAAAATAATTGCTATTTATAATCATTTGATTTTATTACTCATAAATTTAACGCTTTATAGCTGGACGCTATCTGGTTGCTCGGATACGTGTGGGTCGTGTGGTTTACAGACTCGGATAAGAACTTGTTTGTCAGCTGCAGAGGGATGTCCCTGCATGTAAGATTTGTGTTATAGAATACCTTTGTTTATTGGGCATATATTCTTAACTCATTTTCGATGGATAAATTTCATGCCGAAAAGAAAGATATTGAGCTTCGCAAAACCTAAAAGGCAAAAAATCAGAATTTTATAGAAACTGAAAATGTTTTTTCTTCTTTATTAATTGCAGGTTATCCTTTTTAGAGGTGAATCAACGTCCAATATTCCATGTAATATTGTGCCCTGTGCTTATCCTCGAAATTCATGCTGCTCACCATACAGAGTAAAATAATAAATGACTAGTATAATTTCTGTTTATAATTACACTCCTATTTAGGCCATGGGATATAATGGAGCAATCGTTTGCGGTCCGCAGGTATTATATTTGATTAGCTCGTCTTATAATCTAATGTTTCAACATATTTTAGTCGCAAGTCTCGTCTGTACTTACATGTTAGTGTATCATACTATACTAATAAATACACATTGACTTAATTGAAATATTGTGATGTGAATTTTAGCAAAAAAACGTATGTGTGAAGAAAGGCGTATAAAGCCCGTTATATTATATTCTTTATGAGAGAAATGTATTTATTGAAGAAAAATGACGTTACACAAATTTTTCTGGGACTTTGTTTAAAGGTTTTCTTTCTCTGACTATCCATTGAGACACAAAAAGAATAGTTAATTAAAAGTGACTGAAGAAATCGTCGAGTTCGCGGTCAAAGAAGCCTTTCCAGTTTTTGTCTTTGCCCACTTTTCGCTCATATTTCTTAACTTTTCCGTTCTTTGTAATGACCGTTTCTTCTTTAACTTTGCCATTGATGTCGGTCATATGAAAATTGTATGTTTCTGTTTCCATTTTCCCATTATCAAACTAAAAAATCTGTGTCAGCAATATTTAATTGATGTGTGCACAATGAAAGTTAATAAATACTGCCTAATTCGAGGAAGCTAATATTTTGGTTACCTTGGTTTACCTAGGTAATATATGTTCTTTTCCTAAGCCTTACTTTCTTCTTTTGTTTGCTTTTCGAATTCCGGATTCCTTTCCTTTTTGTTTTTCTAATTTTTTTTCTTCCTTTCACCATTTCTGCGCTTCTTATTTTTTAATTTTCCACAATTTCTTCTTTTGTGCATCTTAACGCTCAATAACAGTAAATAATAATTGGTCGTAATAACACTCTTCAAGCCAAGGTAGCAATTCCAGGGCTTATAATCTCTTAGAAGTAGTGGAACAGTATTAAGAAGTTTAACTAACCAGGGAAGTACCCAAGATGCCATTTTTTCGTGAAATTGGGCGCATTTTGGGTAGCTAAGCTAGCCAGATAAATCTGGCTAAACCTGGTCCTATTTGGGTTTATACGGACAATTTTCCTTTACAAAGCATACCACTGTTTTAAACTTGTCTTCCAGCTTCTTCATACGATGTGCTCTATTCTTATTTTTCTTTTTATCGGTTCCGTGTTTCTTATTTCGTTTTTTTCCTGAATGTCTTCGTTTAGGTTTTTTAACGTTGTCTGCTCCATTATTTTTAGATCTGCTTCCACCACCACACACAGGGTGGGTGATTGTCGTATCTAGACTAATAGACTTCTCAGGAGCCACTTTACACTGCTTATCGTGATCCATATGTCTTTTTAGGCTCTTTGATATCTCACATAAGCCAGTTTTGGCTTCACAGCGATGACACTCGGAACATTTTCGGCCGGCTGTGTATATGGGACGACGATCAAATTGTCTAAAAAAGTTAGAAAAATTACCAAACTAGCCGAGCAAATTGTATAAAGTAGCAAACAAAAACCCATAAAAAATCGGGCCCAGTTTGCGTTAAATATTTAAATCTAAATATTCGCAATTTTTACTCAAAATTTAAGAAAATGAATGGTATTTGTGGACTTGTCATTAAATTTACCTTTTATCATAGTGACAAACAACGAACAATCCAAGCTTAGGACATATGGTCGCAGCACAGCCCACTGTAGTGATCAAATCCGTTGACATCTAAACTCTTTACATTCTCATTTTCATGGAATCGATTTGTAACTCAAATTTATGGGAGAAACCCGACCTGAGTAAAGTGTCCTGCTTTTGTTCTGTTCATGAAATTTGAGGTCAGTTCTTTGGGCAAAGGCTCTGTCAGATTCTTCAATTCTTCGTCCCACCACGCTTTCATTGCCATTTTCATTCCCTCACCTAGACATAGTTTAGCTTATCCTATATAATATAGCAAATTATAGCTGCTAACAAGTGGCTTTCGACTTACGTATGGGAAAAGGCGGACTCACAGCGTACAGATTCTCTCCAACATGGCTTTTGGAATGCTCCCAAACACAATTTTGAGACCATTTTTTCGCACTATGTTCCAATTTACAGTCGTAAGCCTGAATTTGAACTTATAACACTTTCAACGCATTCCAAACAAACCAGTCTGCTTATTTTCTTTGCCTGAGGCATATTGGAACAATCAAATTGTTGGACGAGGCCAGAAGCCAGACTGGCACGTCGCCAATTGTGCCCATATGTAATATCGGCACGAATCTCCGGGGTTATGTGAGTATCACCGAGAACACCTGAAGAAATTATTGGTAGAAAAAAACTGATAGAAATTACCGCAATACATTTTTGTCTATATTATAATATTTATGTTATAATATTAACGACGATGGAAAGGAGCACTATCGCTAATTAGACATTTATAAAAATTGTATTTATCGATGTTAGCAACAATGAACGCCCTGAGCCCAGGTTTGGGGTTTTCATGGTCGATTTTCTACAAAAGTTTTTGAAACTCAAACACACTTTGAAAATAACAAAATGAGGGAAAAATTTTAATTTTGGACATAAGTTTCTTGCTAAAAGTTATGACTTAGAGGTAACACATGTCAAAGGTATGTTTATCAGCACTAGAGCCAGAATTCTGGTTGTTCTACTCTCAAAGTATTCACACAACGCTTCAAACTTGATTTAGACTAGATTTTATGTAGAAGGAATGATGCGCATTTCTCCTGCATTCTCAGGCCGACAATGTTTTGAAATTATTTTAACACCTTAATTAACCGTTACCTGATGAAAGATGTACCAAAAATAGTATTGAAATAAGATTACTGAGTAAAATTGACATTGTTTAAAATTGGCAAATGCGTAGAATTGTAAAATATTTAATAGAACAACATTGACGCTCTCAAGCTTCGATTTTGTGATATTCGCTGATTCAAAACTTTCGCAATTGGCAAATTTCAGGTGTCAGTAAAATAGTCATAAACCAAACAGAGAAATTGGCTAGAGACTCATTACTAGGTGTTCAAATACAGATAGCATAGTTCAGTTCATAAGAAAGATAGAGATGTGGTTGACTGAAGAGCAGCGCTCGCGATACGTCTAGCTAGCCAGACAGTGCCACGCCACACCTGGTTCTATCTCGAAATTTCGAATATGTACATTTGACCTCTGACGTCATTATGCGCAATGTAATACAAGCCTTCGTCTTAAATTCGATGCTATGTGAACAGGTTGTTAGTGTTGGTCATATTGTTAGTGATTGTTAGTATTTTAAAGACAAAAACGTCCCTAGCTTTATTTACGTCTAATACGTTTTGCCAAAAACGTATTAGACATTTTACAGCTTCGTACGGATTTTCCATATATTTAAATTTTTTCACCTAGGTTGATGAGAAAAATGGTAGCATAATATATATTGTATGGAAAAACATTTTTAGACGTATCGAAAGTCGCCAAATTGGCGCCAGTTTCAACCTGGAGTTGATTTATGAACACGATGTTATTGTGCTAATGAACGATTTATTTATTATCCCAAAATTTTTCTAACACTTTAAAATGATCAGTGATAGACGGCTCAATATTGATTTTCTCTCCGAGAGAGTTTGTAATTTCTCGATGCGTTTTCAGTGGGCAGACAACATTGTCGTTGAAATTCGTAAACGACAACGGTGAGCCCGCAGCTTTTTCAGGATGCGATACAGTGTGTGGATTTGGTTTACGGATCGTGAATGGTGTGGAGAAAATGCACCACACATTGAACTGGACTCTTGATAACAGTATGAAACATGCCAACGTCACGTAGATTTGAACCAGCTGAAAATTTATCTTTGAAACTAAATTTATATAAAACGAATTTTTAACTTTAAATCATTTTTGTATAAAAGATATAAAAATATGTAACTAATAGTTGTACATCTTGCACTATAATATATTTGTTTAGAATATACACAAAATTTATGCTCAGAGGAAAACAGTAAAAATGGTACAGTTAAAAGACCGACATATTCCAGTGAATGATTTACGGTAATCAAAAAAGGGTTGTTAAATGGATTACCAAATAGAAGATATTCCGAGATATCTCGCCAATGTATCCTCCAATGATTTGCTTCAATAGAAATCGTACCCATACAGCTGCTGTGAGAAAAGTCACTCCGGCAATCATAATTGGGCGGATAATTCCAAGAACCCTCAAGTTCTCGTTAATCTGAAAAATGTATTTCGAATTGTATTTTATTACTTTATTTTTGCTGTATTTCAATAGCAGAATTTAATTGATATCCATGAAAGCGAAAAATCTCTCTCTATTTAGGATAAAGGTAAGTATATTAAATAAAACTTAGACAGAATAACAGTAATAATTTGATTAATTTCACTTTTATTTTTATATTCTATCATAGTTATTTACTAGGTAAACTAAATAGCAATTTAAAAACAAAATTACTATAAGTATATTAAATAAAACTTAGACAGAATAACAGTAATAATTTGATTAATTTCACTTTTATTTTTATATTCTATCATAGTTATTTACTAGGTAAACTAAATAGCAATTTAAAAACAAAATTACTATAAGTATATTAAATAAAACTTAGACAGAATAACAGTAATAATTTGATTAATTTCACTTTTATTTTTATATTCTATCATAGTTATTTACTAGGTAAACTAAATAGCAATTTAAAAACAAAATTACTATAAGTATATTAAATAAAACTTAGACAGAATAACAGTAATAATTTGATTAATTTCACTTTTATTTTTATATTCTATCATAGTTATTTACTAGGTAAACTAAATAGCAATTTAAAAACAAAATTACTATAAGTATATTAAATAAAACTTAGACAGAATAACAGTAATAATTTGATTAATTTCACTTTTATTTTTATATTCTATCATAGTTATTTACTAGGTAAACTAAATAGCAATTTAAAAACAAAATTACTATAAGTATATTAAATAAAATTTCGAAACCTCAGCATAATACTTTCGCAAAAAATATTTCTTAATGCGCTGATCGTATTAGAAAAACAGTACTAATTTTGCAACAAAAATGCAATTTACCTGATACCTTTGAGATAACTGGATATCTGTCCTAAGATTCTGCTTTCGCAGCCTCTTGTTGTAATATGCCAACATAAGGCACGAAAGCGTTCCTGCAATATCGATCAAAGTTGTGCATGTGACAAAAGTAATGTATGGAAGGTTCCCTGAAATGAAATATTTTTGACAATTTTCATCTTTTTAATTTACACAAAGCATACATTGAAGAAAGCTCATTGCCCATATAAGTGCAAAACCGTATGAGAGCGGAATGAGCAAGGCAGGAAGTAGGAAGAACCTTCGATCTTCTTCGTAGGTTGCGCTATAGGCAGTGGCAAAGAAGCGTTCAATGGCTAGTGAAAGAAAAGTTGTCCTGAAATTTGATCAAAAAGATGCAGGCAATTGATATGTAACAAAAAAACGTTACCTGAGCCCAATGCTACCGGTGGATTCTATAAGTGACAAAGTTGCTTGCAAATCATCATCCCACATAGAGCACTCGAGAAATAGCCCCAGCTCCCGAATACCATACTAAACATATATATATTATATATAGAATATATACTAGATATAAATACCATTACCAGAAGGCGCCCTGTAGAGATCAAATAGCACGCAAGAAGATAGCTCGATTTGAAGGCACTGAAAATATTTTATCCATACTGCCTATTACAAGATAGGAGGATAGTTTCGTCACCGTTTCAAATTTCAAATTCGAAGAAGGCGGGAAGGAGCGAGAGAGGAAAAAGAGAGATAAGATCTCTCTAGAGAAAGCAGAAAATGACGAAATGTGTGCGTCAATATTCCCCTTTGAATGTAATTTTGATCAATCATTGGCTTTTTGACCACATGGGGGAAAGCTATTAAATGGAGAAACTATCCTCCTATCTTGTAATAGGCAGTAAATTAGAGCCAATTTATCTTTTGGATACAAAGAATAATGAAATATGAGATTAAAAATTACAGAAAGTTCAGATGGTATCTGTTTTTGTCCTTGATCTGAGCAATTAAGGCCATTGTGCAAAGCATTTCATTCAAGCAGCTCAGGAAAAGTGTGCTGCCAGACACGGCATAATCCACTGAAGTAACATTTTTGTACATGGTATCTAAAGTTTCAAAATTAACAGCTGCAAAAATTCAATAGATAAGTTTACAAATTTCGGTAAATATCAATGGGTAAATTAAATCAAACTCGTGTGAATACGTCTAAATGACGTCACAAATTTCCCTCACGGTCAAAATAACAGATGCTCAAAATATAGAGTGTAAAAGTCTGCTCACCAAATAGAGGCCAATTGAGAGCTGTACTTTTATAGTCTGAAAGAGTTTTAGTTCTCTATGAAATAACCTGCTAGAATAAGGTAAGAAGTGGTACCTATGCGGTCGTTTGGATTGCTACGGCAGCTAATTAATTTTAGGATAATGCAATTTAGAACGCAACAGGACTCAAATCTCTGTCACAAAGCCAATCCAGTGTACTCACAAAGCATAATTTCGAAATGCAAAGTTTCAGAATACCACAGACCAAGTAACAAAGTTCTTGACTATTTTATTTTTTCGTCGGACAAAAAATAAATACAATACTGTCCATTTTTGGACTTTCCCATTAATTTCACGCTGTCTGATTCATTTAAATAATGCTACAAGAAAGAGTACGCCAAAACTATAAAACTTTTAGAAAATAGAGCGGCGGGAATTTTCTAAAGAAATTTCCATTTTTCTGTTCGTTTTCATTCACAATTCGGCGCTAAAGAACATTGCTCAATTTTAATCTCTTATTATGATTGTAGACTACCTTGGTACTAAGTTTTAGTAGTCCATATAAAACATTTCGTCGGCAACGCAATAGAAAAAGGAAAGCACCTTCGGTGAAAATACCAATGTGTAATAAATTACCAATTTGAATGAGCTTAAAAATTGTGAGGGAAATGTGTTCATAATTTAGTTGTCCGTCATATCTGTCTGTCTGAGCTTACAATTGTTTACACTGACAAAGTTGCAAGGATAAACAAATTAAACTAAATTTCTTAAAAACCAAATTATATCTTTCTTGGAGTTAAAATAAAATATGACCGGAATCTTTGGTAACCAAAAATGTACATTTGGGTACAATTTATTCAAGTGGCACAAAGTACATTCCGAGGTCTGCCTGTGAAAACAAATGGTGTTAAATTGGCTATGTGGGTCAAATACTAATATGAGGATGTAATCAAGAATAACGATATGTTAGTATAAACAAGAGGGTATGTCCCCCGAGTATGTCCGAGTATAGATTATATTACCCGGAAATTAAAATTTTGGCAAAAATGACACTTTTTGAGCAAAAATGGTACTTTTTGAGCCTCAAAGCTTCACTTGCGGCTAAGGGTGATGTTTCTAACAAAGCATTGTTAAGATAGTTGATGGTCTCACATTTTGATTCTTTCATGGGCATTTTACGTATAATGAAGACAATTTTGTCAATCGAAGTGTCGTCTATCTACTCATCCCTAGTCCGCGGCTCTCCTTCTGTCTGTCGTTCCGTCGAGAACGCTCAAAGTGTGTTGTTTTTTCAAAAACTCCAGCGCACTGGGTTACCAGATACGCCCAGAGTGTTGTACATTTTCGAAAGCCGACAAAATTTTCTTTCCAGGAAAAAAGCAAACGCGGTGGCACTTTTTAATAATTGTCATTTTTGCCACTTTTTCGCAAAAAATGGCCATTTTTGCCGTTTTTACAGGAAAAACATTTCAGGAAATATCGATTTAAACTAAAAATTCTGTACACCCTGAGGATATAGGCTATCGCCTAGTACGAAATTTGCTTGAGTAGGAAGCGGTTTTCTGGGGTAAAAATTGGACAAAAATCATGATTCAAGTGAATTTTTGGCCAAAATTGTTGCATTTTTGCACATAACTTTTAAGGGTTGTTAGCTTTTGCGCTGATATTTTCTTTGTTATATTTAGGGGTGCATAGAACAGCGGAGAAGTGGGATTTGCGAGCTTTCATAAAAGTGCCCAAAAAATGCCCACTTTTTGGACAAAAATGGCCATTTATCATGGAAACGTGGATTTTGGATGGAAGTTTTGTAGAAAGCGCGGGTAAATGGAACCAGGCCCATACCCAGAAAAAAATTTCGGGAGGGGTTGAGATTTCAGGGGGGTTGAGAGGTGAAAAAAACTAATTTTTAGGGGTGCATTTTTCAAAATTTCTCGAAAATTTTTAAAACCATAGGGGGGACCCTATGGATATTTTTTAGGTTCCGAATTTCGGGGGGGGGGGTTACAACCCCCTAGTTACGGGCCTGAATGGAACCGAAACCTTATAAGCCACGTAAAATCACAAACACAGATTATGCCCATCGGCGACGAAGGCCACGGGTAGAAGCCCTAGTAAATTTCATTAACCCGAGCACAAAGATTGTAGTTCGATCGATTCGATCGTACATAGATAACCTAATAATGTCTAATTATTGTATATACTGTATTTCTCTAAATTCCGTCTGTGCTTGCAAAGAAAGATATCAGCGATACAATAATATGTGAGGGGTTATATTTATTCCGTTATCCTTAGCAGTGATAAAAAGTGCTGAGTGATGGCTGATTCAATTAAAACTACCTTGAAAATTTCAAAACTAATAAGCGTCGAAGATTGTTTCCAATACACAAATTTAGAGGAAATTAGTAAATATGTCCCTTAACTCTATGCGAAATCTGGGAGCAAAATTAATGAGGAAGCAATAAATTGAGTAAAAATGATTAAAAAAGATAATAAGCAAATACCTGCTTTAATTAATATTACCGTGCATTCAGATTCTCATTAAAACCCAAAATCACACCATATTAGACCTCTATATAGGCTTTGACGTAATAATACGAAAAATATTGCTTGTGGGAATAAAGAAAATTTTCACACGAAACTTCTCGTGCACACATTTTCGAGAAAAGCATAAATTTAGTTTTGGAGATTGTATAAATATTTTGATATCATACATAAATGCGATGCAATATAACGCTAATGTCAGCCGTATACGGTAAAAGTTGGAAGAATAGGTATATAATTTTCATCTTTTATGGTAAGGTGTGAATGTGACAAAAGTAAGCATGGCATATCTTATGATACAACCGTGCTCCAGAGGTGTGTGATAGCTCATTCGATAGGTCTCGAAAAGTTAGCAACAAAAATCGACCGACCTCTTTTCGTATGTGCAAGGGGTCTGAAAAAAATTTCACAAACTGAACCTATTCTAAAACGGGGTATCCGCGATTTCAGCCCCATCTGAGAGAAAAAATTTTTCGGTCACGGCTCACAATTGCAGATTAGTTAGAGGGAATTTATTGAATAATTAACGAGCACAAAGTCTACAACATAAATATATTACAAGTGAAGTAGCGCCGCTTCGCGGCGCATACTTCGCTTGGACGCGGGGAGTGTGCGCAGCGGGAGATTGGGTTCTTCACGCTTCGCGCACCGCCATCAGCGGTCAGCGTTGGGTTGTTCTTAGATTTAGACACGCGCGCTTCGCGCGCGCACGTTAAATGGTGCAGTCCAAGTGCGCGCGCTTTGCGCGCGCCTGTTAAATGGTGCAGTCAAAGGCGAAAGTGCCAAAAATGACACTTTTTGGCAAAAAAATGCCACTTTTTGAGATCTCCCCAAAAACATTTTTGCAGATTCGTTCTTAGAATTTCCAGGGGAGCATTTCGAGCTATCATGCACCCCTGTAGCGCGCGATTTGAGAATTGTCATCATTTTCGAGGACGAATCCACTCGCGCTATAATGGATTAGAATTACAAGCCGAAAGAAATTCTTTCATTAAATTCTTCTCATTAATTCAGTTTCAATGCGCCCCTGGTTTCAACCTCAATTTCTGTATATGCAAATTTTATAAAAAGTTGAAAACGTTTTAGAATCCTATTAACCTGCAATTAATCCGATTACACCGGCAAAACATGTCTCAGGCATCATTTGGTCCGACATGCGGGCCCAATCCAGATAATTGCCGAGGCCACAAGATCGAAAATAATTTTTTATTGGAAACGGTAAATGAAAGCAAACGGAATGGAAAGCTCCATGCCAAATGCTAATTGCTAGCTTCGAGGACCAGTCCAGCGTTCGCCCACACGAGAATGGGATATAGAAACGGAGCAGGAATTATAATTTAATTCCTCTTTAAAACCATCATTAAAATACCTTCAGTGATAATTGACGGCCTCCAAAAGTTGAGAATGAGTAGAAGGCAAAAGTCGGGCGAATACATGTCGAAAAACGAGTATTGCCATTTGTTTTCAGAAAATCGAGCTCTTTGGTTGCACTCTTGAATAATACGCTTTGGGATAATAGCAGACTGATGAACCAATTTGATTGCTATCCATGTCAGACAGAAATGGCCCAAAATCAACATTTCAATATTTAATTTTTCCCGTTTTATAAAAATTGCTTTGTGCGCATAATCACGGTCTCCGGAGACGTCGCGAAGAGATGAAGAGCAAAAGTCATTCAAAATTATTTAGGGATTGTTTACTAAAAATTGTGCGTTCTTTGCTCTCATTCTTGGTCAATATTACCAGTCAGTCTCTGGCTCTAGGTCCAAAATTCCATACTTGGCAGATAAAAAGGCATATTCGCAAAAAGTTAATAAAAAATTATAACTTTTTAAAATTGAGCAGTTTATTTATGAGTTCTTTAATTGAACTTTGCAGTTAGTTATTCTAATTTTAAAGAAGTTAAGCCCAAGAACTGATAATTTTGTTAGCAAGTGAGTATTTATAACTGAGAATCTAGCAATGAGAATCTATTTGTTTGGAAATTGTCACAAGAAGAAAAGTTGTCAGAAGAAAAAGAAATTGTCACAACAGTTACATTAAAAATATTCCCAGGATAGCATTTATTTTAAACAACTCGCAACGACAAACTTCCAGAAAACAAAACTATTGCCGGCATAATGCCTTAACTAACCTACGAAATAATTATCATACGGTGAGTCTTTATAATTTATTTATCCAATATCTTCCACGTAAGAAATTATTATATAAACATTGCTAAACAAAATGGCAAAAGACATAGAATAATTGATCACATAAATATCTTTCATGCAACACCTGTTCGCAAGAAACATTCTTTATTTTTGTTAATGAATTACGTCGTCGGAATAAATAATTATCCATTAAAAAAGAACATTATAAAAATGATTGGGTGAATTTTGCTCTGGCTGGGATTTGGAAATTACATTCAAAATTTCTTTTTGTTTCGATCTCGGGAAGTTCGGATTGATTTTCGCTGATAGCGTGTGAAAATTTACAAAAATATGAACAATAAAGTCAAACAACATGATTTAATCGTTGAATTAATAAAATACTAGTGGAGCGTGCGCCGCCTGTCGGCGGCGCCGAGGAAGTCTGTATCAGTATGCCCCCTTACATTTGCGCCACTCGGCCCGCAGCCAGCCCCAGCTGCGCCCAGGTCATAACGGTAACTTTGAATAGAAGTGAGGTAACTCAGGTGATAAGTTTTTTTCGTCATATAAGTCGACCCTAATAAGCAACTTCCCCAAGTTACTTTAGTGGTGAGTGGGAAAAAAATTGGTGACGCACGGACACTGGCGCTATTATAGAAGGGCGTAACATTAATTCCTATGACATCTTTATGTCAAACGACGCCTGAACACCTGATGTTGTACGCTACATAGTCATCCAGGTCAGCAATATATTTTGGGTGAATCTAAACTTAAAATATCAGCTCGAAGGATTTCCTTAATTAAAGGATTACAAACCTTGTTGCTCTCTTTTGGCATCCCGTAAAATAGCGGCGGCTTCTCCACAAACGTGACTAAAATGACGTCATATTTAACGAGTTAGAGTGTTCATTTGCATTGACTACCTTGAACTTTTGTCGTGAACAGTTTCTTTGGACCTGTGTTGTAATACACTATGGACGATACGAAAATATCAACCGATGCAAACACAAGATTGTATGGACCGATCATAGAGCCAATTTGCATACCCGTGATCTAAAATGTTTCATGAGTTTAACGAAATTTTACTAATATATTTGCAAAAATAACTTTTTAGCTAAAAGATTAATACACTCGAAATGTAAAAATCACCTGATATATGAGTGAAGCACCGAGTTGAGGAAAGAAATTCAGAAAAAGCTCCAAGCAGATCACCAGTAAAGCCACTCGGTTCGCTTTCCGAGTGGCCCATTGATTGCTATGTATTGGGTGAATACCTCGATGAACTTGCCAGAATTTATAAATAAAAAATGCTCCCGCAAGACAGTTTAAAGCGCCCCCGGTCATTTTTGTGTATGTGTAGAAAACGGAGCCGGTTTTAATGAACAGACAGGACCAAGTTATGCAGTCTGAAATTTCATTGGTCGATAAAGGAACAATGATAGTGATTATTCGATGCTGACAAATTACTTACTCTCAGCTTGCGGCGAGAGTGGCAACTCCATACAGAATGCCACAAAGTTGCTAACGAAGATTAGTATGATGGTCGCGGTTGTCACATATGCGAAGGGATAGCTTCTCTGCTTTGTATAAATCGTTGGGATGCATATATTCAATATACGTTCGACCGTCAGGAAGAAGACCGAGAATGGTATCACCGCGGACATTGATGACGTCACGATTGTCGTCCAGAACATCACATTGGAATTTAGAGCACAATCTGCAAGATAGAGAACAACGATTAGTCGAAACTTTCTACAGAAAGCTTCCTCTTTGCATTTAATATTCAAAATGTTCTGACAAGCCTTATTTGTAAAGTCCTTACTCTGAAATGGATGCCACCGTGCAAGTACGTACAGATTCGAGATCAGCCCTGTGGGTATTTGAATTGCCCAAGACGTGAAATATATGAGAAGAGAGGGTGAAACATTCGTACTCCACTTCTTTGTTTTCTTCGCATTGTAAATTCGGTACAGTATTCTCGTTATAATAATAAGTGATGCAGAATATAGAGTGCAACCGATCACCATTTCTATCAGAGTGAGCCAGTTTATGAGCGCCATTGGAATTAAATGTTGTCTGATCTATAGTGTGCTAAACAGGCATTTGAAAAAGTTCAGAGCAAGGTAATATAGTGAAGGTAAAAGGTAACTAAAAAGAAACATTGTGTTACACATTTTCGTTATATAGTTAACGATGACCAAAACATGATTTTTGTCTATCAATTTTTCCTATTCCACGAGGTTGCAAGCTTGTAACTGGTTAAAGGATACAATTATCCCAGTCAGTTCCTGAACCATCACTATTGCCCATATGTTTCTTACGCTGCTTTTGGATAACCTAAATTGAGAAATGAAACAATGGGCGAAACAATAAATGTTTATGGTTATATATGAATTTTTACAACTCAACTCTAAACTAATTCTCGAGATAAAAAGGCGTGGCTTAAAAGCCGTAATGATGGGCTCGCTCTCAGAATCTTACGTTCAAAGTCATAGCTCGAAAATTCACAAACATAATAATAGCGTCTGAAATGGTAAAGCTCACAAACATCTCGTGCACTTTGACAACCCAACTTTATGATAATTACATATCATTCAAACCTATTAATTCCAAGTTGTTTCTGCTGACTGAAAATCAGAGCAATAATTTCTTTGCGCAGGGGTTGAGAATCGCATCTCTAGAGTTGGACGTGGGCGCAACTCTAGAAACTTCCGGCACTGTCACGGCCATACACTCCGGACTCAAATAACAACTTGAAAAGGTCAGAAGTCTGAAGGGTATGTTTGCCAAAATCGGCTCTATGTTGCTATGTTTTGAGAAATGGAAACGTCATAGTTGCACATTTTAAAAACAATTCTTGAATCAACTGGGTCATTTCTTAAATATAAACAAAATTTGACTGCTTCAGTAACTTCTCGAATACAACTTTTTATCATTGCTTGAGGTTTACATAATTTGAGGCTAACATCCCCCCAGTAAGCTAGCCTGGTCATCCGTGCGTGACCTGGCCGTTAGACCCCTTTCACAGCTTATTTCTGGGCAAGTGATAGCTTAAAATTTTCGTATAGACGAGCTGAGTATGTTTTTACGTGAACCTTTTCGATGTCACTGATTTGACTTTTGTTGTCACTGAGTCGCCTTTTTTTGTCACTTATATATAAACACATACTACATAAACTCTATTTCCGTTTATTGAAACGCTTAGAAGTTAGCGGTTTTCCTTCTGCGAACTGTAAAGTTTTATACCGCACCATTTTGAGAATTAATTGATATCATAGAAATCAAAGAAGACCATGGCCTTAGGCAATAAATGTCGAGTTCCTAAAACCAAATTTGCCGATAATGAGCACTTTGGACTATTTTTGCCGTACCAGTTGGTCTAGAAGGCAAAGATGCCAAAGCAAAGATTGGCAAATTACAGTTTACAGCATAAATACGAACTTCCCGCAATTATCTGTCCCGTGCTCGGTTCTATTTTGAGGAAATTTTTGGTTTAATAACATGTTAATATATGGAATTGGCTATCGCACTAACAAACTTTTTCGAAAGATTCTGATGCCGTTTTTATAAAATCAATGATATCATCTGTTTCATTCATATATTGATATGATGATACATTAAAATAATTTTAGTATGCAAATAAATCTGTAAATACACTCTAATAACAAATAATTATTTTCATAAAAAGTATCCTTTGTCCCAAAAGTTCGTATCCTTTTTTGTATTGCAAAATTTTATACGTATTATATAGCTAATCATAACCTATAACTCTTGGATATCATTTGCTTGCATGCACGCCGTTTGAACTTACGTAAAAATTTCAAACATAACACAAAAATTTGTTTACTATGCCCTTCTATAATAGCGCTGATCTCCGTCCGTCCAGAATTTTTTTTCCCACTCACCACAAAAGTAACTTGGGGAAGTTGTTTATTAGGGTCGACTTATATGACGTGAAAAAACCACCTGAGTTAGGTCCATCCTATTCAAAGTTACGGTGATCACCTGGGCGCAGCTGGGGATTGGTTGGGGCGCGAGTCGCGCATCCGAAAATGGGCGCAGATGGGGCTGGCTGGGGCGCGAGTGGCGCAAATGTAAGGGTCATACTGATACAGACTTCCTCGGCGCCGCCGACAGGCGGCGCACGCTCCACTAGTTAAATACATAAAAATTGATTGGCTTACATTGTCCACATAGACTTTACATATCCCTTCTTTTAAGTATTTGGCTTATGTCTGTGGTTCACATCTGTATCTCATGATCCAATGGGTATTTTTTCATGATCTTTTTTTAAAATGATCCTCATGCAATTCTTAGGTGCACAAAAATATGAAATGATTTTTTTGAATATTTGAATTCGCGCCAAAATGCATTTTTCGATTTTCAAGGCTTTTTAAAGGTGGAAAAATTCAAATTCTATTTTTATAAAATTTTTAAGGTTATGGCGGACATCTTTGCTTTTTACATTTTTGAAAATGCCCAATTTTTTAATTTTTTATGCCAAAAAGCCACTTTTTGGCCAAAAAAAGTGATTTTTCGTTCCGATGCATCTGAGACGCTGAAAGGGGTTTTCGAAACGCTATACAGGGGTTTTCGAACATGCTGAATCCGAATCCGAAGTCAGATTTGAAATTCAAAATTTGAATTCGCGCCAAAATGCATTTTTCGATTTTCAAGGCTTTTTCACGGTCAAAAAATTCTAATTCTATTTTTATACAATTCTTAACGGTGTGGCGGACATCTTTGCTTTTTACATTTTTTTAATATCCATTTTTTAAATTTTTTATGGCAAAAAGCCACTTTTTGGCCAAAAAACAGTGATTTTTCGTTCCAATGCATCTGAGACGCTGAAAATTAGTATACAAGGGTTTTCGAACATGCTGAATCCGAATCCGAAGTCAGATTTTGAATTCAAAATTTGAATTCGCGCCAAAATGCATTTTTTAAGCATGCAAACGCCGAACTCGCAAGCTTTGGCTATGGTAAGCTTGATTTTGTAAGCATGTGAATGTAAGCATGCAAACGCCGAACTCGCAAGCTTTTGCTATGGTAAGCTTGATTTTGTAAGCTTGATAATGTAAGCATGCAAACGCCGAACTCGCAAGCTTTTGCTATGGTAAGCTTGATTTTGTAAGCTTGATAATGTAAGCATGCAAACGCCGAACTCGCAAGCTTTTGCTATGGTAAGCTTGATTTTGTAAGCTTGATAATGTAAGCATGCAAACGCCGAACTCGCAAGCTTTTGCTATGGTAAGCTTGATTTTGTAAGCTTGATAATGTAAGCATGCAAACGCCGAACTCGCAAGCTTTTGCTATGGTAAGCTTGATTTTGTAAGCTTGATAATGTAAGCATGCAAACGCCGAACTCGCAAGCTTTTGCTATGGTAAGCTTGATTTTGTAAGCTTGATAATGTAAGCATGCAAACGCCGAACTCGCAAGCTTTTGCTATGGTAAGCTTGATTTTGTAAGCTTGATAATGTAAGCATGCAAACGCCGAACTCGCAAGCTTTTGCTATCGTAAGCTTGATTTTGTAAGCATGTGAATGTAAGCATGCAAACGCCGAACTCGCAAGCTTTTGCTATGGTAAGCTTGATTTTGTAAGCATGTGAATGTAAGCATGCAAACGCCGAACTCGCAAGCTTTTGCTATTGTAAGCTTCCTTCTGTAAGCATGTGAATGTAAACATGGTAATGTAACTAACCATGTTCATGGCGTGGTTCATACCAATTTTTAAGCATGGTATTTTATGCTTTTTATTTTAAGCAAGTGCATTACTTATGGCGAAGAAAAATGCATAAGAACAATTAATATTATAATCTTTAAGCTAGCTGCGGCGGCGGAGCCGCCCCGCAGCTAGTCTACTAATAATGTTGCAGTTAATAGTGGAAATCAGTTAATTACGGAATTACCATATTTCTTCTAATTACTCCTCCGAGGGACTAATTTTTGAATAAATACTAATAAACTGAGGGGGAGTAATTATAGGGGAGGTGAGTAATTTTTCAACTACCTCCCGAGGGGAGTAATTTTGGGGGCGGGAATAATTATAGGTATTATGGTAACTAGTTAATAGTGGAAATCCGTCCATGCGCGAAATGGCCCTGGTCCCGACACGAAAACCTGAGGGTACGGTAGGGCCCAAGCCGAGGCCCCATTTTGCAGACTCAGGTTCGGTCCGGACTTCCACTATTAACTGCAACATACCGTAAACTCTCTAATTTAACCCCCCCTCTTGTTTTACCCCCCCTCTAATTCTGCCCCCCCTAGAGGTCGATTGAATAATTATACCCCCCTCTAATTTCCGTACATTTTGTATGGATTTTTCGACCCTCTTGTTTTACCCCCCTCTAATTTTGCCCCCCCTAGAGGTCGATTGAATAATTATACCCCCGGGGGTTAAATTACAGAGTTTACGGTATTTAGCTTTTCAGTTTACTACTTATCAGTTTTCAGAAAATCTGCAAATTGTTGCTTTCAGGATTTTACGCCATTACCATGGTACCAGTAATAATAAAGTTGCAAATTAAAGCACAACACATTTTTCTAAAAGTACTGAATTTTTCTAGAACATCTACAGAAGTTGACTAAATAAATAGACTAAATAAAACAATACAGCTTTTATATAATCAGAATTTAATTGGCATTTATTTCATTAATTTCAAATGACATAACACAGGAATCCCACAGAGCTAGTACAATTCCATCCACTCTTACCTAAACGGCAAGCTAAGAGTCACGAATCCCCAATTTTTTTTGCATGATAGAAGCCCAAAAATCGCGGATACCCCCGTTTTAGGGTTGGTTTAGTTTGTATTAGAGTGATGCGGACGGACACGTGCGACTTAGATATTTAGTTTGTAAAATTTTTTTTCAGACGCCCCGGCACCCTACAAAAGGGGGTAAACGCCCCCTAGGGAGGCGTTTTGCCACTTTTCGTACTTCCAAGGCTAACTTTTCGGGATCAGCTCCTTTATGGGCACATGATAGCTCAAAATGCTCCCCTGGGAATTCTATGTAGGGAATACGTAAAAAATTTTTACGCAGGTATCAAAAAAGTGCACTTTTTCCCAAAAAGTGTCATTTTTGCCACTTTTCATACTTACAAAGAGAACTGTTCGGGATCAGGCGTGGTTCATGGCGAAGCCGCGGGTTTCCCTTCTTGTCATTGTCTCGAAAACCAACGGGTGAAAAAAATCAGCCCTGTAGATGACTATGTTTGAAAAATGTCATTTTTTGCCAAAAATGCCACTTTTCGAGATTGCCGCTCCCAAATTTTTGCGGATTCGTATACTAACTTTCCGAGACCTACAAAATGAGCTATCATGCACCCCTGTACGGGGGAAACAAAAAACTCCTTTGTAGCGTAAAAAAACAGGCCGTTTTGCCACTTTTCGGCAAAAAAGGCCACCTTTTGAGATCGCCGCTCCCAAATTTTTTAATTTCGGGCCCTACAGCTCGAGACCTACAAAATGAGCTATCACACACCCCTGTATGAGGGGAAGAAAAAAAAGTTAAGCCGTGGGACACACACACACACACACACGGACGGTTGCGACTTCGGTAGAGTGGATAGTCTGAAGTATTTCCATAAATCACGTTTCTTAATACTTTGGCCAATAACTTGAGATTTCGTACCTTATTTTACAACAGGTACACACTGTCTAAAGTCTCCACCGAGAATAATTAGCTTGCTTCCGAACGGTATTCTGTTACAGTTCTGTCATATATCTTTTAATGATCTATCAATAGTTCCAAGTAAGTAACGGTCTGCCATTGGTGCTTCATCCCAAATAAACAATTCGCTGGAATTAGCTGTTTTCCTTGAATAGTGTTCTTGGTAAACTTTGTAATTGACTTATCATCTATTGATGGTCTGACTCCTGCTATGAAATGTACAATTCAGCAATTTCTCGAGAATCATTGCCTTGCATATAACGTAGCAACTGATGAGGTCGGAATCGCGAGCAGTAAAGTCGAACCGCCTGTGGTCAATCCAACAGAACAGCCTGAAAATGTCACTGCTACTCCACTTATGAATTCCACTAGTCCCAGCAATTCGTTTTCTCCTGTCAATGTCACAAACCCCAGTACAAATTCTTCAGGTGCAACCACTTCAACTCCACCTGTGAATTCCACAAGTTCGAGCAATTCTACCGATGCCAATCCTTCAAATGCCACTGGTCCCAGTGATTCCACAAATCCACCCGAGTCGACCGCGCCGACCCAGCCACCTTCAGGTTCAACAAATCAGAGCAATCCTACTGTGGGATCGACTACTACAAAGAGTTCCACAACCGTTGAATCAGAAACGGAGGAATCTACTACAATCATGCTGGAAGAATGATCGTTTACAAAAATTTTGTTGATATTAAATATAATTTTGTCAGCGCTTGTACTCTTTCACACTTTACGGTTTACAATCTTTTGTTTTCGCACTTTATTGCAAGCTTTCGTGCAATGAAATTCACAAATTTTCCTCCTTCTGCAAAGATGACTAATAACATTGTTGGGTTCATTCGTATCAAAGCTCAAGCGCAAGTTTGCTCGATATGTGCTCTGTTGAAGACGTTTGCCGAAGGCAACTAATATGTTATTAAACTTTTAGTCGGATACTCGGAAGAATGGCAATTGCTGGTACAAGAATATGCATAAACAAGTCTCATGGACGAGCTTAATTATTGGTTGGAGCCTCAAGCATTTCACTAAAGTATAGATCTATAGTACAGTAAGTGCTCCTAGCATTATACGTTACGTCAGCTACTTTTAAAATACGAATCGTTATTGATTTACATTATGTCTGAGGTACGCAAACGACTGAGTTTCAGAGTTATTCACCTTTGTTCACTTCATTATCGATGCCGAACTGAGGGTAATCAAATAAACGCTTGTTGAAGTAGATTTGCGCAATTAGATTAATTATATTCGAATGCAATCCGGCCCGTCTTGTTATAAGAATAAAATTGCTTGCCGTAAAAATGAATAATTTATTTTGTGAACATTCTTATTAAATTTCACAAAATCCACAAAATCATGTAAATTTTTGAACCAAAAATCAGTACAACAATTACTTCTTTTAACGATAATTTATCACCTGCCTTAACCCTTCATTGCCCGAGCCATAGAATTTGGGCATAATTCTGGCGTTACCGTTAGCTTTCCTTTTATCAAAATCATGATGGACGCCATTGTTTATTTCTCTTTTCTATGTGATCTATTCACAGACACACTTTTTGTATGAATAATAAACTCATTCGTTTCTTTCTTTTTGTGAAGTGTTTAGCAAATCAACATCGTATCCGATCGGATACACTCGGCAATGAAGGGTTAAATGTCCCCTTGTTAGTCCCGGAGGAGTTCAATATACTCCCGAAATGAGTCAATTTTTGTTTAGTTAACGGCTTGCTATATTTCTTTCTGCGAACAATTATTAATTGCTGTATAAAAGCAGAATTTATTTGCTGAGACTTGATGTTTAGTGTCTTCGCTATCCTCTAATCAATAAAGTGCGAAATAGCCGTCAAAAAGGTAAAAATAATTGTACCTGAAAGTCAATAATGGCACCTCCACCTCTTAACAATTGCACGGCTGCGTACAATTTTGCCAAGCATGCCCCAATGTATGGTGTTGGCATGATTCAAGCCACTTTATCCATACTATCTCTGACACTTTTGATCTGGATTTGCATCGTCTTATTCCAAAACAAACACATAATATCGAAAAGGACAGCTCAACTCCATACAAATTTGAAGGTGAATACGGTTCATATTTGTTTTTTAATTTTTTAAATTTATTATTCTTTAGATACTACTGATTTCTGGCGGCTGCTTTTATGCCATCCACGCCATAGCAGTCCTCTCATCGGATATCGCATTTGTACAGGTTATGAACTTATGACAACGATTACTTAAATAAATAAAATTGTCGGTTTTACATAACGCTTTTTTGAATTTAACATTTTACAAATTTTATGGGTAGTTCATAGTAAAAACCAAAAACATATCTGGTTTGGAAGTCAGTTTTGAAATAAAACGGATGAGTTTTTTAGATACCGTTCTTCAATAAAAACGATCAAGAATGTTCTTATTTGACGCCAACTTGGAAATGCCTTCTGGTTTGCGTGCCCATGTTTCTATGTGTGATCGGCTTCACGACTTTACATGTTGCAATGTTCATAGAACGATGTCTGGCAACATTTTATTTCAGTGAATACGAGCGTCGAGGACCGATTATTGGTTCACTGCTGAGCATTTCCATGGTCAGTAAATTCAAAGCAAGCCAAAACTTCGCTATATTTATCTGGGTTATAAATGGCAGAGCTTGTTACCATACCTAAGATACAGTGACATTACAAATACACGTTATATAATTACTCATACTATTACCTTAGCATATAAAAAGTAGCAGAAAATAATCTCTACCTAGGAAAAAATCTCATTGTTGACTCCAATATAACCCTTTGGCATTTCGTATTTTGTAAAAATGATACCTGGGCGCTAATTATCTGCAAAAAAATAAACCCAGAATAAAGTACTTTCAAATAAATAAAATACATTCAGGTATTTGTTTCGTGTGCAGTTGATTTTTTCCTATTCTATAAGGAAGAATTTTTCGAATATGAGTAAGTTTTTGGTGGATTTTTTGGGCGGATTATCGCAATTTAGGGCCTTTTGTTTGTGTACATCGGTGCATAATGCAGCAAAATTTCAAGTGTTGCTCTATTGTCTTATGGCAACTGATTTTGTTACCATGATGGGCGATTTGTTTCTTTTGAGAACTAATCGAAAGCAGTTATGCGAGTAAGTTTCATTTTACTGTAATTGCAATATTCCAGCTGATTGGACATTTCTAAATTTAGGTTTTATAGCAATGCAAACGATTATACATTGCAAAAATCTTACCAGCTGCGGGAGAACAAACTTAGCATCCAGATAGTCTTCCCGCTGTCTGTCAGTCACTCCCTTACATTTACTCTCTATTTGATCCTCACGACAGTTCTTCGCATCAGCTTTCACTATAGTGATTCTCTTTTGTATTCTACGTTGGTTCAAGGCGTCCATTCGGTAAAACTTTCATATGGTTATATACAAATTTGGTAAATTTCTTAAACCCGGGAAGCGATACATGCGACATTTTTGGATTTCTTATCTGACAAAATGTCTCAACCAACTAATTTAAACCAATAATTGAGGCCAGATTTTGAAAAATGTTCATCAAATAATTAAAAAAACTTCAATTCAAGGTCGAAGCTTTGAGAAAAACGAGTTTAGATTGTCTGCCTGTATATACTTATAAGTATACTCATGTTTTATATATTGCTTCGAAGACAGAAACTGACAGCCCAGCAATCGAAAATAAAGCCATTCTCCGAAGTTGAGCTACATTTCAAAACTCTTGAGAAACAATGGCAATAACATCAATCTCATCTGTTTTTAGCTCTATAGTTTATACTCTATGTTGATTGGCTCGATATTATTTACCCATATGATGATGATGATATGCCCTTGATGTAACAAATATTTCGCAGATAATTTGTAATTCAAACCACAAACTTCTTAGAGTAAAACCAAAAATTAAATTATTCACATTTGAAACAAAACCAAATGTTTTGATACGAAGGCTGCAAAATAAAAGTCTGCGTTGATTGTAGAACCCAGAGCCTTCACATTTTCAATCGGAAATTATTTGGATCATAAAATAACTCCTAACAAAATATGTTCCGAGGTCTTTTTATGGATTCTGATTATTATTCTTGTCAACATTTTCATAACGCAAAAGAGCTCGGTGTATGCACTCGGTGTTGTTGCTAAGTAACTGTCAATTGATATTAACTACGTCAATAACTTTCTTATTCACAAGTTTGCTTTAAACGCATTAGATACAAACCATCCACAGTTTTTAATTTATGTGAAGAATACTGAATTTCGATCAGAACTTATGCAAATTATTAAAGTTATCCTGCTCGTATCCAATGTTGGCTTTGAGTGTGATCATATTTGTAGGCGAGAAGAAGCCATTAGAGCGTTCGAGTATTATCTAGAAAGAACAGTTATTCGTTGATAGACGTTATGAAAAATAATAAACATTTGCAATGAAGTGTCCTGTTTTGCAATACGACGCAAAAACTTTTATAACTCATAAACTGACTCATTGACTGTAAAGTTGCGAAAAATTCGCTTTCCGGCGAATATACCTCTTTTGAGGGCTATTTGTGTTATCTTGAATATAGTAATCCAATCACTTACCTCGCTTTCTAAATAAAAGCATAGTGGTGCATCGGTCGCGAATGTATGAAATTTTCCACAGCTAAGTTGCTGTCCATTTTGGTTGTACTGCGAGACCACCAATTCTACGAAAGCATTCATGACACGGCACTTTTTCGACTTCGCAGTTTTTGGTGGGATGTATTTCACGCAAACCTCTAGCATTCTGTGCGTCCCTTCGAATCTAAATTCTTCTGTCACTCAACCATATTATTTATTTGATCATCACTTTAAATAAATCATCCTTATAGAATCAAAACGTTACTTGTGCCTTGCAAATTTGCTAAAATCGATATTTGATGTGTCGATCTGTGCCTGAATTCCCTCCCATTCCGATCGGTCCAGTATTCTGCTGCTCATCAGCCATGAGCACTGATTATCCGGGACGTTTATTCGTACAAATGTTTTTAGCCACTTCTTTTGCCATTCGGGGAATTTCGGAAAAGCAAGCGGCTTGTCATTTTCTTTGTAGAAAGGATCCGGCAAGTGGATATAAATGATTTCTGAAAACTAACTTTAAACCTTTGTTTATTTTTGAATTCTTATGTAATTTTTTTAGACGAGTTTAGTGGACTGAAAATGCATACCTTGACTAATTTCGGGCCCTGACAGAACATGGATTCGAGCAGACGACGCATTCTGTACTACCGTTTTCTTTGCCTGTTCATGAGACACATTTTGAACATTTTTTGGTATGTTGTTTAAAGCATTCACGCTGAAAACTTTTGAGTGATCAAACACCACTTAATATCGAAAGTCTAGTTTATCGTTCTGGGGGCGATCTATATCAAGTGCCAAGTTGCCAAGCTTGGCAACTTGGCACCAAGTTGCCAAGTCCGCGGTCTTTATCACATGCCAAGTTGCCAAGCCAAGTTTTACGAAACTTGGCATGGCGGTCTATATCAAAACTGCCAAGTTACCAAGTCCCAAGTTGCCAAGTTGGGATGAAAACTTGGCATTTCAGTCTTTATCAAGAAAACTTGGCACCGAATACTTGGCAACTTGGCAGCTTGGTGCCAAGTTTTTGATATAGACCCAACGACTTGGCAGCTTGGCATGCCAAGCTTGGCACTTGATATAGATCGCCCCCTGTTCTTGCGCTATACAAACCGAATTCTTGAAAGTATCAACGCTACTACTAATTATCTACTCAGTATCAACATTACGCAGTATGTCACAGTATAAAAAATCACACCTGGTGCATTTCTGCATTCTCGAAGTTCCCTGATTTTGAACAACCTTTAATTTTGGCGGATTGTAAGCGGAGTGATTTGTGAAAACTTTTGGTTCTGACTTGATACTTTTGTCGTTGCTATCATTTGACTTCACTGGGACTGGTTTTGGAAGCGGTGGTGGCGGTTCATTGAAAATTGACTTAAGGATTGGCTGACTTAGGTTCGGCTCTTGCGGCTCAGGCGGAATGGGCAGTTCCTTTAATTCCTTCTTAAGGTTCGCAAATGCTTCCTAAATGTCACTTTAGAAAGCTAAATATTCTCAGAATCAATCTTTACCTCTGTCCACGGATTGACTTTCTGTGAATACGTGAGTCGGTATTTGGCTCCATTTACTACCGGTTGTCCTGTATAATCGACATATTCGTGGAATTGTTCTCGCCAGACTTCACAACTCTCGAATTTAAGGAAACTGCTTTTTCGATCGGCAATTTTCAGCACATTCTCGAAAGTGGTTTCGTTTAATTCGGAGACATTTATTTCGAATTTGCGGTTAAACTGAATATCATTTTGAGGATTTTCAGCACTTGAAGAAGTTGCAGCTTTCTTAATCACCAGCTCGAATAACACATCAAAGTTGCGTGGTACTGCAGCGTTGGCGAGTGGAATTGGTCTGCTTTGACGATTCGGAGTTGCATTTGAATTGGAAGCGCCAAATATCTTTTGAAACATTTTAGTAAAACCTAAAAATTTTATATTAGTGAGGAATAAAATATAATAGAATAACTAGCTTTAATGAAGGGCGCGGGCAAAGCCCGCGCCCAGTTTTAAGGAGTTTGAGGAATGTTGGAAATTTGATATAAAACTTCCTCACTTACTTACTTACTCGCTTACTTACTTACTCGCTTACTTGCTTACTTACTCACTTACTCGCTTACTTGCTTACTTACTCGCTTACTTGCTTACTTACTCACTTACTCGCTTACTTACTTACTCGCTTATTTACTTACTCGCTTTCTTACTTACTTACTTACTTACTTACTCACGTACTCACTTACTCGCTTACTCACTTACTTGCTTACTTACTAACTTCCTCACTTACTTACTTACTTACTCACTTGCTTTCTTACTTACTTACTTCCTTCCTCGCTTGCTTACTCGCTTACTTACTTACTCGCTTACTCACTTACTCGCTTACTTACTTACTCGCTTACTTGCTTACTTACTCACTTACTCGCTTACTCACTTATTTACTCGCTTACTTACTCACTCGCTTACTCACTCACTCGCTTACTTACTTGCTCGCTTACTTGCTTACTTACTAACTTCCTCTCTTACTCGCTTGCTTACTCACTTCCTCACTTACTTACTTACTCGCTTACTTACTCACGTACTCACTTACTCACGTACTCACAAAATCGACTTTTTTGCTCGAAAAATGACCAAAAATGACCAAATATGGCATAAAATTGAGCTGAAATGTTGAAATTTGATAATGTAAAAAGTAGGAATGTTGGAAATTTGATAGAAAATGGATATAAATTGAAAAGGATATAAACTGATATGTTGAAATGCCTTAAAACATGATTTTTCATTTTGGCGCGAATTCAAAATTTGAATTTGAAATCTGATGGGAAATTCGAATTCAGGAGGTCGAAAAACCCCTGTATGCAATCGACTTTTTTGGTCGGAAAACGGCCAAAAATGACCAAATATGGCATAAAATTGAGTAGAAATGTTGAAATTTGATCATTTAAAAAGTAGGAATGTTGGAAAATTGATGTAAAATGGATATAAATCAAAAAAGATATAAGTTGGTATGTTGAAAATGGTTTAAAACGTGATTTTGCGTTTTGGCGCGAATTCAAAATTTGAATTTGAAATCTGATGGGAAATTCGAATTCAGGAGGTCGAAAAACCCCTGTATGCAAATTTTCAGCTCTTTTGGCAGTCGGATATGAAAAATCGACTTTTTTGGTCGAAAAATGACCAAATATGGCATAAAATTGAGTAGAAATGGTGAAATTTGATAATTTAAAAAGTAGGAATGTTGAAAATTTGATAGAGAATTGATATAAATTGAAAAAGAGGTAAGTTGGTATGTTGAAAATGGCTTAAAAACACGTTTTTGTGTTTTGGCGGGAAAATTTTCATTCAAATTTTGGATCTGACAATTTTCGGGAAACCTGGAGATTGGTAGCTATCGATTGAGCTATTGGTCATAGGAAACTGACGGGTGGATCCTGAGATATAAGGGTTTCAAGAATACATACAGAAAACTGGAAAATAATATAGTTCAATAAAATAAAATATAAAATACGTTTATTTCGGTAGAAAGAGCGTATAGCGATACTGTTTCTGTTTGCTAGTTCTGTCAACGGAAAATGAACGGAATTTGGTGTGGGAATTATGCATGGGAAAAATATGTGGATGTGAAAAGTTTGTCATTTTTACCAATTCGAGAATGTATGGGATCGTAGTGAAACCGTCAGGTTTTTTATGTTTTCCACCTTATAAAATTTTGTTATTAGGTTGTTTATGTTTCTCACATATTTTGTGAGAATTCTAATTTACCAAATAAGAAACACAGTATGCAGAAGACATTTACTACAAGTAAATCACAAAAATGCTACTTTATACCACACAATAAACAGACCTCAAAGCCAAAAATGCGTTTCAGCAATTTCTGTGCTTAACGAGTCATAGAAACACTGACTAGGCCCGCTCTTTGGAACAATTCTCCTCCTCCTCGAGCACATTGCCTTATCAATCGATTCCTCCGCGTTTGCATATATTATCATAGGAAACCCCAAAGAAAGTATCCCTCTGCTGTATCGAACAAATAAAGACGATTACGCAGTGCCCTCAATTTTCATCTGAGGAAAACCGATCATTTTGCCTACATTCTTAAAGCCCGTTTTCCCACGTCAATTTTATGGTTCCGCATGACAACTGCAACTTCTCATGACGACGTTTTAATCCACCTCATCGTTATTAACAATATTATAAAAATGGCAAAGTACCACATGTAAATAAAAAGTT
Source organism: Ditylenchus destructor (assembly GCA_022814885.1). Lineage (NCBI taxonomy): Eukaryota > Metazoa > Nematoda > Chromadorea > Rhabditida > Anguinidae > Ditylenchus > Ditylenchus destructor. The sequence continues at coordinate 955,876 of JAKKPZ010000016.1, read as the reverse complement.
ATCTAGGGAAATTTAGAATGCATTTGAGTCAAAAATTGTAGCCCGAAATTTTACCGTGCATAGCAAATTTGTAAGCCACACTTGAGCGAAACTTCAACGGGTTACTAGGGTAGTGCCATAATATGTGAAATACATAATAAAATAATTATGACTTCTTTATTATCAAAAAAATATATAAAACTCAGTAAGCGCAATCCTGATTAGATTGCTTAATTCCAAAAGCTCAAATCCTCAGCTGACACTGGCATAAGGGCATGGCTCGTTCTCGTCATGTCCTTTGGTGCATTCGAACTGGTGTTGAGGTGCGGCACTGCTCCATTGCTCACTTGTCGAGTCGAGATCACATAGTCCGGCGAGAGTGCACGGGATTTTGGGCAGTCGATAGAAATTGTATAAAAGTCCACGCGCCTAAATTCGTGCGATTACCAATTCATAAGAAATATTTCAAGTTTCTAGGCGATGTGATTTTGAAATGTTAATAGTTTTTGAGTTTTAGAACTTTTTGGATATACCTAGTAAATAGATAAGGTAAAATTTTTGATTGTAAGAAATGAAATTTGTAAAAGTTATGATGTATTAGTCGTTTCGACCCTAATTCTAGACGACAAATGTTACTACGTAAGTTGGGTAAGTTTTATAAAATGCTAGCCGTTTCGGAAGTTCAAAGAACGTTTCAGATTTGTTGTTTTAGTTTTGCATCAAGGTTTCTTTATTAATGAAAGGCTGTAATTTTTATAAGTTTCACAACTAATTTCCAAACCTTACAAAATTTTACTTTATAGCATTGATAACCCAAATTAATTCAAGATATTTTCAAATGTTAGTTACCTTCTTCAACACCACATCCGCATCCATATGCATGGCCAGTGAAGAAAAGTACAGAAGAATTTCGTCATGTGGCAATTTTTGGGCGATGATGTCCGGGCCATATATTGAGACGATGGCGGCACTGACAAACAAGTGAAAGTAGGCAGTTCGGTATCGAGACCAGCACGCTTCCCAAAGATGCAAAGCGTCGGCCTCCGGAAATTCGCGTTTGAAAAAAAGCAAAATCCATCGATGGACGAACATCAAATTCGGCGCATCTCCGCCCAAGCTGAGAAGGTAGTTGAAGAAATCCGGCACCAAAAGTTTCAGAAGTTCTCTAAAATGCAATTTTCAGAAAGGAACAAAAATAGATAATTACCTGAGATATTCCAAATTTATTTCCATGACATTTCGAGATTCAGTGGCAGGTGATGAGCAGAAAAGCGTCTGTTGCATTAGGTTCACAAAGCACCAGTCTAAAAATATTAGATTAAGTAGAAATACGTTAGGATTGAGATATAAATATTGCCTGATAATTTAATTGAGCTTTTCAAAACCTTGGTAAAACTTACTTAAAAACCTTCCTAAAAAAGTTTCCTTCCGATGTGATCCTGTTAATTGATAGTAATAATACAATAAATTTTGTAATTAATCCCCCGGAGCGATTATTATTTCGTAAGGGGTCTCAAAAAATTTCAAATTTTAACCTCAATTTTCTCCGATATTTTCAATTACAACATCAGTATATTGCAAATAATAATGCATTACCTATCGTTCGTTTCCTATTACTTAACTTCTATTGCTTACCTTAACAAATTCAATTTCAGTGATATTGCCAAAACTACAGTAATATCATAGGTATTACTATCATTATGCTAAAGTGGCCGTAAATCCTCTAATAAATATGGATGCGCTCTATGGCTACTGTCACTATCATTATTGATATCATTCCTAAAACTACGGATACAAAAATCAAAATCCCAGTTGGCTAGCTACCCGACTCCACTGTAAAACATTAAAAAAAACATATTAACATTGTTGTGCTCATGTGTAGAACTTTATTCGACACCATTATTGTATTGTCGATTGCAAAAGAAAATAATTATAATTATAAATGAGATGTTTGTAAAACAACTTACATGTATTTGTTTCATCTCCATCGAATGTGATTAGAAGAGGTGAGAGCAAGTCAGACATGCCTTGAATATAACCGACTTCTGGAAATGCTGAGGCGTAGTTCAGAAGAATTGACCTGAAAAACATATGTTAATTGCGATTATTTCCAATAGAATTCCTCACTTCATTGTCTCCAAATTAGGATTATTTTCACCAGAGAAGAATGGATTTTTTCTGTCAGTTCTTACAACGTCTTTGGTTATGGTGCTCTCTATCGACAGCAGATTTGTACTCGATTTTACGTTGGACACCGACATTCGCTTTATTCGAACCCGTTTGATTTTTTGATATCCGAGGAAAAGATCGTTCCGGATTGCTTCGCGCTGTTCCAAAGTTGAAGTCCTGGAATTCGTTGCAATATATATTAATGAATTGTGTCAATGAACGAGCTTTTTTGAAAGGTTTCTCATTTGTAACAGACAAATTAATTGTATTAAAGTCTAGGAAAAAACTCGATTTTAAGACTGCTATCCAAAAATAGAAGTCAAAAGGGAATAACAAGGATGTATTTGTCTTATTCTATGTCCTAATATAAGCCAATCTCTCATTCAATGAAAACATCACATTTCCACTCTTAGAAAATGGTCGCAAATTTTAACTCTTTCTTTACGCTAGATGTTTTTACATAACTTACTTCTATAGTTCGAACTTCTATATTTAACAAAATAACTTATATAAAACAACCTATACTATTCCTTTTCGCAAAATTGTTGCTTACTTTAATATTTGATTATTCTTTAACAAAATACCATGGATAAACACGCAATAAAAACGGCCAAAGTTCTTTTCGCAAACTGGGATCCATAGATGCAAAGTAGACGGCCTGAAAAACTAATTACATTTGAATAAAACTCCATAACACATTAGACTGCCTTCCGGATTGTAAAACCATCATCAATGCTGCCATCTTCATTTTTATAAGATTTCCAAAATTCCCAGCTCACGCGCTCGTAGAGACCGTCCTCTGAAAGTTAAGTTAGGTAGAAAACATTACGAACTTATTAATTATTATAAACTGAAAAGTATGCCACTTGTTTGATTTGCAATATTCGAAGAATCCATGAACAATCAATTTTGTAACAGTTGAAAAAGTAACCTACCGTAAACTCTCTAATTTAAGCCCTTGTGTATGGCTTGTTTTCTTCCTCTATTCTTAATCACTAAAGACCGGATTTTTAGGTTGTTACACTGCCTGGTATGCTTAACCACTGTCTCTCTTCAAAGATAGCACAAAAAGGCACTCTCTTTTAACCTATTTTTGATCACTAAATAGGTTGAAAAGAGTCTTTGTTCTAGAAAGCCTCTTTCCCTTTGTGGGCAGTAAGCAGACACGTAGAACGCAATCGACGTGTCTGCTTACTGCCCACAAAGGGAAAGAGGCTTTCTAGAACAAAGATAGTCGAAGATGGACTAGATCTTTCTGTTAGAAAAATACAGTCTTGCAGAATCGTCTTTGCAGAATCGTTAAATTTGTGTTTGCCTTTTGCATGAAGTGAAAATATTTTACGGAACCTCCGAACCACCTCTAATTTTGTGAGAAAATATTCGTTAGATGAATGAAATAATATCAAATATAGTAAATAAATTTCCTTCGAATATATTAATATGACATCGATTGCGTTCTACGTGTCTGCTTACTGCCCACAAAGGGAAAGAGGCTTTCTAGAACAAAGACTCTTTTCAACCTATTTAGTGATCAAAAATAGGTTAAAAGAGAGTGCCTTTTTGTGCTATCTTTGAAGAGAGACAGTGGTTAAGCATACCAGGCAGTGTAACAACCTAAAAATCCGGTCTTTATTAATCACTATTCCGTAAGGCTGGAAAATTAAAAAAATGCAACAAAGGGAACCCGCTCTCCTCTGCTTTTATATTTTTAGCGTCTCTGATGGTTATTGATTAATCTGCCTTTGTGAAAATAGAACGCGTTGACGTTCTATTTCTCCTTTTCACAGCTTTTGCGAAATAACGCACAGTGCTTTTTTCAATGATTAAGAATAAATAATTATTATAAATCAGACAGGGGGGGGCTTAAAACAGAGTTTACGGTATCATAGTTTCTCATCATAGAAAATTTTCCAGCAATATACGCGCTGCGTACAAACATACCTGGATCCAATTCTGTTCGACTAATTTCCGGATGGCAAATCAGTAAGTGTCTGTCCGGCAAAGGCGAAGGTGAACCCTAGAAATAAAAATGTTGTCTCAAAAGTAGCATAAAAATAACTGACATCTTGAAACGACTTAGCTTTGACCACATTCCAATGCTCAAATAACTGAGCCAATTTGTCCAAACCGCCGTAATGGAAATGGAGAATCTTATACTGAGAATCGGGACTGGCGATTACCTGAAAACCATAAATGCTATCAGCCTTTTTAATTCGAAGCTTTAAAAATGTACTCACCAATTGGCCACTGGTGCACTCAGGATTTGAATAAAATATTCGCATTGACCGCATTTTGCCTAGAATTGAAGTGGAATACAACTATGGGACAAAATATTCATGTCCTTAATAAACGGTTATAATAAGCAGTTAGCTCAAAATTTCCACCGAGTGCTTTTGAAAGGAATAAAACTTTTGAGTAAGAAATTACAAAAATATGAGCTCAGATTTAAAATAATTGGAATTTACCAAATAGTAATATAAATAAATTGATAAAATAATTTCACTTATCATTTATATTATCAATTAACAACTTAAATTTCTATTTGTTCGCTCTTACCCAAATTAACGGAGAATAGAGAATTGCTGCTTGTGGGTTTTTGCTGAAATACCACTCTTTCCTTCGACAGCATTGCCAATGTGGCAGTCCCATTCTCCGTGTCGTCTGTAACTTTGCTGTTGTCGTACATCAAATTGTGTTCCTGGAACATTTTTGTTTATCGTTTTATTTTTAAAAATATTAAAAAACTAACCTTGGCAAATTGCTCAGGAATGGAGCTGATCATGTTCTCACAACTCTTTCTGTAGTTGGCCATGTTTAGCGCTTTTGCTAAAAATATGAAAGTTTATACAATATCATATCGTATGTTTAACTTTGCAATTACCAATGCGGAATTATGAACAAATTTGGAAGCTTTTAGAAATAATTCTTACCGTGTTGTTCCTCTTCATCCTCGCAAGACGAAGATCCTTGCAAATCTTCGTCACGATCCGACGCTTCATCGGCACCCGATGTAGCACTAGTGTCAGAACTATCAGACTAAAATGAAATATGGATGGGAAAAACTATGAGCGTGACTTCCGTATTTTGTTCAAAATAATTCACATTCAGTCAGTTCTTGCAATATTTTTACGTTTAATAGTGAGGCTGACATTTTAATGTAATACTTTTGCTAGGCACGCATCGAGAAGTTTTCGCGTCCTTTATCAATTCATAATGTTTTGTTGTTTTAGTGTAAGATTAAAGAATTTCTGGAAATTGTAAACAATATGTAATCGGATGTAAAATTTGATAGTTAACATATTTCATGAAAGCCTTTAAAAAATTTAGCAGAATGTATTTGTAAGTTCTATGATGTTTAAAAATGTATTGCTAATAATGTTTAAGAATGTACCCCATTTTATACCCGACTACGGCGTTGTATACCAATTTCATAGCTTTTATACGGCAAACATAAATTGTGTCGAGGACATATAAAAAGTAGAGGGAAATTTTGAAAATTACAAAATAACGTTTGCTCAAATTTTTGTTATGAAATGATTGCTTCCTATTGCAATAAGTATGCTATATAATATTTACCCTTTTCATCAAATTTGGCTCATCTTCACGCAAAGATGAACCGTGGTCCATTGGCGTGTTGGGGATCAAATTTATAGAGGGAATCCCTAGCCCACTGCTGCAAGGATCTCCGCATGGCATACTTCTCTGAAATGTGACAATTTAATTAATTTACATGGTGGAGAATGAATCGGTTTACGTTTTTCCCCAATGTCTGCGGTCTGTTATTTTCAGTCCCTACTCTCTCGCGCATAGTTTCTCCTTCCGGACCGATTTCCACACAAGTATCAGTGATTCCAATGCATCCGGAGTCGGCTGGTTTGTTTTTGTCGTTTTCGTCGGAAGTTTTAGACTTCACCTGAATCATAAAATTTTATTTTGTTTTTGTACTGAGAAAAGTTTACTTCTCGATCGGTTTTGCCGTTTTCATTGGACTCATTTTCTATCTTCAAGCTTTCTTTTCTGTGATGATTTCGGGGAGACACACAGCGAATGCTGAAATAAAAATATTACCATGAACTGTAATCATCTGCATTAAATATTCATCGCTTTTTATCTTCTATGTTTATCTATCTATACTAAACTGAAACTTTCAAGAAAATTTAATGCTTTTTATCGTTAATGACACTCTTTAAAAAATGTATACTCCTTATTTTGTCGAATTCGGCTTCAGAATGTAATTTTCCGAAAGAATTCCGAAAAAGATTATTTTTAGCAAAATAATAACAATGTAATAATTCCACAGTTTCACTAAACAACACGAACACAAACACGATACCGATTTAGGACCTGGCAGGGTTCTTCTCCAGAGTTGCATTTGGAAGCCACTGAAGAACCAGAGTCACTCCGGATTGCTCGTCGTTTTGGCAAGTTATGGTCAAGTAGCCGGGCATATGAGCCATATTTTCGTCTATTGCGGGGTCTGGTTCCTGAAATTAATTCATATGGATGAAATTAAGATAGGGAAGTGGTTGCTTCCTTAGAAAATGTTTACCATATTCAGAATCGAAGTTTGATCTAAGCACATATTTTTTTATTGGCTAAACAGTCAAACTTTTTGAGGATAAATTTTGGTCAATTCTGTTTATTTTTATTTTTCTAGTTCCCCTCTAAAATATAATTGAAAACAAACCGATGTTGTTGCTGATATGTTCGCATTGTTGAGCGCTTCGTGCACGCAAACGTTGTTCTTTGAGTATATTATCTCGCCACTTTTGCCCAGAAAGAAATTACTGCCTCCTAAACCAAAATAAATTTCAGGAAAAATTATCGCTTTAAGATGCTTTAAAATTGTAACCTCGGAGCTGAGCCAAAGCTCCATGCGCTTTTTTGAAAAGTTCGCTGAAAGTGGACGAGACGCTGGCCTTGTGGTTTTCCATTTCATTTATAATGTCCAAATTTTGGAAATTGCTGAAATAAAAGCATTTATTGTGACACTAATTTTGTAATTACTAAATGTATCGGTGCAGCTTACGTTTCCAATTGAAAATTACGACAATACGAGAGATTCTTATTTAGTCAGAATATTTACAAGCGATTAATTTCATAGAATTTCATCACACATCAGAATATCCCCTGATTGCAGCCCTAGCTTATGAGAAAATATACGAGAGAACGTGGCACAATTTTTGGTTAATATTTTTCATGTCCAAAAGTCTCAAAGACTAATGCTTGAGATCAATTTTTAGCCGGAATATAAATACTTTTTATTGTCACAAAAAACTTATTTGACATCAAAACATTCCTTTTGGTATAATTTGTTTTTTGGTTCTACTCATAAATGAAAAAAAGAAATGGAATGAGAAAAGTTCAGTTTGTAATGTAATATTTGCCATAATTGGCCACCTCAAATATTCTGTCAAATTTGCTCATATTAATTTGCTATCAATGCGTTACCTCAACAAGCTATTAAACCGAGCTGAAAAAGTTTGCCGAGCCATGGTTCCTTCGGGATTAATATCCGTATAATTTGGAAAGGAATTTCACTTCAAAATGCCCATATGAATATTCCGTATCGAATTTTATTTGTCTGACTATTAAACTGAATTGGGGAATTTAGAAAGTGCTTTCCATTTTGAACTTAAAACGGTCAAAATTTGCTTTAAAACTCATAAACATGTCATTAGGCGAAAGAGTGTAGAGGTAAGTTATCTCGTTGCATTACAGGTATGGATAATACATAGAAAACGTATAATTATGAGGATAAAATGGTCGTCCGCAGCCAAAATCCCACAGGTGTCCATTCCTCTCTTACATAACAACTTTTTTACCTCGGGAAGCTAAATTTGTTATACATTCTCAAGAGCTTAAAAGGGAATTCTGGAGCGATATCAACAGCCTAATTTCCATCCAAATGCGCATTTTCCCCATTTTTCTCACGCACATTTCAGAGAGCATAGAGCAGAGGGGGCTTAGGCTCCTGTTGCAGTTTTATCCCTTTCTATACCTTCTCACATGCGAACATAACGCGGCGCCAGCTCTAACAGTCTTGCGTGGGGCCGGCACTCGGCTAGCTTGCCTGCTTTTTATTAGGGCCTGCAAGACGGGACGGTGACGGCTTTGCCTTTATTGGCATGTTTAACCATTCGCTGTCCGCTGGAAATGTCATTCCAGCAAATACAAGCGAAAATTGAAAATATCCGGGATGGATGGAGTCCAAGTCAAATTTGGAGGCAATTCGAATGAGGATTTAAATTAGAAATTTGTGGATTAAGGAAGACGTTAACGGATATGCAGCAAAGCAAATAAAAAGGTTTAAGATTCGTTTTAACGTAAAGTCTAATGTAAAACGAATCAATTTATCAAATTTGGTGATCATATTTGCTAAACCCAGTAGCCAGAAATCCCCCAATACTCCACTGTGGCAATTTAATGTCCAACTAAAGTTTTCTAATAAATATCGAAATAAAAACACAAACCATTTGGAGAAAATGATGCGTTCGAGCATTAATCCCATTGGTTTTGAAGTCGTGTCGGTAATCTGCCAAACCGTCATAATATTCATGCCGGATGTCACACACATAATATCCGAATTTGTAATGGAATTGCAGTCAAAATTTGTGAATCTGAATCGAAATTGTATATCGCTTGCATATATGACATATGAGCTCACAAGTCTGCATTGCGTCCACCTAACTCATTTAATCTAAACTTAATTATAATAAAATACCGTAGATCCTCCAATAATAGTATTTTTTGTTTATTTACCTAATAATAAATTATTAACCTAATAATAGTCATTTGGGTCTTTTACGAAAGAATGACACAATAAGTCCCCCCTCAATTAAGTCCCCCTCAAATAAGTCCCCCCTAGACCCCCTACGAAAAAATAAGCCCCCTCAAATAAGTCCCCCTCCCCAAAAATGGGTATTTTTCCAAATTCCGAATTTTTGGCGTAATTTCAAATTTTTTGGCGCAAATTTGAATTTTTATTGCAAATTTTGCTATTTTTTACAAAATGTTGTCAGAAAATTGAAAAATTTCTTAAATTGGCGAAAAATCGATGAAAAATGTAAAAAATTCAAATTTTTGGCGAAAATTGTTTGGCGCCAATTCAAAATTGGTTTAAATTTTTAAAAATTTTCATAAATTTTTACAAATTTTGCCAAAAAGTCCCAAAAATTTTCGCCGCGCCTTCGGCGCGGCCACGAAAACATAAGTCCTCCCCCTAAATTAAGCCCCCCTAGACCCCCTACGAAACAATAAGTCCCCGGGGGACTTATTGGAGGATTTACGGTAAACACATACAATGTTTCTTCCAGTATAATATTGTAACACATTTTGTGCCACACGGTCAAAGCCCTCCATTTGTAACACACTTGAATAAATTATGTAAAGTTTAAAACAAACTTAAAATAACTCTCAACTTTATTTACTGCTAGCTCTGATTTTCATAGTGCCATATTCGTGTCTCAAAAATCATATGAACTCAGTCGCGATATAATGTGCAATTTTGTATTAATGCAAAACAACCTAATTAGCAGCCAGGTACTTAGTACAAACCGTTTTGTATTATTTAGACACAGATACATATTTTTAGTGTATTAACTTTTGTGTTTAATTTTATAACAATGAAATGATGTTAATGTGAGCCAAAAAAGGGAATTAATGGCATATTTTCATTTTCTGCTTAACTGTTAAGCTGAAGCTTAACTAAGTTTGACTTGAGATATTTTATGTAAAGTTTCTTTACAGCAATTAACTAATTAACTTTTGCCAATTATCGCAAAAGTTTACCGCCTATCGGTTCTCATGTTTTGGAGTTTATGCGAGTTGTTGATATTTGACTCCGTCAGCGGAAAGTGTTCTCAAGAGTGGCTGTTGCCACTATCAACCAGATTGTGGCTTCGTTCCCAATTATCACAAGTCCGTTCCCACTACTTATTTATTCGTTTGCTTTTCTCAAACCCACATAAGGATACGGTCAAGCCTTCATAAACATTTTCTCATGGAAACGGTCCCACTTAATGTCACGTTTGCGCTGCTTATATTTCCTTTAACGTTCTCGAGCGATATGGCTTCTGATAAATAAATCACAAAGATCGCTATCCAAAGTATCGCGCTCAAAATACCAGGCGGCTTGGACCATTGTCTACGTTTAATTAATCTGGTGCCAGACTTTGCCAAATTCATTGTAAAATGTTTTGCCCTATTTCCAGTCTTACAATAATTTTTTATACTTTACTTTATAATGTTTATCCGTTTCGCCACATCCTCACTTTGGCTTGTTGGGACTGTTTCATCACGTCAATTTGAAATGTTAAAGTTCATAAATCATTATACAGTCCATTCCATCAAACGAACTTTGAATTTCCGTGTTCCTAGATTTTTATACTTCGATTCACTATTCAAATCATGTTACCATCGAACCCGTTATAGCCTGCGTCGTTATATCGTATCTCTCTTTATACCGTTATTTCCGCTGAAACGGACCAATGCTCTATAACCGGTTTACTAAGTAATCCCACTCTAGTTTTATGTATTTCATTCTTTGTTTACTCGCTTAAGAACCCAAGTTTGAGATATGACTACTTGTCCACACTGTGCCGAGAGCGGCGTTCCGAAACACGAATTTGGGTCAAACTCATGATCTTTTATTACCAGATTTTTCTTATTTGTATGATTTTCATAGCCTGAGTTTGTTTGACTCTGGGAGCCCATAAGGCGATCCTTCTCTTGATTTTAGTTCATACCAATCCACTGTATTTGGCTGGAGCAAATTTTTGCAAATACATTTCCAATGTACCGAGAGTGCTTTAACTTAGCTTGTTGTGCGAAACCAAATTTAAATGAAGTGTTTGAATGTTATATGGGACATTCTATCATCTTATGCGATATCATATCAATCTCAGCTGATCAATCCCCTAAGTAAACCAAAATTTAAGCCATTACAAATCTGTCACTAATCCGTCACCAATCGACATTCAACGAGATTTTCATATGCAATTGAAAAAAAATCAGCAATTTCACTAATATATTTTTTTATGTTAGAACCTTAGCGATAAAGAAGATGAAAATCTTTCACCTCTTTATTCTGCTGAACATCTCATTGTGTATTTCGTGCCATCATTATCCTTACGACAACGTTGTCGAAAATTCATTCAAACAACGTCTTCCAAATCCACACAAGATCGAAGAATTACTCGACTGTGACAAAAGCGATCATGATTCCTTTGTCTGCGATCCGGATGAGGTTCTGTCAAATTCTGAAAACATATTCTTGACTAGGTTCCTCGACTCTCTCGAAGCTGACACTCGAAATGTAAGTTCTTATTTTTATTGTAGCTTTTATATTTTTTTAATTGTTTTAGAGAAGAGATTTTAGACTTTTCGCTCGTTCGGTATCCACTTTTTATCTGAAATTAATACTCTTTAATTTACCAAACCTCAAATCCTTAAAGAATCGAAATTTATAAGTATAATTTTTGATCATCAATAAATAAGTTGTGGGTTACTGATCCAAAATTTTAGCCCTTTGGCCTGAATGAATGTGAGCGCAAAGGACTGACTATCGGCATAGCCATCTCTAAGACTCCCATATTTCTAACTCTCTCGGACGCCTATGCTCATAGCGATGACTCACCCGTTAAGGGTGGCGATCACCATGAAAAAGACGAAAAGACCAAACGAAAAAAGAGAGCAGCGGTCGAAAATGATCCGAGTCAAGTGAGTGCAGTAAAGGCTATGGACGATGGACACAAAAAGAATGCCGAAGACGAAAAATCAGATGACCAAAAGGAAAAGCCTGAAGTTAAAGCGGTGGGGCCAAAGGAACTCTTGGATATAATGCATAACCTCCAACAAAATATGCCCGGAAGCACTACCACAACGCAGACGACAACGACCACCACCAAAGGATCCACAGCTCCGGCGACAACCACCACACCAGCTTCAGCAGCAAATGTTCCTACAACCTTGTAATTCTTGATACATACATCAACTAAATAACACCCTCAAAAGTCCCGAAATTGCATTAGAAACATAACACTTATGACAAATTTTTCTACCAAATTTGGTCACTTTCAACTCCATGCAAAAGTTCAGTGGAAAATAAAAATGGGTCCGAAATGAGTAAATTAATGTTAAAGTAACAGAAAAATTTGCCACTTTCAACGTCAAAATGTTTTCGGCTCATGCTCATAAAACTTTGTATAGCATTTTATATACTCGTAAGCCAATTTTTGACACCTGTTCCAGTAAAAATTTAATTTCGATTAATATTTTTGTTTAGTAACATAAAGAAAGTGAATTAGAAGTAGCGCTGTTATAGTAAGTGATTATTTGTTTATAGATCCACAAATAAAACCTCGGGCAATGCAACAACGCTCTCACCCACGAACCCGACCCTACCTCAACTGGTAACTTTTCAACAACTCCTTTAAAAAATATTCCAATTCCTACCGAAAGTTTGTAGGATCATCACCACGGCTATTCGTGGAAGACAATGGTACCATGCATGGAAAATGGAGGATCGAGTTTGGACGAACTTCTCCTGCAACACTTCACCAGTGCGACCGACAGAGTCGCACGCAACCTTTTGTCGGGATGGGGTTTGGATGACGAAGACTGTCCGGACAAGTCGGCTATTGTGATCTTGGCCCCAGACGCTTGGCAATTGATGCCTATGGGAAAAGGTTACGACTGCACTTATGAGAATACGGTAGGTTATATCGAGAAAACAAAAATATTTCAGTCATTTTAAATTGAGCCATAAACAGAATTTTAATACGTAAAAAGTTAAATATTGTCGGTGAAACAATTCGAATTCTTTATTTTTTCCATTTTAGATGGAAGACTTCCAGGAAGGTGTGTTGCATTTTTTTCGTTTTTCATCATGTCATTTATTTACAATTTCTAGGACGCTATTTCGACGGTCTGATGCGGATGCTCGAAGCCAAACGCCGTTCCTATTTGCAGTCCAAATTCAATTCAGCTATCGAGCTGTGCCGAACTGCTTTCGGAATCGTATCCGGTATTCCCAGCACCACTTCGACACCTCGAACTGTTGATCCAACTCAAATTCCCGGAATTCCGAATTCTGGTGGTGTCACACCCAGCTCCACTGAGAATCCACATTCATCCACAGCGTCACAACCTGCAATAAAATCCACGACAAAATCCTCAGCGTCTAGTGCAAAGGGTTCAGGAACAGATACAAAGTATGATTTCAAAGCTCCTGTTTTATATTTATTTTTAATTCATGGCTTTTCAGGCAGACAACCAAAGCTCCGGTTACGATCCCTTCTTCATCGTCTGCTTCTTCTACTTCTTCCATTCCATCCAGCCAGGTGGCATCATCTAGCCAAGGCCCTTCTGGAAACCAATCGCCATCTGCAAATCAGGGACCCTCGTCCAATCAGGGACATTCATCTAATCAGGGCACGTCAAGCAATCAAGGTCCGACAGCTAATCAGGGCCAGTTTGGTAGTCAAAGTCAATCAGGACATCAAGGCGAATTCGGTAATCAAGGCCAATCTGGCAATCAAGCATCTTTTGGGCCAGACAACGGTGACGCAGGCTACTTTTCGCATTTCCGTATTCCATCAGTCGGTTAGTATACAACATTAGTAATACTTTAATTTCAAAAGATATATTTCCAAATATCTTTAGGCTATATCTTCGGATATCCTCCTGGATATCAACAGGAAAGCTCTTCTACTGTACAATGCTCCACCAATTCAATGACAAATACGCTTTTGATCCTGCTCTTGCTTGTTATTTTCGCACAGACTATTCTTCTTTTGGGATTTGTCCTCCTGAAAATGCGAGGCCATTTCAGCAAAAGTCCAAACAGTGTGTCACCGACGTTCCAAACACCTCCGCCGATGTATGCGAAACCACCTCCGTCCTTCTTTTCCCACTTCCCGTTTAGCAAAAGCAAGCAATATCAATAAAACAATCATCCGGTAATTATAACCGTTATACTATTCGACATATTTAGCTTTATTTATACAATATCAATAATTTCAATCTATAATACTCTATGAACAATTATTTGAAATTGTCTGTATTTGATCAAGAAACTGTCACGTTTTGGACAATATGTTACGTTTTCTCTCACATTGTACTATTTTTATGTTATTTCTTTTGTCCTCTGATAATAATCATAAGCAATTTCGTAAAAAATAGTAAAGATTTTCAGAGAGAGAAAATATCATAAACAAATAAGGAGAGAAAGGTTAATCAAAGAATTTTATAGGCAGAGAAGAAGTTTTTGACTTCTGAACTTTAAAAAGTTCAGAAGACATATATGCAACCGTTACATTGGCGCTATGCTGAAATAATTACCCTCCCGGGAAAACTGGAAGAGTATCAAAATTAACACGTAATTACCGAAAATGAGGATCAAACGTAGAATAAATATGCAGTTGCGTTACCGCTAACAAATTCTTCGCAACAACATATCCACGATGAAGAGCTCAAAAATATATGCAACAATTGCGCTGGATATCCCTAAAGCTAAATAAAAAATGCGATTTGCCCCAAAAGGCACAAATGTCAAAGCAAATAATTCCACAACAAATGTAGGTGGCCACAAAATTATACACACGGACGCAGCACTCACAATCAAGATTGAAGCGCAGAGCGGGAGATTGGTCCACAAAGGCTTGCGGTATGGCTGCCCTGAAATTGAGTAGGATACATATCCAGGAGTAAAGTCGAAGAAAGCTGACCTTTGCTGTTAACGAAGCACAATGAGATGTATTGAAATGTCGATACTAGGAATATCGCAGTACCTTCCTGTGACATTCTCAGAAGACTGAATGGCCCGTTGTCTTTTTGATTTTCTGGTAATTGGGCGAAACTCTTGAATGGAATAAACCATGGCAATTGCATTGTATACAATAAGGCAACCAGCTGAAATTTGTCCGATTGACGTTTCGGTATACTCACTAAAAACTTTAGCTACCTGAAAAATAAATGCTATGCTAATCTGTGCAATAATCGAGATTATTGAATTCCACGAGAGTAGTCTAGTTGGCGGAGGTCTCTGGTGTAGTTTTTTAGAAGAATGGGTATATCCAAAGAATAGCGAAACGATTGTGACCAGCACGAGATCGATGTATAGGAACTAAAACTTTTTTCTAAACTGAACTTTTGTTGAACTTAATGTTACCTGGAAGTCGGAAAAGGAAGTGCCGACGTAATAGAGTATCAGCACAGAAACAAATTGAATTTGGGAATAGCCAGCCAAATATTTGAATAAGCAGAACGACGTGACCAAAGCTGCTCTCCCCTCTCGAATGACCTTTATTACACATCGGATGTCTTTTACATTTGAAGTGAAAGGCGCCGCAATGCATGCTTCAGCCTCTGAAGATAAGCTGATGCCAACGTGAGCGGTCTAAAAATTATTTATGACTCGAGAAAGATATTTTTAATTTACGGGATTGGTACTATCGTGTTATAGAGAAAGTATAAATTTCAAATAAATTTTTAGAAAGATTACAATTCTAGAAAAAAACTCGCATTTTAAATTCGGCCTCACTTTATGCCCGCCCTTGGTTTAAGTTCAAGCCGGTCCCCAGGAGAAATTTTGCCTGAGTTATGTTCGACTTAAGTGAAAAATTTAAAAGTGAAAAATTTCCTCAAAAATTGGCAAATTTTGCTAAATATTAACAATTTTTGTGAAATTTTCTACTTTCGAAATCTTTTATGTAAAAAATTCTTCTAAAAAACCTAATGAAATTTAACCCACTAAAGTGTATCTGAAAATTTTTTCTGATACTCAACTTTCTTGATAACAAATTGTAACATTTGATTTATATGAAAGTTCTATTACCATACCTTCAAAGCGGCACTATCATTTGTACCATCTCCGCACATAGCCACAGTGTTTCCCATTTGTTTGAGACGGTTGACAAGGATTTGTTTATGATTTGGGGCCATGCGCGCAAATATTTTGCAGTTTGCTATCATTCTATCGATTTGATTCGGAGGGAACTGCTCCAATATCGCAGAGAAAGTATTTCCAGTCATGGCAAATTGTTGCAAATATGAATCACGATTTCCCATTTCTGAATCAAACTCGTCCAAAGGACACGAAGACATTTTATTTTGTGTGCTGTCTGACGCCATTTCTTTGACGACTAGACTAAAATTGTCTTTTGCCCTCATATCCAAGTCTAACTGGAAAAGGTCTCTCGATTTATCGACTATTCCGCATTCTCGGCCAACACTCGTTGCGGTGAGCAAGTTGTCACCAGTTATCATTAATGTCCGAATATTTGATCTGAAAGCACTTTTTAAATTTATACCGCATCTTTTATAAGTCAGATATTTAAAATGTTGTGGGATGTGAAAACTATGTCGTTGTTGACAACCCACATTAAATAATATTTCCTGAGGCATTTCACCTACCGATTCAATTCCTCTATGACTTCCTTTGTGTGATTCTTTAAACGGTTGGCAAGTACAACCACGCCAAGCAGAGTGAGGTTCTGTTCTGCCTCCTCTCGCGTCAACTGTTCAATATTCACTTCGGGGGATAGCTGTCGGTATGCCAGAGCAATTAGACGAAACCCGCGTTCAGCATATTCATCAATGCATTGATTAAAATCACATGGAATCGATGATTGGTCGCATAATGATGATATCATCTCCGGAGAACCCTTACCGAATAACAGAGAATTCTAAAACAGAAAAATTCACAAAGTTCAGCAAGATCAAAGGAAACTGGTCATAAATTTTCGAGTACGTTATTTTTGAAACAGCATATTCCTTAAAAACATTATTACCTGTGCACTACCGTCCATTCTCGGAAGAACAATAACTGACATTCTCTGTAGAGCTGAATCAAACGTATATTGGCGCATGATGGCCAATTCTGTCGAGGGCATGAACTGAGAATAGGCCAACTGTAGATCGTTTTCTTTCTTCAAATTCCATCCACTTTGACAGAAAAGAGTCAAGTCCACGGGATCTCCGCTCAGATTTTTGTCGAACCAGCATAGATTGTGGCAGGTGGCCATGGCCATAGCCAAGTTTGATTCAGGCTTAACGGAAATAGCTTCGTTTTCAATCACAGTTGTTTGCTTTGGCATTTTGTCAGTAAATGTTCCTTTGTTGACTTCCCTGAATAAAGGTGTAAATACATAAAAAATCCAACTCAATCGTAAATCCCACAAATGTGATATAATACTTTTAGATAAGATATATTCTCATAAAAAATCCGGAATAAAGTAATGTATTTTACGTATACAGACAGTGGATATCAAAGCTATTCGGTTAATTTTCAATTTTGGCGAAACATTTACTGCTAACATTTTTCCTAGCTAAAAGATAGTGCATAAGCAATAACAAACATAAAATCACGAAACATTGTAAAAACTCAGAGAACCGAAACTCCAAATTCGGTACTTTCGAAAGAAAATAACATACCTAAGACAATAAAAATCCAAGCCGTCTTCAGTTAAAGTGCCAGTTTTATCAAAACAGATCACATTGATAGCACCGCAGGTATTAATGGTAGAAGGAGATACACAATGGATTTGTTTCCGTCGAAGTCTCTTTTGAGCTAAACTATTTTATCTTATTCGAATATTCGAGAAAACATAAGTGAATTTTACCCAAATTAACAATGTAAAAAAATACCTATCATAATTCCGACGCTCAAAACCACTGGTAAGGAGGGAGGGACGGCTATGGTAACAATGTTTAGCGCGCTGAGAATACTGGTTTGCATGTCGACGTCGTGGCTAATCATGACCCACAGCGAATATATCATTCCAAGGCCAGCAATTACGCTCAAGAAGCAGATAAATTTCATAAGATCCATCGTGAAACTGAAGTCCACTGGTTTCGGGAACATAATTTCGCGAATTAGCTGTCCTTTCACAGTAGAAAAGCCTGTTCGAAGAACAATCGCCTAAACTAAAATCTAACATCTGAAAATCATTTTGCTCTCCATATACTTTTACTTTATGCGAATTAAGTCTTGAATTTCTAATTCGCATTTTGCATGAGATGTTTTCGTGATATTAAGTTGGATGTTTCAAATGCGAATGATAATTGTTACGATTTTGCTTTCAACAACTTGATTATTTTCCAAGATTTCAAATCTCAATACCCAAATTCACAAACTTTCTGCCTTATCCGTTGGACAATACTATGCAACTTTATAACGACATTTACCTGAGAATTTGACGTAGAATGAATCATTTGCGTACCGCAAAAAATCATATGCTTCGATTGTCGCACCGGACAAAAGCCGTTGTGATCCTTGTAATCAGATTTGTTCAAAGCCGTTTTGTGAACGGGCACGGATTCGCCGGTAAGTGTGGACTCGTTGATCGTCACTCCTCCTCTAATTAAAATGGCGTCAAATAAAAGAGCGCAGCTATGCGTCGGCAACTGTATGATGTCTCCAGGTACTATCTGAAATCAGAGTTGGGTAAATTGTTTCAAAGATGTGTGAAATAATAACAAAAAGGAAAATAATAATAAATACAAGTAGAAAGTTTCAATGTTTGTGCCACAAACGGCACAAATATGGTCATCCCCTAACTGCGCGACTAAAACCGCAAACCTCTTCACTCGGGATTTCCAATAATTCTCCGTCTCGATAAACGAGAACAACGTTATCGGCCGTCTTAACCATATTTCTCAGCTTCCTCTCCTGCTTTCGGATTTGGGACACGTCGAGAACGATGGCTGCTAGCGACATTCCCCCAATAACAGCCGAGAAATAGTAATAGTGCTGATATACCCACAGGATAAGGCTGAAAATAAAGAAACAGTTCCACCGATGTTAAGCAAAACTCGGCATTGGTACCTGAGTAGTTGAAAAATGTAAAACGGGTTTAACACTTCGCGAAAAAGTAGAGTCAGAATAGGCGTTAATTCCACGTCAATCCGATTACTCCCATAGAAGATTCTCCTTTCTTGGGCTTCCTCGCTCGATATGCCACTTTTGCAACATTCACTGTGTGAGTGTATGTCTCGAATGGAAATTTCTTTCTCCAGGTCATTAAAGGTGACAAATCTGCTATATTTCGGGTGCCAGAAAAATCGAATTTTCCTATAGATTATAGATCGAAAGCAGTCGAGTTCAGCGGTACTGGAGCCGATTGCCACGGGTAATGTTAATTTGGCTTTAGTATAACATTCTTTGAGTTTTCTAGGATTTTCTTCGATGATGGCGCAAATGGAACAGGAACGGTGCTCGTCTCTAAATTGAAGACAAAAGTTATACAACAACCGTTATTTGATAAAACAATACCTGACAAAAACAAAGTCGCACTCTGAAAGGCCACATTTCTTTGCGATGAAATGGATGTGCCAAATAGGCTTCCAGTATAAGACTAGACGAAAAATTCCAAGTGACAGAACACTAATGAGGCTTGTGAGAGTCTAAATAAAAATTAACTGAAAATAGTTTTGTGAAAGATTGAGGCAATAATAAGAGTCAAAAATTTCTTACCTCTCTCCGTTTCGATTTCTTGAAACCGTATATGCTCAGAAGTGAATTGTCTTGCTTGATTTCAGCATAATGTCCTTTGATTTTTCCGAGTTCATTAGAAGAAATATTCTTGTCAGTGTCGCCAACTTTTTGGCTCTGCTTGAATTTCATTGCAACTGGTTTGTTACCTGAACTGCGCAGTTATTCAACTTATATTTGGTTACAATTTGACAAAAGAATTCGGCAGATTTGCTGTCCAAGAACAGCTTTTGTTTTTTCTCTCTTCACTGCTCTCAAATTCATCACCCGTTGTTTTAGCAAACATTCCTTCACTCAACCCAGTGACGAATAAACTGCTGATGAATAGCAGCATTTCGAATTTGAATAGGAGCTACAACATTTCGAATTTCATAATAAATTCTTCCAAAGAATTTCAAATAACCTTTTTTGCGACTTTCAACGCAAATAATGAAGAAAATATAAAAAGGGTACATTTTGAAAATATAAAAACCTCAAAGGTCGTGAGAAGGAGATAATAATTTAAACCGTAAGCGAGATAATTTCAGCAGAAAACAAAACTGCATTCACATAAGTATAATTATTCCTTGTTTCCACGGAGTAAACTTTGAACAGCCATTAACTTTGGTCCAACGATTGCTCTCTGCGTCAAGGGATTTCTAAGGGCCAATATAGGGTGACATAAAGTTCAATGCATTTAATAAAGTACACAATCGTAGGCCTTTTACTCACCTTTCAGCTCGGTGCAACTTTGTATGTTTACTTAAATTCAAGGGCGAACATTTTCTGACGCTTACGAATCAAAACACAACGCGGCAAATGCTTTAAGTTACATGAAAACAAGGGAAGAACGTCAATACAGAGGTTGGAATATCATCGAAGTGAAAGTGCAATCATTTCGAACGAATGATTTGCTGGATTAGCTTTGAGAAAATAACATAACATGGAACAGTGAATGGCGGCGAAAGTTAACAATTATAATTATTGTTAGTATTATAAATACCATACCAGGTCATATCCAAGTAAGAATGAAGTTTTTAGCTAGGAATGAATTAAAATCTTCAATTTTAAAGAACGCGCAGGTTTCGTGAAAAATATATCTGGTATCTCATAAAAATTTGACAAAATTCCCATTTTTGGTGGTGGTGAAAGTACTAATTATTAATGAATAAAAGCGATGTCGTTTCAGGTATATCGTACAGCAAAATTTTTCGTCAAGAAATCAATCGATAAATCAATCTCGTTGGCAACAGGAAACGTATAGTTAGGGTACATTGAAATAGAGAAATGAAGCAACTTGGATTTTTTGTTTGGTGGTGTCCAATGACGTAACATTTGAACTCATTTTCCAATTTGTGCTGATTATTTATTTTTCTATAATTTTTCGTTTCTTATATCTCTAGCAAATTATTTTAGACCTTATTATGTATTTTCCACAAAACAATTGATATCATTGGCATTATTATATATTGTTCTGTGCTCGAGCAAATGAAACTGATCGACGATGAATTTCATTCACAAACGGAAATCATCTCTGAAGACAGGAGGCTAAAAAATAATGCCGCCAGAAGTTTTGTTGTATCGCTCTCAATTTTATATACCCATTGTAAAAACGGTGTTATACAACGGTTCGCTTTGTCTTAATATGCCAAATGACAAATTATTTTTCAGATAAAAATATTTGTCCCCGTCATCACCTCAAATATTAACCATGAAATCTCGCACGTGCTGCAGCTTCCATGAATTATTGATCATCTGAGATGAGTCTCCCAATTAATTGGGCAAAGACATAACTGCCACTGCGGATTTCCCCTCGCATCTGTCCAAGCAAATCGAATGGGGCGGAAGCGGGGTGACCAGGAGCAGGTCGTAAATTGGCAGGTCCGTGCTCTGATTGACAGAGGTGGGCAAAAATGAGTGAGCAATAAAGCATAACCAGAATCATTGATTAAGCGCTTGGGGTCAGAGGAGAGAACGCTTATCCTCAACAACTTGTTTTTTGCATTTTCGATCTTCGGCGTGTTTGTTTCTAAACATTCTCCATTAAATATCTAAAATTCCATTTTCCTCTAATAAATTCAAATCACCTAAATTTGAACTTTATTTTGCCCTTTCCGCTTTTCCCAAAACTTTCGAATTAAAACATGGCCTCAAGGGTTTTATGCCGAATCTCTCTGCTTTTGGCGGTAGATCTTTTCGCAGTGATTAAATAGAAAGCATCTGTATGTCTGGGTAGGTCTTTAGTGAAGTATTGCGGGTGCGCTGTCGTCACTTTGATCCATGCGCCTCGCTTTGTCTTCACACTTTTCCCTATTGGGCAAACATATTATGGGATTTCATTGGCTTAGGATGGCTTTGGATCGCTTATTTCTCTTTTAGGGGACCGCTAAAATAGCGAGGCCAGGATAGAAAATCGCCATTCGTCATTTTCAAGTGTTCAGGATAATGTTCCGTTGGAAAACAGAGGGGTTATACTTCGCGGATATATTGCTTAGCTTGATTATATATTGTTTATTTAACTTTGTAATGCGTTTTTGCATTCCAATTTTGGTATGCTTTATTGTCAATGTATTGTTTATTTTTGAGTTTGAAATACTTGAAAGAAATTTCATTCAAAGTTGTCTGAAAACAGCAAAAACAAATTTTTGATATGTGACGTTAATGTAATAAATTCATTTCTTGCGTAAACATTCCTAAATGATAATTACGGCTTTACAACGTCAATCTTTGCTAAAAGCCGTATTTTCCTCAAGGAATTCCATCCCATATTGTTTTGTGCGGACTAAATTATGAAGATAAAATGAAAGCGAAGCCGCCGTCGCTCTTCGCGGTGGCCTAACAGAAAATTGGCTTTCTTTCTTCTCAAATTAGTTTAAATCCTTGCTTCGAAAAATGCATGGAAGGCATTCCTTTCTTTGCTGACACGAATTCCTTCCTTACGACTCACTTGTCGCACAACTATTTTTTACACTTAACTTGAGTAATTATGGACTCAGAGACGAAATGTTTCTTTGAGACGGTGTTTATCGTAGCAAGTGACAAAATTTGAGCTTTAAATATTTAAATTTTTGCGATTTATTTTTTAATACTTTCACACATTCGTTTACGGATTTTCATGTTTTTTCCTGATTTGTACATCACATTTTTCTCCCGGATTTTCTTATTTTGATCACTGACTTGTATTTATTTTTCCTTTTTAACAGTTTTCCATAATTAGATGAACTTTTCTAATTTTAGATATTGTGTGCGGATATTATTTCTCAAAATTATCTACTTTTCCTTTGGTTTTTGATTTTTGTCAATCGTTCAAATCGAAATTTGGTTTCAGATTAAAAGTTCATCGTTTTCATTCCATATTCGCTTTCCTATGTGAAATTCACCCAAAATTTAAAGCGAGCCCTCTTACATAACTGATCGCTCGAATAACAAGTGTCCTTGTCCACTTCCTCTCTAAATTCCCTCGAACTTATAAGGAAATCCATCGAGTTGACTCGTTTCCCGCGGTCACTTATTATGGCTCTGTCCAAATTGGCTGATAATAATTGGACTCTGGACAAATCCAATTCCCCATGGCTTTGAAGCTTCCGAGGCTGGCAGGAAGGAAACGAAATTCAACACCTTTTTCAAGTGCGCTCTTCGGCCAAAATTTTATTTCGGCTTTATAAGATGCGTTTCCTGACTTGAGTAGCCATTTATCCAAACGGCGGAATATTATTAGGCTAGAAAGCTGGGCCATGGGCTTTGATAATCCATGAAATGCTCAATTATTCATTGCTGGAGTCTTTGCTGGAATAACACCAGCTGTGGACTTTTCTTGTTAAGCAATTTTCATTTCACAGTTCTTGGTTACATTAACCAGAACTTTGCCAATGGTCAGAAATCAGCAGTTATCCAAAGTGTGCGTCTCTTCATATCGAACGGCAGGCGACTTGCAAAGGATTAGCAAATCCATGAACGACCTAATTATTAGGCGCTTAGCGGCCCTTTTGGCTTTCGGGTCAAGGAATTACTCTGTTTTGGATTTGGGCAATCATTTCTCCGCCATATGCGTTTCCGGATCTCTTGTCAATCAAACCGGTGCCATTTGGCAAGCGCAAAGGAGGGAAAGAATATAGTGCAAATAATTTCTCACGCTAACTATATTGAGTAATAGCCTGTTACTAAGAAGGTATGTGGTCAGTTATGTCAGAAATTGGCTTTCTCAGATTGTAATAGGCAATCCGGTAAACAGCTAACTGGACTCTGGCTGCTCCGATATTTGACTAATCGTGTGAATTTAAGCCAATAAATATTTTTGGATTTGGTTGATTAAGCAATAAGTAATTTGGATTAACAAGGAGTTGATATGCCTAAGTTTGAGCTCATACGCTTAATTTGCTTGAGCTTAAAGGGTGCTTAAAATTTTCTATTTCAAACCCCAAAATACATCCCATAAGCATTGGAAGGTGTATCGTTTTCTCACTCCACATGTCTCAAACTCACATTTCTTTACTTTTCTGCACGCAAAAATTATACCTTTGTTCTTGCTAAATTTTATTTCACTAATTATTCATAGGGATCCGATCCTTTTATTTAGCCGCCCATTGTTATCAACAAAATCATGTTCAACACACCTTTTGACGCCTGTTCCATCCGTAAAAAATCGTGTCAGATTTCGCATTAAAATAGATTAATGAAATTCTCCTTGCTGACAATTTAGGATTTGGGCCACCGCTCTCGAAATTTTGACAGCTGCATAGCAGTTCAGAGCTAATTTTGCTGTTCCAAAGCAACTCCTCCTTCACATTTTGACCTATTCAAGGCCAATAGGTGTGTAATTAATTCTTGGCCGAACAAGCTTGTCAACCTTCGTTTTAATCCATTGGCCAGCTAGCTTACCTGAATGTGAGGATATTTTAGGGAACAGGTGTACATAATTTTAATCGATGATTGTATATCAGAGTTTCAAATTATAATCAACGGACCAAAGGTTTAATAATGCCTAAAACTTCTGCCTGCTATATATCCATAAAAATGTTATGTGAATACTTTTCCACGTCTATGTCAGTTGAAAAGCCCCAAACAAATTATTCAGCGCGTCAAAATTTTACATTCTCTCCCGGTGTTGTTCAATTATCCTAATTAGGTCCTTATCATATGACTGGCTATTGGATTAAAACAAACTGACGGAAGCAAAATGAAAAATCAATTAGCTCTGAATAAATTTATCTTTTATCGATTACATTTCCACAGAAACGAACGACCAAATACAGTAAAAATGTTTATACTGTCCATGTTGCTAACCTAATGCTCGCCTATATTCTTATGACTCACATTCTTCGATTTATGATTACTGACTCTTTCCATAATATACATACTATGTAAGTGCTATACATGGGGGAACGTCAAAAATGAAAAAGTTTAGTTCCAGCGGGCACATCACTCTTTAAATACAGACCACACGCAGCGAAATTTGGCTTAACTCACCTGCTATTACATATCATAAGCTATCTTTTTATCATTTTCTTTATCCGCCCCTAATAATTTTCTCTATATTGCGATTATTCCAGCATAAGAAGTGTGTAATTAGTTCTGTCTTCTGTTCGGCTCCCTTTAATTTCCCTTACTTTCAGCAAAGTGAGGACCAAGAAAGTGAGAAGTGACATGAAATATGATCGCCAGTTGTGAGCCATTCTTTGGCTCAGGCGTTCCTCGAATTAATTTCTGCACTCTTTGGTCTCGCCCAGAATTAGTTCTATGGATAAGGGCAAATCGCTGACCTGAGCAAATCTTAATATGGGCCGATAGAGAAAGGAAGGCCTTTGGAAAATTGCGCCCTTTCGCTTTTGTCTGGATTTCTTAGGCAAAATCTTTTGTGGTAAAGAAAAATGCCGCCTCCGATTTTCTCGTTTTTGATGGGAAATTGAATCAGTTCCAAAATCGATTTGAAGTCATTTGAATATTCCCAACCATATTTGGCACAAATTTTTGTTTCAGTGGCGCCAAATACGTTGTAAAGTGTGACTCTAATTCCGTGTTTTTTGCATTCCATTCCAAATTTGCTTTCTATTCACTAAATTGTGCAACTTTTTGCACAATTGCTCTTTTGTCATGTCTCCTTTTGCTGGACATAACCCAAAAATTCAAACCCGCCTTGCACTTTTCGAAAGCCACAAAGTCGATGTGTGGAAAACGGAACTTGTCTTTTTCCTATAAAAGACCAGAGGGTCACTCAATGGACCTCTGGTCGTAGAAAAATAGAAGAAAGAAGGCCTATATGGGCAGCATGTGTTGCATCCTTCCGGTCAGTAGCAAGAAAGTTGTCGGCATGTCCCAAGAGAGGAATTTATCCTTAAATATATGCACTTCCAAACTCGATTCAGTTTTAGGTTTAATCCAACCCAACTTTGAGAATAAATTAATGAGGAATCCAGGTACATCTTGTTAGGGAATCGGAGAACCAAAGGGCACTCTGAGTCTGCTGTGTAGGGCTCTGTCTGTGCACTGTTTTCCGTTGTTGATAAAAATAAAGTCAATATCTGTAACAAAAAAGGTAATTTTTCTATTTTGTTCTTCGTTCATTTATTTCTCTTTTGGATCTACCTGAATTAAAATTTGTCTCCTTCATCATACGGATATGTTTACTCCGCACTTTTCTACATTCATTGTAATCTCTTCATTCCTAATCGCTGTATAAATCTTTACAAACTTTTTTGGGCAAGCTCAGTGCAGAAAATGGTCAACTCCCCAAAACGACAAAAACTTGGATGCGATTGAATTGAAACAAACACTTTTCAGCTCGATAGAAAGATGGAACCGACGAAAGGGAAACTTGTTGAAAGTTAAAACTTACAAAAGATATTTAATTTTTAATATAAGCAATCATGAAAAGGAAAATAATGAATTTTGACCCAAAAAGTGTGGATTTTTTTCGAGTTGTGTGTTTATTCGGAGTTTTCATATCGAAATTTTACACCTCTAAAATTTTACATCTGTGGTTTAAATTAGAGGGATTACCGTACGGATGCTTAGTCATAGCTCTCCATATAAGTAACTTTCCATATGTTCCTTTTCCAACAGCTTTTTGCATCTCCCCATCGAAAAAGTCAGTAAGCGTCTTTATTGACCGCCTCCTTGTCTGGCCAATAGCGAAATTAGCTCAACTTGATGCAATCAATACAAACTTTGGAGGATGGCTCTATGAAAAACCACGAGAAAACAAGAGATTTCCCCTTCTCTGTGTTGTCAGTGTAAAACAAAATAGGGCTCTGGGGATTTGCTTGGACCACAAAAGTTTGTTTCACCACAGATTTATTCTTTCATCGGCATTTTGAGCAACATTTTCCAAGAAAACATAAAATTGTGCAGTGTTTTAATGTGCAAAAGTTTAATTTCCATATTAGATTCATTCTCTCCAAATATATCTCAGTTTATTTTTGTCCTTTATCTTAGGTATTTTAAGGTTTTGATTGTTGTCCAACCGTAAAAAATTAAAATTTTGTGCTCTTTAATCCTTGTTTCATTTTCTGGAACTCGAATGATGAGTAATTCTTGATGACTCTACTTTAATAATGCCCTGCTGAATGCTTTCTTCCAGAACCATCTCCGATTATTGTCCAGGATTAGATTTCGTAGAAAATGGTGTCAGTTGGATCCTGAGTCTTTCACTCTTCGTAATACTTTTCTGTCTTCAGGCTATTTTTTTTGATTCTGACAAATTGAGATTCGGATTATTTAAAGGCCAATGTCATCAAGAGCACTTTGTCAACATTTAGTCTGCTCCTGAAATTCCTGCTTATTTATCACTGAACATTTCATTTGTAATTTCTCAAAATACATTTCAATCATTCTAAACATTACAGTTATCTATCTCGAATTTACATACGAGATTCTTTTCAGACCATTTTTGCAGGGTATTTTTACTTAAACTGTTGTAAAAAGCTTTGTAACTGTTTCAGCTCTAACAATTTTTTTATCCTAGTCGAAGTAGAGACCGAAATGCCAACGCTTATGCGCCTCTCATTTTCAACGGTCATCCCCAATACGCAACACTTTTAATTTTTTTAATAATAGTTTTTGCAAGTTTTTATGCGTTAAGTTGGCTTTTCGAAAAAAGCAAAGCCGATCCGTGAATACAAAAGAAGTTTCTTTTTCATTTAAAAACCTTTTATAAAACCTTGCAGCTCTTTTATCACTTTTGAAGTTTATTCATAGCCGACAGTCCGATCGCTTGAGCTTTACAAAAAAATCGGAGTCTACTTTCGTGTTTTTGACAAAAAATCAGCCCTGGGAAAATTGCCGGCCTTTGGTTTTCACAGAATATTGAATAGAGGCTCCGACTGAAACGGTGCCAATTTATCCATTGGCCTTTTGTGCAAGATTTTTTGATCCAACTTTCCGCTCACAGCCCCGTACCCAGAAAAAATTTCGGGGCGCGGGTGGGGTTGAGAAACGAAAAAAGGGGTGAATTTTTCAAAATTTTCCCGAAAATTTTGAAAACCATAGGGGGAACCCTATGGTTTTTTAGCTTCCGAATTTCAGGGTTGGATTACAAGCCCCAACCCCCTAGTTACGGGCTTGATCGTTCATCTAATTTTGATGCTTATTTCTGAAGACCCATCTTTTCGCTTATATGGATGGAAGTACATAAGGTTTGTAGTCGCCATAGGCGTTAATATATTTTTGCTATTTTTACTAAATCGAAGGTCGAATGTATACGAATTTGATACTACTTGAGTTCCGGGCATTTTATTTACTCATCTCCAAATAAGTCAAAAATCTGCGGATAGAGCTGTCAACATCCGTCTAAATCTGATTTCCAGCCGAGTTAAATCAAAAGGAGTCCCAAATGACTCCTCACTTCTTATTAGGAGCCCTCTCAGGGCATGACCCGGCCTTTGAGTGAGCATTGGCAGGCGCAGTTGGGCACAGCTCATTACAGCCCCTTTATATTCGGTAACACAATTACGAGCGCGACGTCGGACATGACTCCCCGCTCTGCGCTTCCGCCCATTTGCCGCCTTGTGGACATCTTCGGCTCGGAAAAGCTTTGAGTGTCTGTGCGTGTGAAGGAGTCAGATTTATTCTAGGTTCAATGCCCTTTTATTATGTTAGCTTGTTTGCGGCTCATCCCAAGGATTAACTTGAGGTATGATTGCGATTTGTGACAAGGTGTTCTAGTGAATGGGAGGTGAGTATATGGTTCAATATGGGACATGTGCTGCAGTAGTCGATGGATTTAATGGCTCAAAAATGATTTAAGATTCAGTTATTTTTCTTGTTGTTCCTCTTTAAAACAGTTTAAAAAATACTCTTGAATCATTATATAGCTCTGTCCATTTTGAGAGACGGATTTGATCTGATCCTAGCTTTTTCTGTTTGCATTTCATCTCGTTATGTAGTCGTTTTCTCACCTATTACACAACTGAATTATCGTCCAATATCTTTCTTGAGCAAACATTCATGGATATACGTACATTGGGTTTGAATAAGTGCAAAGTAAGAACAAGTTGGTGTGAAAACTTGACCATAGAGCTTTGTAAATGAGCACTTTTTACTTAATTTTTGGAACATGCTTATTCAGACTATTCCGATATTCGCAGTTTCGCTAAACAAATTGTGAAAAATCCGCTTCATGCAAAATTTAGGACAGCTTTTGTGTAAAACGACAGATTTAGAGAAGACTTTATACAAGAAAGTCATATTAATGAATCATCATTTAATAAACATTGTAACTACTTTTTTGTATTTCCTTCGAAGCTTTTCCAAATCATTTTCTGTCTATTCAAATGGTCTTCAAGGCGCTGTATTTTATTTCCGGTCATTTTTAGCCAAAAATTAAACATTTGAAAAATTGTTTCCGGTTTAATAAACAAACCATAATTTGGAGCTTAGATGTTTTTGTGCTATTTCAAATTTGAGCACTATTACCAACGCACATCTTCACACTTGGCCATTCTCGTCTACACTTAGCGTCTTGAAACATTTGTTCTATTTGACGTTCGCGCAAGGTTACCCTTTACTCTACGCCCTTGTTGAATTCCAAATTTAATTTTAAAATTAATATTCCCGTTCTATTCCGGTCAAGAAGCCATTTTCAATTATATTCTTCGCTATTGCTGCCAAACATCCGCACAATGCAATAAATAGCAACGAGGAGACTTAAAGGATATGTCTCGAAGTACATGTGTGATGTATAGTTAGCGGGCGCTTAGCTTATTATTATTGCCTCTTTAATATTGGTGGAAACCTCATCTGCTGCCACTTTCTTGGCCCCGCCCGACCGATTGGCCGTTCGCTTTCACTCAACCCTTCCACATTATGTACTATGACTTTGGGGAAGTTTGAAGGGTCGAGATATATAGGAGATAGGTCTTGAGTCATTTTGGATATCGCAAATTGGCCAATAACAAAATTTGAATAGCGTTGAATAATGGGTCTTGGAAGAGAATATTTAGCAGCTGGAAATGCTGACCGGTACTTTACTCCAGAATGTTCACCTTTTCCATTCGATTTTCATTTGCGAAAATGTTGACTACAAAAACCTACGATTCAAACCTTCCACGATGTGTGGTCCATTTTGTTAGCCAATTTCTTACGTTTTCACAATTTCTAAGAAAATTACCCACTTTCCGACTCTGTCCCTAAGCTGCCCTTTACTCAGATCCACTAGCTTAAACTTTATTTCATCGTTGATAGGCCAGTGGCCATCCCCTCAGGCGTTCTCGATCCTCCCCACGGGCCCCATCAACAACTCTGAGCCCAAGGCGGCGGATTGCTAGAGAGATGGATTGCTGGCGGTGTTGCGGGGAGTTCTCCAGTCAATATTACACCCAAACGGCTAGAGGCTGGGTGCATCTGCCTCCCGGCAAAAGACACATTTGCCTCTGAGGAATACAAAGTCTCTCAATCTCTTGCCTCTTTTTCTCCTGCATTCAACCGTTTCAATCAACAACTTATGTTGTGGCTGATTTTGAGCCTCTGAGGTCGACCAGTTCATTTAATCCGGACATGTCACTCTTTTATAAAATGTCTTAATTTGTCCGGTTTTGACGAGTTTATAAAGGACCTTTTGCAATTATTTTCTTAGAAATTCCTTTAAGACTTAAAGGATATGTGTCCATGAGATTTTCAGATAGTTCCGATCTTTTCCGTTTTCTTACATTTTCTAACCTTTCTTGCTTGCTCCAATTTAAAACCGCCAATTTTCACCTTTCCTCGCATAAAGCAACTTACGATGACTGAGGCCCAAATGAGGCAAGCACAAACATTTAAGGTCCACTTCAAGGGCCATTCGAGATCAATAGTTTAGATGGGACAGTCAACTGCTCCCAATTGATCCCACTACCGTTTTCCCACTGTTCCTTTCTATTCAACCCGGTCTACTACCTGACTGCCACCCTTCGATGTTCATCGGCATCAATGACCGGCCATCGATGTCCCCAAATAGCAGGAAGCCAATAACAAACAAACAAGAGCTCTCATACAATAGGCCGGCAAAAGGCAATTCAAAGGGGTAAAAGTAGTGAGAAGGCCCAATTCCTGTCACATTCCAACGGATTGGTTGTTGCAATATTTTATGGCAAAATCCCGATTTTGATACAAAAAGTTCTAAAATTTTGTTTAATTTTGGTACTTTTAACTAATTTTTCTATATCTGTGTGCATTAATCTGACCAAGAGTTTCAAAATTGACAAATGTTGCCAAGCCACATTGGCAGTCGCCTCCATTTGACTCTTGTGCCTCTTCTGCTATGACAAAAAACAGCTAGTAGAATAGAATCAACAAAGAGGGCTACTGAAAGGCTCCCAACCCTGCCAATTCCAACAGAGCTGAGTTATTGAATAGCCTCAAATATTTGTTTACAAGGGGCCAAGTAGTGGATAATCTCGGCGTCACATCGCCCCACAGCACGGGACATATATACTTTGGCATCCGCTTTTCCATTGTAAGCGATATGTGTAATGGGATGACAGCGGGCGATCTGTAAGCGAATTTATGTTCCAAGTATTGGCTTTAGAGTCATCTCTGCATCGAATTCAGCATTGCTTCATTAGTCTCTATTACGATTTCTGTATTTGTATCTTTTCAATATCAACTTTTAGTATATTTACTTAAGCAAATATAAATATGGTATGGTATGCGCATCACATTAAAGTAGAAAACTTTTTAACGCAAAAATATGGTACAATTCACGCATCTGTCAAGTTTTCTAAACAAGACAAGCAAGTTTTCTAAATTTACCAACTATTTTGAGAAATTGCCAGCTTTTACCATGATTCCAAAAATTGTGAACATATTCGACAAACAATCAAATTTTTCTAATTTTCTTTTTTTGCCAGATTTTGCGAGGTTTTAGGAAGAAATAAAATCGGCATAAAATGTTTCGGGGCATACCACATTCCTATTCCGTATTTTCTCTTAATGTATAGACAAAATAATAGACGTCTGATTTGCTTTCTTTCAGCCGATGAAGTCATCACGTTCACTTCAGAGAAGGCCCAGGCAGAGAGCAATTCCCATTAGCGAATGCAAATTTCTTCAGATGACTCGCCCTATATTTAAAATGCACAATTCGCTCGGTCAATTTCTATATGTGATACTTATTGCCTTCGTCTTCTATTCACAACCTGTCTCATGTCGGCAAAGGATAGTCGAGCATCCGCAAAATACAACCGTCAGGATCGGAGAGACGGTCATTCTGAAGTGCAGGGTCGAGAATCAGGTGACTACTTTGACTTAATCTTGAATACGAATTAAAAACCTAGGTTTTCCCGAAAAATTTAATGGAAAAATTTTACACAGAATAGATCCCAGAAAAATTTACCCAGAAATGGTCCACGAGATTGGTCACAATATCCAAAGTCGAGCTTTATTTTGCCGTGAGCAAGAAAATAACATTAAATATCCCAGCACAAAACTATCCCGAGTTATTCAATCAATCATGGACCGTTAGCACATTGAGCCTTGCCCTTTCGGCTCCCTTGTTGAAATGTCAAATAATTCTCCTGTCTCCCATAAATTGATGGGATGCGCGGGTGTCGGATTATGTTCTAAGCCCAAAATGATGAATAGAAAGTTGCGAGAAGGCGGCATAAGTCGTCCTGCGCAAGATTAATGACCGAAAATCGCATATGTTCGAGAGTTTTAGAAAGACAAATATGACATAATCCTTTGACTTGGCCATATTATTCATTGAAAGTGCAAAAATGTTTGTAGTAATGAATTTTTACTGTTTTACACAATAAAGAATACACTTAAAAGTGCTTTCATATAAACATTTTGATCTTTAAAATATCAAAAACTTTTGCATACTTTTGCATAATTGTTCGGCCACTTTTCCAAAATCTTGCATATTTCCCCAAATCATTATTTAGATCACTATTTTCTTCTACAATTTCAAGTGTCACTTTATTCTTTTCAAATACACAAGACCAAAAGGCGCCAGAAAATCCGCTTAAACTTTTTAATACGGCAAACTTTTTCATTCATTCATAATATCGATCAAAAATTTGAGCCGATATCAATTCACTCAAACTTTTCAGAAAGGATCGCTCCAATGGGTGAAAGGCGGGTTCGGACTCGGCACCGCTCGCGACATGCCTCTTTTGGAGAGGTTCAGCATGGTCGGCAAAATCAATCTCGGCGAATACCACCTCCAAATCAAGAATGTGACTGTGACAGACGAAGACATGTACGAATGCCAGCTCTCTCCCACGGACAACGAAACAAGCCAAGTGTCGGCTCAGGCAAAATTGACGGTCTTGGGTAAGAAATTTGTGTATTGGAATCCGGAACATAATTCGAAGTTTATTTTGTTGATGAGAAGTCGGTAGTTTTCTGTGGCCACCGAAATGAACTGTAAAAATAGTGCGTTTAGAGCTTTTTGGATACCACTAAACCAACTTCAGAGTCACTTACTGACTGTATGCTCCAGCCTAGAAAAAATTTTCTCCAAGAGATTCCTTCAAATTGTTGCTTGGCGCATCGGAAAATATAAATTTGACAAATATAATTTTCCAAAAGTTTATAGAAAACTACACCTAGCCTAAAGCTGATCTTGACGTATTAGACAATCGAGAATCTAGCTGGGAAGAAACCTTTGAACCAAATAAATTTTTTACACTAGCTTCAGCTCTTTCTGTGGTCGTTTATTCAAAAACGTAAACTGTTTTTACATATTTGTATCATATTTTCTTTTGCAAACTTTGCATAAGTAGCCTTAAAGTGGAAAACTCAATTCTGTTGGACGTTCTCTTGAAATTGTAAACGGATTTTCTTTAGCTAATTTCACGCTCAATTTCATTTTTAGTTGAGCCCGAGGAGCCACGTCTACTTGGCGATTACAGTCATCCAATTGAGGCGATCGAAGGCGTGGAAATGCACTTGGCTTGCAGATCGCCCAAAGGCAGACCAGCAGCTCGATTGGGATGGGTGATTGCCGCGGACAGAGAAGCCAAGAGAGTAGTCAATTACATTTCGAACGATTCCGTCAGCGCTCCGGCAGTCACAACTGGACATCACCACCACAGAGGTTTGACTTTGACTATTCTTATATCTTGACTATAGCGGATTTTTAGTCAGAGAACACATACCGCAACAGTACGTTGGAAAAATTATTGAGTCCATCGAACTGGACGAGGAGAACGGAGTCAGCACCGTCACCAGCAATTTAACGTAAGTTCGGTAAATGGAATTGGCGAACTTTTGTCTGAAAATTTATGTTTCAATTTCACTTCAAACTTTGTCAAGTTTTTGTGTACTTTAAATTTTTCTGAACTTATGACAAGTAAATTTGCCAGGTTTGGTAATCGAAATTATTAAGTATAATCACAGATTTTGTCATAAGGTATAATAAAAATCATAACTAAGTCCGACAATAATCAACTCGACTTATTTTTTATATGTATAATACTAATTTAGTTTTCGTTTCAGTTTTGCTCCCACAAAAGCAGAAAATGGCCGATTCATAGCATGTTTGGTGGCGCATGAAACATATGGAAAGGACTCTAAAAGTGCAAGTGCTGAATTCGGTATAATGCTTATTATAGTCGAAAGCTGATTTTTCATTTCTGGTTTTAGATGTCTCTTATCGACCAAAAATCCGCATAGACGTCGACGAAGCGGAAAGTTCGCGCCAGGAAGGCGGCCGACTGGTATTCCGATGCAGGATTGACGCGAAGCCCATGGAGGACGTGATCGTGAGGTGGAGCTGGTCGGGAGAAGAAAAACGGCTCGCTATTACTGACACACATGTTTGTCTAACTTTTTAGTTCTGAAATTAATGAAACAACTTTTCAGACGGCAATGCTGAGCGGGTTGAAGATCAAGGATAACGGTGCCAGGGTGACGTGTACTGCGAGCAATGCGATCGGCACCGAAAGTTCCTCGATAAAGTTGGATATACCATGTAAGAAATATTGGGAACATTTATTTGACCTAAGGGGTTACACGATGTCTTGGTGATATTACAGGCTATAATTTATACCTTATTTTGTATTTGCGAGGTAGCAATGAAGGTAAAAATGAAAGTGACACTGATAGGAAAACTGATTTGGTTTTCTTTTTGCTTCATATACTTTCACTGTTGTTTTTCCTCATTGAATTGAACGAACAGCAAATGTTACAACACACTTACGACAAGACCTGTTCACCTTACGATTCCCAGTGTAGTGGATAATCTATAGATACAAAAGGACTGAAAATAGTTGTTTTAGTAGATAACGAACACAATAAAAATTAAGGTAGGCGATTAGGAAAGACTATAGAAATTGTCAGAGTACGCAGCGAATATTGCAGAAAGTCATTGAGACTTTATTTGAGAATGACTTCAACTGTTTTATGTGTCAACTCATCCTTCTTTTTTCAGATGGTCCACGTTTCATGTCCACGAATCAAACCAAACTAGTCGAGAGAGGAGAATCCGTTAGCTTTCAATGTGAAGTTGTTGGAAATCCGGCTCCCGAGGTGCGGTGGTTCAGACGGGATCGCGATGATCATATTGCTATGGGAAACAAGTAAGTCGAAATTTAAATACGCATTCTTTACTCTGATTGCTTTTTAAGGACCTAAAGTATCGGTTTCCGATTTATTTCTTGAAAAAAATTTGTCAGAAGTTGTATGCGATATTTATTTTAAAGTGAATTACTTTCAGTTACACGATAAGCAACGTGCAAGATTGGGAAGCTGGCGAGTACCGGTGCGTCGCTACAGTGAATGGATTCACCGAGAGGAGCTTGACCCATAATTTGTACCTCAAAGGTGAGTTTGGCAAATAAATTTGATTCGCATCAACCTACTCTGCTCTTATTTCAGGACCTCCAATTGTGTTCATAAATGAGGAATTGATCGAAGGGAGCAGCGGCATTGTGACTTTGAGTTGTGATGTAAGTAATAATGAAATTCGTGTACGATTAAAATGGGCGTTTGGGATTTGCTCAAGTTTGATTGAAGTAGGTTAGATTTTCAGCTTAAGTTGCACTTTGTTATTACCGTTGTTTCGCATGTTAGATCAAAAATTTAGCTAAGAGTATCTAAAAATAGCTAAAAACAGCAAAATTATCATCTGAGATGGATAAAAAAGTACAATAAAGCAATTGTTGGGAGGTTTTAGGACGTAAAGTGGGGTCTAACGGCAATTTTAGCCGGCCCCGAGACCGCCCTTATAAAGGCTCGACTGTATATCCATAACCGTCCAGTACAAAGTTCATATCAAGCTATCCATATAAATATTTTAATCAATTTTTAATTAAATTAATGAGAGGGATTCGGTTTTTTTTTCAAAATTTGTGAGTCAAAAATTTTCCTATTAGAGGGGACTCCTTTCCTGATGCTGTACAGAGCCACCCTGATAGGTAAAAGCTTTGACTGTAAAATTTTATACTCTATAGGTCATAATGTAATGTAATAGGCCGCCACTCAATTTTTTTTACATACTCTAAAGTAGTCCTCTACAAAGTTCATATCAAAGCTATCCATATAAACATTGTAATGAATATGTTTGTAGATCCAAACGCGGACTTATCCAGTCAAAGTACTCTGGCTTCAAAACGGTCGAGCGGTGGACGTGGACCGAGAAAAGAGCCGATTCACAGTGCATAACCTCAACAAAGACGGCGGGATTGAAAGCCGGCTGACCATCCAGCAGTTCTCTCAAGTCGACTACGGCCTTTACAATTGCACAGCTCAAAATGAGTATGGCGCCAGCTCGGATGAATACGATGTGGTCCAGCATAGCATATGGGACAAAATCAGTGAGCATTTTTATATATTTTTAGAAAATAGTAAATAATTAGGGCAAACATTTACTTTATTGCCCATGTTGAGAATAAAAATCGAGACTTAACTTACAATACATCATTCTTTCGTAACCCCACCAAAAATCCTATTTACAAATTTAATTTATTAATTAATCTAAAATTGCAGTGAATTCCGTGTACGTTTCAGAGCAATACACCGAGAGCCTTCCACTTACCTATCGGCTAGCAATACTGATAATCGCAGCGTGCCTGCTGGTGTGTGCCTTAATGGTTTGCTGTATGAAGTGCCATGGATCTCTATGCTGCTCGGGGAAATCCAAAAGCTCAAACTATAGCAGTAAGATTATTTCCAGACTTTGATAATTATAACAGTCACAATTTTAGATGACCACGGTGACGTCATAGTCAAATGCGAAGCATTGGATGGTGGCCAATTCTATCCAGATATTCTATACGGAAGCCCACATATGGACCCAGGAGGCATGGTATGTACAAAGGTGAGAAAGTTGATGCAGTAAAACTTCCGATTAATGTCACTTTGAAACAATTTTTGTGTCACTTTGATAAACTAACAAAAAGGAATAGAATGGGAAAAATAGAATTGTGCTAAATGTGAGGTATAGATCGGAGGCATTGCTGTATGCTTTCACGTCTAATTATCATCAGATGTGACGTCAATGCATTTTATTGAATATTTTGCCTTGTATTCATCCTGCTCCTTTTAGGATTACATGTCAGTGCCTCAAAGCAATCCTGATCTCGACTACCTCCCACCAAATGCTGCCAACTTCGGGGTGATCGCCTACGGGCCGCCTTCCTATTCCACTCAACAGCTCATTCAACCTGGCGAGTACTATCCGTCTGACAACATACAATACAACAATCCCTATGGAAGTTTCAACCCAGGGAATCAAGGTATGTCCGAATAGTAACGATCATAAAAAATGTTATTGGCTCTGA
Source organism: Ditylenchus destructor (assembly GCA_022814885.1). NCBI lineage: Eukaryota > Metazoa > Nematoda > Chromadorea > Rhabditida > Anguinidae > Ditylenchus > Ditylenchus destructor. Next base: position 918,058 of record JAKKPZ010000016.1, on the reverse strand, counting down.
GCCGACCTTTCTGATAAATTTACAGTTCTCGATTATGATCCGATCGATATTTATTTTTCTGTATAATTAAAATTTTAGGTGGAGTTGGCGACATGTATGCTGGAGGCTATCCATCAAACAACAACAGGCAATATTCTCAAAGTGAATACGGAATGCCAAGACCGCAAACTACAACCGGAGGCGGCGGCTTGGGCATTTCACCGCTCGAAACATTGACCGAAGTCGTCACTCCCGAATCGGATGGTAGCGGAGGAACACCGTTGTTAAACGCGCAAGACAGACCGGTATCCAGAGTTTCCACACATGTTTAATAATGACTTCTTATGTTTATTTAAATTCTTTGTTATAAAATGGCGTAGAAAAGAGTTCCGACAGGGCAAATGGCGATTTGAATTTGCGCCAAAACATAATTGCATGCCAAAGGGGTAAAAAGGGGCCGCTGAAAATTTTTAATGAGGGGGATTACTCGGCAGGGGTCTCCTCTAGAGATTGGTAAAAAAATTTGAGTGGGGCCTTATTAGAATAAAAATTTTCGCGGTCAACACTTTTACCTATTAGAGGAGTCTCTTTTCAGCATCAGGAAAAGAGCCTCCTCTAATAGGGAAAAGTGTTGACTGTGAAAATTTTTTCTCTAATAAGGCCCCACTCAATTTTTTTACCAATCTCTAGAGGAGACCCCTGCCGAGTAATCCCCCTCATTAAAAATTTTCAGCGGCTCCTTTTAACCCCTTTGGCATGCAATTATGTTTTGGCGCAAATTCAAATCGCCATTTGCCCTGTCGGAACTCTTTTCTACGCCATTTTATATCTGACTTATAAAGTTGGTATTTGTGAGTTAAATATTTCAAATTTGACATGAAAATTTTTTAATATTTCAATTTTATGGATTCTTTATCACCTCAAAAATGCATAATTGAATATTTTTGCAAATTCTGAGTGCATTAATAAATAAAAATTGTTCTAGGAGATTTTTTGCTATCTCATTCCATCTGTGCCATTTTTGTCGCTCTTCTTTCCACCTATATAAGACTTGTCGTATAACATTTTCCTAATTTTCATAAGCCCGAATTTTAGTCAGTCTCGGCTCAAACTTTCTCCTTGTTCCTCATAAAATTTTATGTTCATAATAATTGTTCAATAATATATTTGTTCCGGGTATCCAATTTTGATGAAAATTGTGTGTATCATATTTTTATAAGAATATAATAAATAATCTGAACTACCGGAAAGATACAATACATTACGCAATAATCTTAAACAAGCTTTAAGTAATGGCTCAAATTGAAGCTAACCACTTACTTACCTTTCATCCCTAGATTAGGACTACAAAGCTTTACAGGGGCATATTGATTCGTGGCAATCAATTCCCCCTCGTTCCAATTTGAGGCACGTTGAGGTTCAGAGGATAGCCAAGCTCCCAGATTTCGTCAAAGGCGAAGATTAGATCGAAAATGTTCGCAGTTATCTCTGGGTCCCGCTTCGTATTCGGAAACCTAAACAAAAGGTTTAATCTTTTTGACAATTAAATCAGCTTCATGTGCAAAGTATAGATAAATTGTTTTAGAAAAATCGAAACACGTGCAAACATTGTACTTTACAAATTATTTTTATGAAACACTGACATTTAAAGCAAAATATTGCAATAAAAAAACGTACAACGCGAGAGATAATGCGCAGAGAATTCATATCCTGTAAAATATTGGAGTGCTTCGTAGTGAGCAATCTAAAAAATACTCTATTGATGCACCAATCACCATTGCAGAACCTGTAAATAATAATTTTAGATGCGATTTTACTTGCGAATAATATCATAAAGATATAGACATTATTCACCGTCTGATAGAAACCGAACGCCGTCCATTTCATCAAAAGTGTAGTTTTTCACCTGAAACCTGACAATTAGAAAATATTAATTTTTTCAATGCTAAAATTCTTACCTCTTGACTGATCCATAAGAAGAGACTGGAAGCCGTCCAAAAGCCTCGAGATACGATCCTTACTCATTCCTTCGACGTAGACTTTCGCGAGCAGTACCGAAATTAATGAAATTATTATCTTAGTGAATAAATTTTGTTTAGGAAAATTAAGAAAAGCTTTCTACAGTTTGTTGTGACCAAGAGAAACTTATGTGAGTTTCCTCATAGAAAAAAACTAACGCAGACAGTAAAGAAAGAAAAAATAGTGTGAGTTTTTACTGTATGCTTCCTTCAATTGACATAAACTAAGGACACAAAAACATCGTGGACAAAAATGAAGTTTATCGTGTACCAATTTTTCAATCATAAATTCTGTCCATGTGACAATTTCAATGAATGTGAATAGGTAAGAAAAGTACCATGAGCGTTGAAAGCCTTGGGGAAGGATATAAAGCGTTGATCAATAGTAACCTAGTTTTTGGTAATATGGAGATTTTGTGGTCTTGCCAGTTTTTTAAAAATACGCTTATCAGGATTCGGTCATCATAAGTTTCAATACGAAAGAAATTCACAGGACTTTGAAGAAAATGTTCTAATCTAAAAATACTCTATTGATGCACGCTTCTTCCCTTCCCCAAATTTTTTCAACGCTTATGGTACTTTTCTTACCTATTCATCGAAATTTGTCATATGGACAGAATTTATGATTGAAAAATTGGTACAAGATAAACATCATTTTTGTCCACAATGTTTTTGTGTCCTTAGTTTATATCAATAGAAGGAAGCATACAGTAAAAACTCACACTATTTTTTCTTTCTTTACTGTCTGCGTTAGTTTTTTTCTATGAGAAGCGTGCATCAATAGAGTATCGACCGTATAGCATCAAAATTTAAAAAATTACGTATCACAACGGCGCCGGACGCGACAGAATGCGTACGGAAAATCAGAAATGCCCGGGAAATCCGACCTACCCCCTAAATCGACCCCGGGGAGTTCAAATCCGGGCTCAGATTTTGCCTGGTCCCGCCACGAAAGTTGGGAAAATTGCGTTTTTGGTACAAAATGGCCAAAAAATGACCATTTTTGACGCGTTACGTCAAAAATAATTGCAGATTCGGATTCAGCGCATCAAAATACCCCCAAAAACACATTTTGCTGACATTCCGAAAAAATTTCATTTTTTGACCATTTTTGACCATAGGGGGGTAACACATGGATTTTGAAAAAAATCGATTTTTTGAAAATGTGGAAAATTTTTCTGCAATGTGTGTTTCTAGGGGTAATTCGATGCGCTGATTCCGAATCTGCAATTATTTTTCTCATATCACGTCAAAAATGGCCATTTTCGGACGATCTGTTGAGCGTTTTTCGTCTCAAGTTCGAACCCCAGGTCCGTCAATCAATTTTTTTCTCGCGAAATTACCGATTTTTCTTAGAAATAACCACAAATTCTTGTTTACCGGACCACAATTGATTAAAAATTTGCAACTGTAAAATGAAATACCATCAATACTAATTTTCTGTCACCATTTTATGACAATTTTAGCCCAAAAACGTCAAAAAACGCATTTTTCCCAACTTTCGTGGCGGGACCACCCCCGATCTGAGTCCAAATTCGGATTCGCCGTATCGAAAAACAGTATACCCCTAAAAATCCCAGTCCATTTCGAACGTTCTACGTCGCATTTCCTCCAAAACACACGAAAATGGCCATTTTTGGGCAAAAAAATCTAAAAAATGTCGTAATGGTCGCAATCGAGTTCATAGGTCTGAAATTTTATGAAAAAGTAAAATTTGAAGTATTGCTCGACCATTCCGTACAAGTGAAATATTGATCCTTCTGTTTTAAATTAAAATCTGGGTTCTCAAAGTTGACCCATTTAACACTGAAAAACGCAAAGTGTACCAACTTTGAAGCCCAAAATATTAATTTAAAACAGAAGGACGAATATTTCACCCACGGGGTATGATCGAGCAACACTTCAAATTGCTTCCTGGCAAAAAAATCTTAGATAAGAACTCATTTGATTTTTGCCTGTATTTCGGTCCGTACGTTTTTTGTCGCCTCCTTCAGCCTGTGGCGCCGTTGTGGTATATATCGTAAAAATAACTTACGAATTCCTCGCTTCGATACAATTGAGCACGCAATCAGCACCATTGGCGAACCTGTAAATAATAATTTTAGATAATTAATACAACAGAACAAAAGCATTATCGTAGGTCGAAACATAGTACACACAAGAGTGAGAAAACCGGCGGCATTCGCCGCCAGTAAGCCTTATTTTGCTTGGCACATCGAGAGCTGTCGATTGAGGTATCACACGCCCAAATTCGACTGTGGCGTGAAAAGTTGCCTTTTGTGGCCCCCTGGGGGTAAAAGGGGTCATAGGGGGCTGCAGGCCGTCTGGGGGGCTGAAACCGGTACCATTCTTCTTCTCTCATCGAGAGAAAGCGAATGAGCTATCACACGCCCAAATCCGAGCGGGGCGTGAAAAGTTTCCATTTTATGTGACCCACGTAACTCACGTGAAAAATTTTGGCGCCATTCGACTCAGCGTGGCCGATTTAGGGGGTACCCGCGAGCCAGGAGCGTATAAAACCGGGAGATTATATTCGTGGGTCAGATTCTATTCATTGGTCAGTCTTTCCTGCGCTTTAGGTTAGAGTGGATTCCATAGGACTGCCCCCGCGGCTCCGCCGCTTGGCGGCGCCCTTGGTCATCCAGGATTTTCCGGATTTCCGGAAGCCATAAATCCCGGCAGAATCGATCTTTGTCGGCGAGACCGGTACCAATCGTCTTGTCTCGCCGAGACGAAGCGATTGACGTATCACACGCCCGGATCCGAGCGCCTATTGGAAAGTTGGCCCCGCCCCAAATCCAGGATTTTCCGGATTTCCGGAAGCCATAAATCCCGGCAGAATCGATCTTTGTCGGCGAGACCGGTACCAATCGTCTTGTCTAGCCGAGACGAAGCGATTGACGTATCACACGTCCGGATCCAAGCGCCTATTGGAAAGTTGGCCCCGCCCCAAATCCAGGATTTTCCGGATTTCCGGAAGCCATAAATCCCGGCAGAATCGATCTTTGTCGGGGAGACCGGTACCAATCGTCTTGTCTCGCCGAGACGAAGCGATTGACGTATCACACGCCCGGATCCGAGCGCCTATTGGAAAGTTGGCCCCGCCCCAAATCCAGGATTTTCCGGATTTCCGGAAGCCATAAATCCCGGCAGAATCGATCTTTGTCGGCGAGACCGGTACCAATCGTCTTGTCTCGCCGAGACGAAGCGATTGACGTATCACACGCCCGGATCCGAGCGCCTATTGGAAAGTTGCCCTTTTACGTGACACACGTGACACACGGATGTCACGTTTTCACGTATGTCAACCCCAAATCTGACATTGATAACCCCCCCTAAAATCATGGGTTTTTGGGTGGTACTCGCGAGTTTGGGGTCCGGGACCCCCAAAAAGTGGGTTATTCTATTGGGGGGGGGAAGTACAGACACCTATCAACTTAGAGGGATCCGATTATATTCAATGAGACGGGCACTTTATTCGTTCCAGGACAAATGAAATTTGAAGTACATTTAAATGATCGGATATATTTCGCAGACGAAAGCATAAAATTGACTTTCGTTATAGCTTTCTCTAAACCAAATGATGAAATTGAAAAAGAAACGAAAATTGAAAAAAGAACGAAAACAAAGAAAAGTTTTAGTTTGGCACACAGAAATGAAACTTCGCATAAAAGTTAAAATTGAATTAAACTCAATGCTAACAAATGAAATTGCTCCGAAAAGAAATGAAGTAAATTGTTTCACCAAACAATTTCGGTGTATTATAGAAATGAAATTGTAGTATTATCGAAAAATAATAATATTATCCAAGCTAACAAGACGGAAACGAAGCTTTATTCATGTCGAGACAAATAAAGTTTAGAATCCATTTTACCCATATTGTGAACATTTATTGCAAAATCGAAAGGAATAAAAACACCCGTGCCGGTCAAATACTCGTGTCACATTTTCGTGCCAGGACAAATATAATTGTGTGATTTGGTCGGAATTAGAGGGTGCGGGTCGAAAGAGCAATTTGGAACTTTTCCATAAAAGATTAGTTTGAAAATTCGTAATTTTTTTGAAGTTTGATGCTACACAGTCTGTTGTTGCACGCTTCTAATAGAAAAAACTAACGTAGACAGTAAAGAAAGATAAAATAGTGTGTTTCTTACTTTTAACGTTTAAACATTTCGCGTTATAATTCAGCCGTCTTGGCAGTGCGCCGGTTAGTGCTAACAATATAAATTATCGAACTTCGAAATACATTTTATGAAAACTGTATTTTGGCAACAAATCAATCAGTACAAAAACAATAAATAAACAATTAAAGCCGGGAACTATCCACAGGTTAAGTAAATGTAAGTCAAAATACATTCTATGTCAATATTCCAGATTGGTCCTGATGAGTTTCATTAGTTCTATGGAGATCTCCGCACAGAGTTTCAATCACTTCAATGTCATTCGGATGCAGATTTACTTTGCTGAAAACAATTTACAATATTCGATATTTAACAATAGCAACGAATCATACTAAACGTATTCTCCAAATGCATCCCCAATTTCCACCAAGGAGTGAGCCACCACAGTATCCAATTCCATTATATTCTTTTCTCGACGCATTCGAATCGGCTAAAAATAGTTGCATTATGGCACGGTTGAAATAAATTTTGCAATGTCATTCTTTCAAATTCTCGGTTTAAGGCATATTAAGAATAAGATATTTTACTCAATTATAACATGCTAAATAGCATTTAGGCAGTGGCGCGCCCAGAAACTCTGTGCTCTGATTTGGTCTCTTCTACACTGCGTGCTATTTCTTTGTTAAAGCCAAAAAAAAGCAGGGCACCGGCAGACACAGCAATTGTTAATCATAGCTTAGAAAAGAAGATAGAGAAATTTCTAGATCTTCTTTTCTAGGCTATGATTAACCATTGTTGTGTCTGACGGTGTCCCGCTTTTTTTGGCTTTAACAAAGAAATAGCACGCAGTGTAGAAGAGACCAAATCAGAGCACAGAGTTTCTGGGTGCGCTAGGGCATTTAGGATATAGTTACTATAGCTATTAATTACTCGTTTCTATCTTAACACAAAGTTTACTACTTACAAAATCCAAACACATGGTTTTACTAAAACATTTCTCTTGCATGTAACAGCGCTACTTCATTGGCTCATCTAACTGTAGTCCTTTTCATTTAATTGTTTTAAGTTACTTGCAACTATAAAACCCCAAAAAACACAAACCTCATAAGACCTAGCGAATCCGTCAATTGCGATCGTCAATTGAGCTAGCAGAGAAATCATAACTTTGTTATCTTTCTGCGTAACACCATAAGAATCTTCTAAGAGAGCGTTCGACAACAAAGCGGCAACAGCTAAAAAATTGGTTTGGTTACAGTTTAGATACTCAATTACATTTTGCTGCAAAGATAGCACATTCCAGTTCAAATGGCGATATCAACTGTGGTGGTTCAAAAAGTCTCGATTTGATGCGCTGCACAAAATCATTGACAATTGGCGGAAGCGGCACATATCCAAAAGTGTTGTGAGATAGAACATTCACATTGAGATCATCGGTGACACCTACAAGCCAAGTATGTTATAAAGAACAAAATAGAAGAGGACAACAATACCTTGCATCATTTCACCGTTTCTTCTATGAGTAATCGATGGCGGTACAAAGAAACTTTGTTTTTCCTTCAAATCCGGCGACGTTGGAGACAGACTCTGAACGGATGAATTCGCTTTCGTAGGAACATTTTTCGTTAGCCGTATGGATCTGCTATGTGTAGACGATTGTAATTTGGACAGAACAATATTGATATAGTATTTGCATATATCCCGAGTGTACTCCCAATTTCGCGGGTGTTTACCTGAATTTATGTATAAAATAAAGTGAAAATTTGATATGTTAAAACGGCAAACCTGGTTGGCTGACTTCGAATATTGGCTTCCTTGTTGATGTGTTTGTTGTGCACATTAAAAACAGCCGATGAAGAGCTTGCAACTTAATTAATCATATTATCTTGCTTTACACACGTATAAATTTTTAGTCTATTTTTATATCAAACCTATTATTATACCAAACACCTAGTTTCCAAGCAAAAAGAATTCGTTTCTCAGAGGTTTTCTTTAGCATTATCATTGGCTTCCTTAATTAAATATTTGATATACTGCTTCATACATTTCAAGACATTATTTCCTAACGTATAAACGTTGTCCATGAATAATCAGTATATTTTACGTACGTTCTGATGAATAAAGAGAATATTGCGAGGTTTCATTTATTGTACTAAATTTTGTTAGTAGAACAAGCTCTTTTGCTCAAAATCTAAGTGATTGGTATTGACCCAATAATTAAAGAATGTAATGATAAGCGCTCAACAATGTTATGTTAAAATTTACTTGAGATTGGTGATCCTTTGAATATAAAGCTGCCAAAATTCCTCCGTGTTTGACCAAAGTTGTTGGATTCTCTGGAAAACCTTCGGTGATGCAGCACGTTGACTAAACAAATATCTCGATAAATTTGTATTCATAAATAAGTAATACTTACAAATCCCATATAATAATTGACGGTGAAAACGATTTGCTTGCTCATAAATTGCTGCGCAAAAATGATCACGAAGAGATCCACCAAGTTCCAGAATGCAAACAAATGTAAAAGCGAGGAACGAAGGTAAGAGGATAGTAAACCTAAAACTAGAATGTAGAACTAAAAATTTACTATAGCTTGCAGTGTATAATTTTCCTGAGCGACTTTTAACAAATTGAAAAAGGACGAATTGAAATTGGAAACATATGGATCAACTTCTGAGTAAAAATGATAAGAAATTTAATTCCCAGCACCTCAACTATGATTGTTGGTTATAGAACCTGAAGATTAATTTTGCTATACAGATTAAAAAATTACCTAAGACGAAGGTAGTTGGCCAAGCACAAACCAAAGCCATTGCTGTGTTGACGAGACAAATGTAAAGTTGTGCTCGAAATTCTTCAACTGTCCGAATAAGAGGCTAAAAATGGCGGGTTAGTCAAAATTTATTTATAGAATAAATTCTAACCTCATGCACTTTCAGTTTGAAGTCCGATAAGTATCCAATCAAAACAGACGATGCTAGTGTTGAAATTAACCATTGAAAAGCCAACATCCTGAAATAAGACATGGGTAATCATTTGCGTTCCATCACAACTGAATCTAATTTAATCTGTTGATTTATATTCGCATAGTTTCTCAATCATAAAATTCGCATTCTGATATAATACAAAATATAATAATAACATATAATAAATTAACAACTCTTTAAGTAAAAGTAAGATCAGTCAGCATCCTCTATGTTAAATTCATCATGATAAATAACCGATAAACTGCTAACCTGTTTGATGTCCATCGTGCGTCATTGACAGTTATGGATAAAATGAGCGAAATTGCGACATTCATAAGAGTGACTATGGCGAAGGCGACTGCATTTCCGGCTTTTGAGAGGTTGATATTTGCTTCGTAGTCGACTGAGAAGACTCTTACTAAGAAAAAGGTCGCTGTGTATACCACAATCGCATCCAGGATCAAGGAAAACGCATATCGGGTAGAAAATAGTAGAGAAACGTTATCTAAAATATTTCGAATTAACAGAATAATAAGTTGGACAAATCAATAATACAATAACGAAATGCCTTTTAATTAAATCGTTACCTTTGACAGATGAAAACGGCCTAAGAGTCGAGAATTGAACGAAGCACACTACCACGGTAAATACAAGAAGAGAAAAAAGTGCTGTCATGCATGCTGCTGAATGTTTGTTCTTCCGTTTCTAAAAATACAAAGACATTAAGTTTCTATTCTAATTGAGACAATTTTGTGTGAAAAAACATTAGAATTGCTTTAAAATTAAATGGCGCTATTATAAAAATTGTCATCAAAATAAATTTTAAGATAGAAGTAAATTTTATTAATAATAATAATAATATTAACGTTTATGCATTTGAATGCGACTACAATAAATGTCAATTGACACAATAAATGTATACAAATACAACAGTAATGATGGATCTTCAGTAAAGCCTTGATTGAGGAGTGGGGTAGTTCTCTAAATTTTAAACTCAAAGCAAATGTAACAAAATTTGAAAGCTTATTTACGATAGTATAATTGAGCGTTTTTTGGAGATCTGTATGTAATCTGATTTCTGGAGTTCGGGACAGGAGAGTAATGCCTAGGAGTGGGCGTCACCGGATCATCCCCACAACTTAATGCAGAGTCCCCGGCCTACACCTCATATTTTTTCTCCCTTAATTCTTTTTGGACTCTTTTAGTAAGATTGCTCTCACTGTTCACCGAAGTGATGGTCAATTATCTCCAATGGAACTCGTGAGCGAAATCGTCATTTTACATGCAGAGATTAAACTTGAAGAGAGATAAAGTTAGTTTTTGGTAATGTATGGATCGATCTTACTCACAAATTCCTTTAAACTCAGTTGTCTAATGTCTAGAGGTAGTTTAGCGAAAAGACGAGAGACTCGGACGAAAAACGACTGAAAACGTAAAGTAGTTTTGGCGGCAGTAAGAGTATTGGCGGCATAAAAAGTAAGCCTATTATGTCAATCACATAGGTTAATCAAAATAGATAAAGTAGAAGTAAATTAAAAATCACCTTCACAAAATTCAAGCATAAGCCATTAAAAATACCAAAAACCAACCTTATCCTCAAAAGTGGACATGAATTTTCCCACATCCGGATTGGCATCCTTCAATTGGATCATAATTGTTTAACGGCGAAAATCTAGAAATGATATGAACAACAGCTTTCAAACCATAACTGTAAGATAAATTAAACGCTGTTTTGAAATTCAAAATGTTTGTTTCGCGTTGGGACAAAGAATGGAAAGCAATTTTGAACGAAAAACTTTTTGAGAAAAAGAAGTGCTATAGGCGAGAGCGAGGAATGCAACAATTAAGAATAACTGAATTAAAATTGCGGAACTTTAAAAAGCATTGACTATTAATTGCGAACAATTATCGGGTTATATTGCTAATCATTTTTCGTTACCGACGAATCAAACCGAGATTAACATTGTTAGAGAAATAAAAAGTTGAAATATTTGTATTTTTAATGCCTTAAAGATAAAATCCCGATAATCAACATACAAAACGACCCACGAAGTGTACATCAACGAATAATAAACAGAAAAATTATACTGTGAAAAATGCGGGCGTTTGAAAACATTCAAATTAGAGATAGCAATTTTCATTCAAAGCTGCTCTGACGAACTCGAGTGGAACCAAACCCAAGTTCATATGCTGAGGAAAGAACTGCGGGATTTTAAAAAGCATTGACGGTGTTTTAAAATATATTGGAAAATTGCAAACAAATATTGCAAATATATTATTGGATTGTATTGTAGACTACTCTTTCCGTCACCGAAAAAATAAGCAGGTTGAAATTCCTAAAATATTTCAAAATTTCTCAAGCATTAAAGAATTTGTATTTTTAATGCCTCAAGCATAAATAGTGACAAAACTTTCCTCTAATGTCAATGCAGGAAACGAAATATGAATCGCACAACACAACGGAATACTAGAAAGAAATTTGTTGTGGAAAAAATGCGGGCGTTTGAAAAACGTGGAAGTAAATTAAGGTCGTAGAACTTACGTTCGTGTAAATTTAATTTAATGCAGTACTTTGCCGATCTCGAGCGAAATTCAAATTCGAACCAAATTTTACTAAGCAAATAAAGTGTCGAATAAGATTAATCAACTTTAGGAATGATCCATGTACAGCCAAGTTTCGTGCTTTCTGTTGCGACAGTTGATCCTTGCAATATTTGTTTCCAATATTTCCAGGAGGGAAAACTGTGTTTTGTATGCAAATATTGGTAAGATTGATATAAGTTGGAAGAAGAGGTTGCTTGCCGTTGGAAAGAGCAAGGTAAAGTGAATAGCGGATCACGGCAGCTGGACCCAGAGCAAGCCCAGACTCTGAAACCTAGACCAAGTTTTTTTCCCGCCATCTTAGAAGGGAAAAGTATCCATTGTTAGCTGAATGGATTTTAACGTGAAATAAACACTATTTTCTCCCGTTTATATTTGTTCAATGTTTATATTTGTATGTTACCACACTCTTTATTGAAACATAAACTCAGATTGATTTACCGAACAATGTATGTGACCGTTAAAAACAAGAAACGTATTCGAACACTCAGTTTTACATTTTTATGTCATTTTCTCATATTTGCTATATATTTCATATTTGCTGTTCTTGATGCAGCTGAAGTTCACCGGACTTTACGGACTTGTCTTCATTTTCACTTTCCTTCAACGGAATTCGGATGCCGTGTGGTGCAACCTGTCCTTTGAGGTCATTTTCAGGTTCCTCGCCGATAATTTTGATGTCATCAGGAACTGTTTCTTCAATTTCCGGTGAAGACGGTTGAGGGGGCATCTGATCTTCGCCATCATTCACCTTTCTTGGAGAGAGCACCTGATCCAGATGGCATCCGACTTTGACTTCGCTTTCCTCCTCTTCCATACCTTTGAATGGAATACGAACTCCGTGCGGTGCAAAGTGTCCCTTGTGCCCATTTTCGGGATTTTCTCTGATCATTCTGAATTGACGTTCCACGCTTTCCTCCGATTCTTGGCTTCCAGGTGAGGACACTGATGAGGGCACCTGATGAGAGTTTTCTTTCTCACCGCTGCTGCTGTTCTCGGGGTTGAAGAAATCAATAATGTCAATGAAATAGAATCCGTCTTCTTTCGAGCTAGACGCTTGACTTCCGAACACGGTCGCAAAGCCACCCAACAAAATAATAGCGAAAAGCGGAATTTTCAGCATTTTTGGGATTGTTTTATCCTTGGCAAAGGAAACGGGCTGTTTTTAATAAAAGATGAAAGTTGGCATCTCCTACAATAGCAACTTTTATAGGAGATGGCTCTTCGCTCGGGATAGTCATAATATTTGGATAAGGTTTATTTCAGCGAATTTTTTGTTCATATGTTTTGTTGAGCCAAGAGATAATGCCGAGCCATGCGAGGAAAGTTGCTAAAAGTGAGCCTGGCAAATGTTTGGTAAACAAAGAAAAGCATAAATCCTTAAAAGTCGAGAAACAATACCTATTTTGTTTATCTTTAAGCTTGTGCTATATTTGACCTGACGTGATATTTGAACAAGCATGGGATTAGAAATATATTCAAAACAGAGCATAATAATATTACACTTTTTTGTAATAGTATTCCAGAATGGTTGACGTCTGGCAACCACTATTCAAGTGATTGCTGGCATTGTATTCCGAGAACGCATTCAAAAAGCTTCCGTAAAGATTATTCACGCAGAGTAGGTACATCCGATGTTTCACGTCAATAGTAAATACAAGAGTGTAAATGGGTGTCACGCGCCCAAGCCTGCTTCTGTATAGGACCAAAAACTGCATGTCGTACCCCGTATCATGCCTTAGCGTAGTGCCGGGGTGAAAATTCATTCGGATTCAGATCAACGCATCAAAAACCCAGCGGTACGCGAAATCAACTCGTGATTCCCGAATAACTGCATATCGTATCCCGTGTCAGGCATGTTTTGCAGGCCGGGTCAAAAATAAAGTTCTATAGCCCTAAACCGACCAAGTACATACTATGGTGACGTTATTTCAGCGATCCCGGGCCAAAAAAGGGCTAACATGAGGCGCTTCTGAATTAGGGTGATTGGATATGGACGTAGTAAATTTCAAGGACAATTAGTGGTCCTATTTACTAATACAAAATTTTTATCCCAATCTTTTAGATCAATCTCGGTCGGATCTCTCATTCAAAATCATACGCTGCCGCTTTATATCACTTTTATTCAACAATGAGTAGTGTGACAGATGAGATAATGATGTTCTGTATGTAAAGTATGACATTCCATAAATAAGCACTGATATATGCTCTTGAGCGCTCATTAATTTGGCGATACAACGCTCATTTCGATCCTGAAAATGGAGAAAATTGTCGTTAATAAATCGCATCCGGTGTAGCCAGAATAAACTTTAAGAGTTGACATGATAGTCCAACTTTGACTCTCTTGACTCTTTTGGACTTGAGGAATATATTTTATTGTTATCAAATATTTTGCACCAAAATTTTCGTTGTAATTTTCTGACTAAAAGGTAAAAATTGGTAACAGAATTTGTACTTTTTATCTCCATCATCAATCTTCTGCAAAACATTTTTATAACTGACCTTTGTCATGGTGTCCGTGTTTATGTCCATGTTTGTGACTTTTCTTGGTTCCCATTTCTGGTTTGGCTCCAGAATTCGTCTTGCCATGTTTGTGTCCATGTTTATGTTCCTCTTTGGCTCCTGTTTCTGCATCGCCATGTTTTCCCTTGCCGTGTTTGGCCATGCGAATTCCGTCTTTTTCATTCATTTTCTTGATTTCTTCCGGAGAAGCCAACGGCAATTGCAAGTCCTTTGGCAGAGATTCTGCGGCTTTCTCGACTTCTTGGGCATCGCAAGGCGCATTTTGCTTTTTGGCGTGACAGTTGGCGTTGGCTAAAGTTTTCGATTTTGTAAATATATAAAAATGGATAAAATGAAAACCGAGCCAAAAGGTACCTATAAAATAAAAGAGGTGCGTCACACCGGCGACCAAATCCGTTTGTGCCTTGACAACGGCTTTCTTCACTTTTTCCTCAATGTCGACTTTGGTATGCGGCCCCAGGCGTTTGCTGGGACAATTGGCGAGCACTTTTTTGCCCTTTTTCAACAATGCTTTTGCTTGAGACACAATTTTGTCCATTTCCTTTGTCCCAAAACCACCAGCTTTTCCTGATCCATGTTTGCCACCTTCGTGGCCCTTTTGGTGACCTTTTATTGCGGATTGGACGAAGGGCTGTAACATTTCGATATTTATGTCGAGAAATTGGAAGCAGAATTTCTATTTGTGTTCCATACGCAAAAAATTGAAGGATAGTTTAAGAAAAATTACAGCTTAAAAATTCGTAGCTTCGCAATTCATTTGCATGAACTTTTTGACTTTGTGTCAATTTTGTCTGAAGATGTCAAACGTAATAATTAAAAAATAATATTTTGAAATTAAAAATTGAAATCTATGTTGTCCATTATAAATAAATGCATTACTTCGAAATTTTAGGATACATTTGACGTAAAAATTTTGAATCATTTCCTTACCTTTATATGCTTGGTGAACAAACTTTGAACTTTGTGAAGTTGGCTGACCACACTCTTGATGTACTTCTTCGCAGCTTCTGTTTCCTTCGGGTCCACTTTGAATTTTCTTCCAAGTTTCTTGAGTACATGCTTTGGAGTGTACGTATTGAGTATATAGGCACCTTCAGGCTTGATTTGCATACTCTCAGGTACGTTTTGGCCATCCAAAGCCTGGGGGGTTTTGCGATGCTTATTTCTTTTTCTCTTTGCTTCAATGCCGAGATCAAGGACCAGTAAAGAAATTGCGATACATGCTAATAGGATACGAATATGGAATGAAGTTGTCTTTCGACCAGTCCCCATTACCGACTGCAACAAAACTTCTTTTAGTATAATTCAGAATGCAAGTGACTTCAAAAATACGACTAACATTTCCTGTCTCCAATGAGGGACTTCAGTCTTATGAGAAGAGAGTAAAATTTATTGCAGTATGTCTATGTAAAAAGGTAATGATCTAACACAAGAGAGTGACGTCACCGACAAATGCAATATAACGATGTCATTTATGAATTGGATTCTAGGGAGTATGTATGCAAAGCAACAAATTGCAACAAAATTTAGTAAGCAGGTACCAATCTAAAATTTGAGGTCAAAAGACAGGTGTCCGATGATTGCATATTGCCACTGTCTGGTATTGATTAGCGGTTTACTCGATCAAACAAATAAGCGAAATTTTAAAACGGTTAATTCATAAAATTGTCTGCAGGAAAATTCAGAAATTAACAAAACTATTCCCAGGAAAACCGCGTTGGCTCTATGCCATAAGCGTAAAGATGATGTGACTTTACGTAATAATTATTCAGAAGGTAAAGCACTGGCCAGCTAATCGAACTGCAGTCGATACTCTCGACTCCATAGTCGTAGTTACCCATAAGAGGGTGCGTCGAATGACAGACGTGCGCTCATGCACCGCTATCGTCGTCTAGGTCATAGGAGTCGTACTTTGTACGCATTCTTCGATCTTCCCATAGACATATAAAACATACCAAAGGATGCGACGTAAACAAGGAAGAGAAAAAAAGTTAAAAAATTTCTGGTATCGATATGAGACAGCTATGAAGCAACGTAACATTGAGTAAAAAGATGACATGCGATGAAGTATGTTTTCACTGAAATTGATTTATATACAAAGAAAAATAAGTCTGAAAGACTTCGTTAAGCCTTGTGACGGTGCTGTAGCCAGTCATACGCTTGGGTTAAGTAGAAACGTGCTTGTGCTTAGGCTTAGAGCTCACGCTGAAAGTAGACCGAGGATTATCCTGGATCAAAATCTCCACAGATTGATAAGACTTGTTGATAAATGTGTTTCCTGAGCCAACAAAAAACATGCAAGTTTAGGACATGCTCTATCATAGCATGTAGTTGATTTTGATTCCATCTGAAAATTATTCCAAATTTGGGAAGCTCAAAGTTGGCATTTTTTACATTTTTCTATAGTTCCTACTTCTTTATGAAAAGTAAGGACGAAGTTGATCAGATCAACTTGATCTGCGAAGCTGACATTTCACGATATTTTGAGTCACTTTAAAAGCGAGGAGTTTAACTTTAGGGGGTTTGTAGCGACCAGGGAATCTGGGGATAAGTTTTCATTCTCATCTCTCCGGCGCCGTTGTGCATGTCATGATTGTGAAATCAATGAGATGTGTAATTTGCTTGAGCCGAGTTGAAAAATTTGTTTTGAGACAATGGTTCTTATAAGATTGATAAATGGACTTAAAATACTTTTCCAGAATCTCTTAAACATGACAATTGTTATTTCCAAAAAGTATTTTGTGTAAAATTAATTTTTCCCTTTTAAGAATCCAATTTTGATCGGAAAACACGTTGGAAAATGTGATGTAAGTGACATTGTTATATGATATAAGCCATGAGTCATGCGTTTAAGCGAGCAAAACCGTTTTCTCTTTTCTTTGTGGCGAATTCACAAAGCCATGCATTTTGACCGGGACTCCAAAGATTGTATTCACACAAAACATCAATATTTTGTTGAATATTACTGTTATCTACGGCCAACATGTTCGATTTCGCACTTTTCAAGTTATTTCCGAAAGTTTACTTGCTTCCATTTTACGTCGCTTACTGTGTATAATTTGATCGAAATGAAAAGTGTGGTTTGTGGTCCCGACTTATTTCAAATCACTGTAAATAGTCATTACAATTTGATAGAATTACTTTAAACGAGTGCCCCTCAAATTAGAGCCCTCGTTCACTCGCCCAGTTAGTTACTTAGTATTAGTCAGAGTATTAGTCAGTTGGTTCTAGAAATAGACGGAAACTTGATTCAATGTTGGAGTTTAATCTTGAATCGATTATTCGCCACATTTCGTTTCAAATTATGTTTTTACTGTCCTATTGGGCACTGTTCATTCGAGGTTTGGTCTGTATCCACTGTAAATTCATTCACAGTGTTTAACCCTTCATTGCCGAGCGGTGGGTGAGCCCCGTATGCCGAACGCCGAAAAAAGTGTACTTTTTTTAGAGTGCTCTAAAGAAATTTTTATAGCTAAAACACAAAATCTAATTACATATTCTTATTCAGGACAAAAAGTTGACTATATAAGAGTAATATCAGATTTTAGCTAGGAAGGCAAAAAATTACTCCAAAAGTTGAGTATCCTTTCGGATACTCTCGGCAATGAAGGGTTAATTGCATCGAAACAAATTTCAAATTAAATTCAATTCTTCAGAAAGAACCTAATTATTATAGGGGACTGCAGCAAACTCAATGGAAAGGCAAAGTAGCGGACATAGAGCACAGTAACGGAGCACTTGTATAGAAAAGAGATCAAATTTACATAAGAATAAGGAAATGTTGCTTCCGCTCTTTCTTGCACTTTTCTTGGCTCTGCTGTTCTATAACTTTTACTGGAAACGACGGAACCTGCCGCCAGGTATGTTATTAGTTGAACCTACCTTTGAAATGTATTGTGGTTCGAGATACAAAGAAATTAGGAAGGGGATACAATATTAGGGCTTTTATACTGGATTGATGTGAAACATAAAATATGACAATGATACAAATGCAGGTGGCGCAATTGTTATCCCATTTTGCTGACTCATTATCCAGTATGATGATCTAGCACGAACTTGCTAAACGATCAGATCCGTCATAGAATCGAAATGTTGTCTTCAATCTGTTCCAAAATCTTGGAATATAAGAAAAAATATTATGGAACGAAAAATATCTTTGACATGGATCGTTTTCGGAATTCCCATACGCATGTCATAAGGATCACGATTTGCCTGACCCTTTAAATTGCATTCCTTATCACTGATAAGAACGAGAACGCATTGTTCAGGATATCCGGCGTTTGAATATTAAAATAGCATCAAAACATTTCATATCCATTTAACATACCTTTGTTTTCAGGACCAATTCCATTACCGCTAATCGGCAACATTCTCACAATCGCCCGATTGAAGCCAGGATATGGCGCGTTTCTTCAATGGCAGAAAGAGTACGGACCTGTTTTTACGTATTGGATGGCAGAACAGCCAATTGTTGCATTCACGGACTATAAAAGCATTAAAGAGACCTTTATTCAAGATGGAGACACCTATGCTGGACGAAATCTCTTCAAGGATCACATGGATCTGATGCGAGGTACTATGAAAATGTGCTCGGAATCTCCAAGCCTCATATTCAAAATCATACTTTGCAGGTGGAATTAACGGTGTCGTGCTTACAGAAGGAGATGCATGTCGTGAAAATCGCCGCTTTGCTCTTCAAGCCCTCAGGGAATATGGCATGGGTAAGCCGGAAATTGAGGCAAAGTTAAGTTGCGTTGCATTAACCGGTCTTGATCAAACCAAATACTAATTCCCGTATGATCGATAATGCGTTTAAAACCTCTTTATTTTTGCCATTTTAGATGATCTTATATGGACAAGTAAAGTATTATTATTTTCAGATTTTGGTAGAAAGCCAATACATGATCGACAGTCTAAAGAAGGAAATCGGTGCGGGATTAAGAGAACACAATATCTGTAAATGGATTGATTTGGCCGTGGGCTCAGTTATTAACCAGATGCTTTTTGACTACCGATTTTCAGGAGTAATTTTCGACTTCTTTCAGGAACAAAAAATAGTGCATTACAAGTTTTATGTTTAGGGGAAAGAAGAGGAATTCGCCCGCTTCAAAGGCATTCTCGACGAGACAATGCACGAATGGTCGAGACCAGTCACCTCTACGGTCATGATGTGTCCGCAACTACGAAAGTTGCCAATTTTTTCTGTAAGCCCCAGCATATAGGACCACTTTTTGAGCACTTTAATATAAAAACCGCTATTTTATAGACCGCATTTGAACGCATAAAGCACCTGGATGAGCAAAATGTCGACTTCTTGAACACGCAAATAAGAGAGTATACGGAAAAATTTTATGCGGAAGGTTTGGAGGATAGCAAAAAAGCTTTGCCGTTTGTTGGCACATATTTGAAAGCAAAGCGACTGAGCAATGGAAAGGTGAATAACGGCTCAATTCTATTCAGGTGAGTTTTTGGATCATTTTAAAATTTTAAGAGTAAATTTCAAATATCCGCCAAATTAAAATTTTTATATTTTGGAAATGCGCCAATTCAGAGACGACGCCTTATTAAATTTCTGCGCGGATTTATGGAACGCGGGTCAAGAAACGACTGGCACCACTCTCGCATTCGCTGTGCTCTACCTGTTGTTGGATGTTGATACACAAACCAAATTGCAACAAGAATTGGATAGCGTTGTGGCACCTGGAGAACAAGTGATCATTGCTCACAAAGCAAAGCTTCCCTATACAAATGCTGTGGTTAATGTATGTTGCGAAGAGAAAGCTTTCAAAAGAGATAATTGCTCGAAATATGAACTTTTTTCGAGTGTTTTTATCGCTGTAACAGATACATTGCTGGACATGAAAGAGTTTGCTCGTTTTAGGCTCAATCCAATTTATTGCAGTTACTTAATTTCATTTCCCAATCTATTGTCTAAACTTCAATTTTCCAGCCTTGCTCTAAAAAATATGTTCAGGAAGCGCAGCGAATGTGCAATTTATTGCCTCAAAACCTTTGCCACAGAACTATGCGCGACGTTGAATTGAATGGCTATCTTCTCCCGAAATCCACGAATGTCGTGCCACAAATTTCCTGCGTTATGCTGGATGAAAAGGTTTGCCGCCAATCTCCTAAGGGTTCATTCAAGCTAAATAATTTCAGGTATTCCCTCAGCCAACTCGATTCAAGCCAGAACGTTTTCTTGACAAGAGAGACCAATTGCTCAAGGTCGAAGAACTCATACCGTTCTCAGTTGGCAAACGAATTTGCATAGGAGAGAGTCTCGCCAGGATGGAGCTATTCCTCATCATTGCCAACACTTTTCATACGTTCAAGGTAGACACATCTTTTAAGACACATCTTTTAGTTTTCCAATTCTTCAGGTCCGCCCAGTTGATCCGTTAAATCCTCCGTCAGCAGAAAAAATACCTGGATTCACTGTGGCTCCAAAACCCTATAAAGTACATCTCGAGTTGCGGCATCCAACCGCTTCCTCCTTCCAAACTGGACACACATAATCCTTAACAATGTAAATGTAACTAAACTTATCACGAGCCAAATAAATTTTGAATCAGAGCGACAGCGGATTGTATTTTCGTGTTGAGTTCGAATAAAAAATACTAATCTTGTAAGTTATTTTGTTGCCACGAATAACGGTAAAACAGAAGAATATAAAAGTACATCATTTACTTTGTGTTATGAAAAAAGATAAAGTACACTAAAGTTCAATGAATTTCGTGCAAATTTTAACCTATTAAGTCTGCTAATATTTCTACGGTGATCAGATCATTCAAAACATCATACATTATATCGGTAATGTTAAATATCGGACATTCGAGCGGTAATCTATCATTTTCTTTACGAAATGCTTGACTGGGCTCTGTTTCCAAATTTGCAATAAAACTCATTTACTCGCTCTTTTATGTCCGTTATGACCAAATTTGGTCCGCGCGTTGGAATAATTCATTTCTATGTTTTGCTGAAAACATTAACGGGCATCTGTTTATGGCGTTTGATGCGCTCATTATTCTGTCTCGACCGAGCGCCAGCCATTCTCTAGCTCAGAGGTATAAGTTAGTTATAATTTAAAAACATCCCCGACTAAAGTCCATTTACCGGAGCTCGCGCTCTTTTCACGCCCTATCCCATAATATTTGATGGTAAAATACGTTTAATGTGAACGGTTTTTTCTTGCACTAAACCCGATGGACTTTGTTATAAGCGGAAATGTCAACAAATGGTCTTTGCTGTCGAAATTATCTTCGATTAAAGGTAAGTGAAATGTCTCTAGCGTAACTTTTAGACATAAGTCTTGAAGCAATTCGTTAGTTATTTCGGTATTTTTCATGAAAAAACTTATTTTTCTATACTTCGCCAGAATTTGACCAACATAGTTTTTATTAACAATGCATGTTAGTTTTTTTTTGCCAGCTCGCCAGCATTCATGTTAGAAGTTTGTGAGCCGATGACCTTTCTAAGAGCAAGAGGCATACATGGTATTGTAGGACAGACTATGGATTAAACCTACCAAAAGTTCACTTTTTCGGAAATCTAATTTTTCTAAAAATTTAGCATTAGCACGTCCTCACTAATATTTCCAATGCTTTTCTAGAACATACTTTCCACGTAAAACTCAACCAGTTCTCTTTCAGACTGCCGCAAACTTCGTGCTTTACTTCGAAGTGACTAATTTATTCACACTCGTCTCCTATATTGCTGCCATTTCAGCCAGGCCCGACATAAAATGCTGTTCGGCTCAATTCGTTCCCCTATTTGGAAGTGTTCTCCAGACGCTCCTTTGCTTAATTTTAATGAAAGGCTTGAAACGGGGACGCACTCGATGGCTCGAAGTTTCAATGTTCTTTTTCTTGGTCAGATCCATTTCGTGTCTCGTTGTCTTCGTTATTGGATTCGCCTCCAAATTTATTCTCCAAACTCAAGGTTAGACTTAATGATATCACATAACATTTTAAAAGTTAAAGAGTAACTTAGCTGACAGTTGTAATGCCATAAAAGGGATTTGCGTTTCATAGTATTAATACATAGCCAAATACAAATAAACAACCTACAGGTCAAATAGATATGAGGCTTCTGAAAACGTATGAAAAGTTTTGCACGGCACAATGTGACATTTACATCACAGAAATTTTTAAATGCTACAAAAATGTTTTGTTCGAAAAAAGAAAAGGAGTCATTTCAAAATAAAATTCATGAAAAATATCGAACAATTCTAAATATGTCCAAAATTTTCACATGGGTCGTATTCGTACCAGTAAATTGAATTTTCAACACTGGCTCATTAAACCTTCCACGAGGCAATGGGTTTGGTTTATTCCAAAACAATGTTACGAATTTGCCAAAAAGGATACAGAATGCATCCATATATTCGGGATCTGGCCAATTCTGACGATCAATTGCCGAATAATAAAATAGAAGTGATTTAATATGAATGTCAACACATTTGTTTTCCTCATTCCGCTCTCCTTATCAGCAACTTTTTTGTTACATTCGTAAGCACTGTCAGAGCATTTTCGGCAAAAATATAGTTAAGAAATGTTCTGGAAGTGTGGATCGTTGCCTATATCATCAACAAACTTTTATAGAGCATTGCTTTTCAGCCACGTCGAACACATTTTCCGAACTCTCTTCAGTGCAATTGACCTTCCTATTGTGCTATGCAACACTATTCCTGTTCTCCATATACATAATTTATCGCTACTATATTTACTGCGCCCAACTCAAATCTTCATCCGGACCGCTAAATTCTTCAGGATCTTACCCTGGAATCCCGCCTCCGCATCAGCCTCTGCGCTTCAACTATTCTCAATATCATTTCTGCCAAAAGTCGCCTCATTACACACAAATGGCGCTAAAGTGTTGCCAACATTCACTGTCCAATAGCCAAAGTCTGACTCTGTCACAAGCAGAGCCAACACCGTTAGTGCCGAAGTTCTCGATTACTTATGTGGAGCCGAGTAATTTGAGCAGTGTAAATAACGTAGTATGATAGTCAATAATGTTTGCTATATTAGCGTATATTGTAATAAATTATAGACATTTTATAAGTATAAACATTTTTATTGTCTGATTTTTTTGAATTTAACAAAAAAGTAACAAAAGTAGGTACAAAAAGTTAAAGTTTATTACCGAAAACAGATCTTAAGTTCATTTGCACCAAATTGATAATATTAATTTGTCTATGACGAAGATACAAACTTTTCGGTGCCATTACTAATGATCACATCTTTTTGGAATTGTCTTTGAATTATGTGAAAATCTGTTATGTTTCATTGATTGCAAAACATTTTTATTTGTTACAAAATATGACAAGCAAATGTTGCGAAAAGTTTATTAAACATTGAGCTTCATTGAGAAGTTGACAAAATATAGGCCTATATCATAGAAAACTATATAACTTTTAAGTGCTATCTGTGGTATAAAGGCATTTTTGAATGAAAGTGATTCCGGTTATTATGGCACCACGTAAAAATGAGTGACAGTTGTCATGTTTTGAAAGAAAATTGACCTATAATATCCGGAAAACCTCGGCTAACATAGAAATACTATCTAGAAATCTATGAGGTTTCCTCAGTTCTCTGTGTGCCAGTTGAGATTCTCGTGCTCTTCCTGGCCCTCGGTGTCACTCTCGGCGTCGCTGGCATGTGGACTTCCCTGGAATTGAAAATGTTAAACATATTTATATCATCTTGAGCATAATAGGCAGTGTTTTTATTGCAATCAGTGCAACCTTTTAGTGCATATTGCCCAGTGGCCTAAGCACTGGATAAACTTTTAGCGAGCTTGACAACTTTTATTGCCAATTCTGTTCTTTGAAAATTTCATGGGATCATATCCGTTGAAATATTAGCGGGTTTTTTCCGGAGGCATGTTAATGAGACTATTTCAATACATACCCTCTGACTGTGTGACGGAGTGTTTGGAGCTGAAAGCGGGCGTGGCATTTGGGCCAGGATCTCAGATATTTTAATTTCCAGGTCCGGGTGTACGCGCTTCAGCGATATACGACGAGCTTCGCGGTAGAGCTAAAATAAATCAGGTTGTATTTAGTAATAATTAAAAATAAATTTCTAACTAACCCCTCCCAAAGTTTTCCAGTCAAGCAATTCGCTGAGACGCTCGGCTCTGTTTCGAATAATCACACGCTGTCGACGATTGAGCGTTCTGAAGTCGTTTAAATTAAATTGATACATCAATAAAGTTAGACGATGTTCTCGAAACTTGTTAACGTAATTTTGTGATTACAAAAGTGATGGCTATGACTTTATGCACAATTATTTTAGCTTTTGTGCTATTATCAAGGTAATACCACATTAATAAAATCGGTACTACTTAAAACTAATGCAATAGAAAACAATCGACAGGCAATGTCTCCTTTCCATTTCATTGTTGGTACCTAACTCAGTGAAGCATAAAACGGAGTTCACTGTCTATTTTTTGTTTTCTGTCTCAATGTTCAAAGTAATGCGCTTTAGTAAAAGTACTCAATAATATAATAAATAAAGTATCAACATAATTTTGTTACAGTGACAGTAGTATTACTATTTATCACTTTTTGAAACGCAAACAATATTTTAATTTTGAATATTTAAAACAAACACTCACGAATAATGATAAAGTTGATCGGCTAATTGTTGCATGGAGTCGTGTGGCGCTTTGTTCTTTCTAAATGTTAGCATAAGTTATTGATCAACACAATTAAATTCAATTTTTGTGTTAAAGTTATTGTTAAGAGCCCAAAATCAGCTATTCAAAATAGCATCTCAAATACTAAAGTGCAATGTAAATTTTATCCTTTTACCTAGTATTTCAGTGCTGTCTCTGACCGTTTTGTAACCTCATTCTTAGGGGTGCTTATTCCAATTTTCAGAGGTGCATTCTTAAGGGTGCTTATTTTTTAAATGTACCTATTTTAGAGTAATTCTTAGCGGGGAATCCGAATTTGAGGTCAAAATTTAGCTAAATATAGACTAATTATAGACAAAATATAGCTAAAATGTCGGAAAGTCGATTTCTGCGTCAGAATTTTGTCCAAAATTTTGGCAAGGCCATTCTTACCAGTGCGTTTTCTGCGTCAGAATTTTGTCCAAAATTTTGGCAAGGCCATTCTTACCAGTGCGTTTTCTGCGTCAGAATTTTGTCCAAATTTTTCGGAAAGTTGATTCTATCCAGTGCAAACGCTGGACTGTCAATTGACCTGACTCAGAAGGCTGGACTTGCTGGCAGCAGTAATGGTATACACTCAGCTTATCTGGGCCGGCCCCAAGAACGTAAGGGGTTGGAGCGGCCGAAGGCCGCGACGGTCGACCGCACCCTAACGCTGGACTGGCCTAAGAACGCTGGCTGGCCCAAGAATTCTGGACTGACCTAAGAAGAGAGGCCGGACCCAATAACGTAGGGGTTGGAGCGGCCGAAGGCCGCGACGGTCGACCGCACCCTCACTCAAAATTAGACTAAAGCATGGTACTCAGACTCCCGAACCGCACCCTTTGAGCGGCCGAAGGCCGCGAAGTCGGCGCCAGCCGACCTAGGTTTTTTCCAGCGCCGACGGCGCTGGAAAAAAGCCTAGTACTAGTAATAATTTAAAGTGCTCAAATAATAACAGAGCTTACCTGTCCACAATGAATATTCCGTATGTGTCATGGTCGGGCACCTGTTTCTCGATAAAGCAGCCAAAGCCGGACAGGTTCGAAGTAACCGATGGAATTCCCATAACAGTGCACTCAGCGGGAGTATATCTGAAGAATTTATATCAATAATAGTCAGACTCGATGTACTAAATTCATTACCCCCATGGTTCATAGTACGAAGGAAATACTGAAAAATAAAATCTGTAAAGCGATTTTATGAATGCAAATTTTTTACCTCCAAGATGGCAGCCACGGACAAAATCTTCGTAGTCCAAACCGATCAAAGGAGACACTGAGCTGAGGAATTCGGGATGGAATATAACCTGAAATAGCATTCAACTTAGTTTTAAGATTTTTGTTGGTATTTCTCACCTTGACCCGATCGTGGTCATTGTTGAAAAGGTGACAGCGGCGGAAAGCGTTCAGGACTGGGTCGTTTGGGTCGTCAACCACTGAAATAAATTAATATAATCCAGACATATTTTAATTACTATAATATGTAACATTATGTCGAATTTTATGTTTTAATTAGACTTCGAGATTCAGGTCAGAAATATTCTTATATATTATATTTATTACATTCTTAAATTTAAATTTAAACTAAAAAGATAATTGTCGTATTTAGAGCTCAATTGGACTTACTGTTGTGGGTGCAGATCGGTGGCAGCGACTCACGCTAAAATAAAAAAGTTATATAATGTTACCTTATGTGAACGTGATGACTGCTACCGGCTAAAATATGGAAAACATTGTTAAGTGATCCTTTAAATTGTTAAAAAATTATTTAAATGTTTAGCAGGTTGGATGGCATTCAATTCCGGTTTTGGCATTCAATTCCACTCTGACACACAATCGGGCACTTTGTTGAATGAGTTGTTGTCTTTTGGAGAGGTAAAGAAATGATTCATGTTCATATTTATTTTTGACCTGTAAATTTGAGTTCAGATTGTTCAAACACTCTATCCAAAAATAATAACTACACACAAAAAATACAAAAAAGAACAAACCAAAATTCTATTTTCTAATTTAAAGTAATATTTCGAATTCCGTTCCGCCGACTTCAGTTTCCAAATATTTTGCAACGAATTTTAAATAATATTTCGAATTCCGTTCCGCCGACTTCAGTTTCCAAATATTTTGCAACGAATTTTAAATAATATTTCGAATTCCGTTCCGCCGACTTCAGTTTCCAAATATTTTACAACGAATTTTAAATAATATTTCGAATTCCGTTCCGCCGACTTCCATATACAAAATACTATGCCAAGAGCAGTGCAGAGTAACTACTACCAGCCTATTGTTACTGACACACAATCACAAACAATATCAGTATTGATAAAACTACAACCAACGTCTTATACTTCATTATATTGATTCCTATACATTGCAATAAAATGTAACCTTGGAAGACAAGATGCATCGTTTGAGTTGAACCCGTTCAGCCGGCAGCAGCAATTCTTCCATATCGGGTATATGACCGCTGAAATTTAAAATATATTAGTACAAAATATAGTAATAAATATGATATAAAATGGACAATTTGTTTTCCTTGTAATATTTTTTGCAATATTTGAAAAAAGTTATTTGCAAATAACTTCAATACATTGATTTGAATACTTTCCAGGTACATCGGAGATATTTTTACTAGAATAATTTTACATTTTCACGAAACAGAAACATCAATAAAAGTACATAAACCGCAGCCAAATTGACTCACCGAACACAGCTTTCGAACATCCTCGCTCCGATATTCTCTTTGATCTTCCCAATTGTGTCCTTCAATCCTTTGCAGACGGCTTGACCGCGCAGTGAGTCGACATTGAAGCTGTTGGTTTTGGCCGGGTAGATTATGAAAGCGATGACCGTTACGTCCTTTACTCTTTTGTCGGTGCTCGTCTGAAATGTGAAAAGTTGTACGGTTTTGCATAAAATTATATTTTAATAAAACATTTCAGTTTTTGGTTTTGCGCAAAATTTGCAGACTCCAAAAAATGTTTAATTGTATTTTAAGCCATTAAATTATAATCTCCCAACAATTTCTGTCTGCTGAAAATGCAACTGTAAATTTAATGAGCACATTTTCAGAGCCGCGTTCGAAGCCAAATAACTGGCTTCATTAGAATTTTGCCCGTTTTTCGGTAGACAGAGCTTGATTAATTGCCGTTCACAACTTCCCTCCAAAGCTGTCAATCAAAATTTTTATTGGTCCTTCTTTTTGGGACTCTTATGCTTGTAAATGAATATTATTATTAGTTTATCGATTCTATGTTAGCTTTTCGTGAACATCCAAAATCCGTATAGTACCCGTTTTACTCAGTTTTGTTTTTGCTCTTGTTTGTTTTCACTTTTCGTTTATTGACTTTACAATAGAAAATACATTACAAAAATTTCAGACAACGATTATGCACATAACCCGGAAGAGTGAACGATAACGGGATCAAGTAGAGCAGATGTATATTATAAAAAATTTAGGTGCGAAAAATTTAATAAATTAGACAAGACTTAGTCAGAAATCACAAAATTTTAATTACATTTCAAACCAATTTTAATTATTAATTCAGGATTTTAATTTCTGTTGTCATGTTTATGGTTCGGGATTACGAAAAAAATTTGTTTCGATAAATTTTACAAAAAATTGGTTCTTTGTTCCGAAATCTCTCGGAAAATTCCTTTGTTTTGACGTTTTTGAGCGTGCATATGAAAATTGGCCTAATCACAGAAGCGGATTTGTTCGCATATTGAGTCACAAAGAATAGTACAAATCCAGAAAGAAAGTCAATAATTATAGTAAGGATAGTCCGTTGCGGAAGTAAACAAGCAAATGATATGCAATTCTTCAGAAAAACTTCGAATGATATATAACGAACCAAAACACAAATTTGTTACCCGATGAGGAATATGAAGGAAAACGGGTGGAGAATTGGCGGGAATGGTGGCAGAACAAGATCAAATCTGCAACATTTGTCACATTTGTCCTTTTGTGCCAATTTTACCCACCAGAAACACATTTATAAATCACAATAATAAACAGATATGGAAACACTTTTCTCAGAGCCACTCCACTTCCGAACTTTCGGAACACTTTCCGGATCCGTCTGGCGATGGAGTCTTCTCCTTTTGCTCTGCAGCGATATTTGCCTCCAAGGTAAGTTTTGGTCTTGTTCCTTTCTCTTCTCTATCAGCTTCGCTTATCAACGGAACGTCCAATGATTCCCGTTCGATTTGTTCCTCGTCTTCTTCTACCACAGCTCCTTCTATTCCAGACGACCGAAAGCTGATTTTGGAGTTAAACGAGGACGGACTCGAGGGCATATTGATCAGAAGCAACGAGTTCTCTTTTTCCAAATTTAAACTGGCGCCATTGTCAGAAGGACTCAAATGTGTCCCACTTCCAGCGTTCAAATGTGGCCCGAAGTCAGCTGCCAAATGTGTAGCACCGTTATAAGTGCCGGAGGGCCAGCTTAGCCTTGATCTTTGACCTATATGGTTCAGCAATGGAGAACCGGTTCTCTTCACACTGCTCGGTAGTCCCATGTCGGTCATTGACGCAGTCGTGAAAAATGTCGACGGTCGGCTCCCAGTGATGTAATTTGCGGAATCCATGTGACCGTTGGGTGAAGAAGCTGTTGAGATGATAACGCCGTTTGAGGTGGTGTCCAAATAGGTTGTGCTCCTGAGATGATTAATATTCAGTCATCTTAATAAAAAATGTATAAAAATTACCTCGACCTGATCCTTGATTTCGATGACCTGAAAGGTGATCGCCTCAGGACACTTTCTCGAGTTTCCCACCCGGCGCTTTTCAGGTAATTGCCCATGAATTGAATATTTTTCCAAATGGCCGCCCCTCCGCCACCGCCTCCTGAAGTCCCATTGGAAGTGTGTCCGTTGCCCACATCCACGGGAGTCGCGGTCGCACCTTGGGACCTCGTGCTTAAAGGACATCTGGCGGATTGCCTCAGATTCCTGTTCAAAAAAGCGTAGAAGAGCCAGTTAAATGCACTTTGAGTGTATGGCCTGAAAATATTTGGAGATAAAAAGTTATTCATATAGCTGTGAGGCGAGATGGAATTTTAACATGGTTCGATAAAGAATTGTCGAAAAGCGGCCTTTTGAACGCGTAAATGCCAAATATGGTAATACATTTGGTCCAAATCCTTTTGAGTCTAATTTTTTGCTGAACTAAAATATTCCAACTGAAACAATGTCAAACTTTCTGCTCGCAACAAAAAAAACTTACAAGGCATGAACCATATACATCAAAAGAATGTGTCTGTAATCCTCAAGAGGCGATCCTTCCTCTTCAACTGGCTCTATGTTGAACTTGGATGTGCCGAACCCGGAACCATTTTCTTCTGTTATGCGCTTGTTAAGAAGCATTGTCAGAAGAGACAAGTCTGTCGCCGATAAGTTACGGTAAGTTTGCTGGGCCGAGTTTACAGTGGCAGTGAGATTGTCGGCCAACAAAAAGAGAAGTGTTTTTGAATGATCCACGGAGCTTGCAGCCGAATTGCTTGTCAGTGGCGAGCTGATCGGAATGCTTGGAGGCGGACCGAGGTCCTCAAATCCTGGTAAACCGTCAGGTACTAAAATTCGTTCTAAAATATTTCGTACTATTTCGAGACCTTTAGGATATGCAGTGACCGGTCAATTAGACTCCAGTTTTATAAGTGCAATTTTAAGCCACATTCCCTCTCGAGGCAATTCCCAAGGTGGCTCGGTTGGAGCTTATTTAGACCAATTTTGCCGCTCGGAAATTGATATATGATGAGACTTGGCTTAGACTCTTCAGGCTTTTTCTTTCGGTTAGCCCGGTTAGGGACAATAGGAAAAGATATAGAGAAAGAAATGGAGGAAATGGACGTCTGGACTTGAATTGTGACTATTGTTTGTCCATTTCTTAGCTTTGAATAATTTATGTTTCCTACATGGACGTTGGTGATTTTTTAGAAAAATATGTTCGATATTATTTATTTGAATTTTGTAATGGAATCTACAAATTATTAATCTCGAATGGTTTCCCGTTTACTATATGAGAGTTCTAAGGGCTATCTGGGTACAAAAGTTTGAAATTACAAACGAAGAAAAAGCAAAAAAGAAAGACAATGAGAAAAATATGGGTTTTGTAACCAATTTTTGACGGAAAATGTTAAAGTATGACCGAAAAATTTTTTTCGCATAATGTAAAATGTCGTGTTAAATGTCATCAAATGTGATAGATGGTGCGAGATTTCCGGAATTTCTCCCATTTCGATCATATGGCCAAGTATTACACGCTTGACGAAACATCTAACTCGTTGAGCCATAAATGGCGCGTGGGAGAAAACGAGACATATATAGACGGGACCACCCGTGTGATTCATTCGTCCATTGTTTCCCGAATTCCCATGCTTGTCTTATGATTAATTTATACTTCCCTGCTGGGCTTTGGTCATTTTGAAAGTAATTATTAGTATTATAATTACGCATCGCCAACTCTCAACTTGATTGTATAACGGAGCTGCTTGGAATTCGGATTTTGTTTGCTTCTAGAATTACTCACATTTTCGAATTTGATCTCTGTTCTCTCTTTCGAATGAACAAAATTTGCTCTGTACAAATAATCATGTGAAATCGAATCTCTATAACGGGACTGCATTCTGGCTCTAATTTCAGTTTATGATTTTTGCTCTTTTTTTCTTCTTGAGTTAATACAATTTCAATGGCAAAAACACAAAAATTTGTTTTGAACAGAAATAACACTAAATTGAAAAACAAAAGAAAATAGTCGCCATCATTTTATTTTTTGGCCATTTTAATTTAAACCATTAAATGTTGATAGTTGCGATCGTGATAAAAGCTCATTTGTCATCATACCTAAATGCAACTTTAGCGTCCCTAGCAAATTATGTTTTGAACCCAAAGAATGCTCGAAATGCACTCCTCATTAATTTCGTCTACGACATTTTCATAAAGGTAAAAGTCAAATTCCCAGGAATGCGTTACGGCTGGCACAAAATGTTTTGGTAATTACTTCTCTAGCAGGTTGGAAGCTCCAAATTGGCAACCGCCGCGAGCCACTTAGCGGAAATGTGTGACCGAAATTTGAGCCATTGTTTCCCAGAAAATGTTGTGTACTGCGAATTCCTTTCCTGTTATTAAAATAATGACCACTTTCGCAGTTGGCATGGAGATTTAAAAGTCGCCAACGCATCACATTTGGTACAGAATTGGACATTGTGTTGGACCCAAAAAAGAAGACCTATAGAAAGACCAAAATAAATTGCACAGAACTCTATGTATGATGCAACGCATTGGTTAAGTTCCAAGTGTCAAATTTTCAGAGTTCCTATTTTTCCAACTTCAATTAATTTTCTGCAAAACTTGCATAAATGAACTTGCATCATCAATCCTTTTTATGACGGGCACGCGACTGAACGCTCGAAGGGTCCAAAGTTTAGACTAAAGAACGCAAAAGCCCCAACAAGGCTGTTTTGGGGAACTGTCACAAGAGATCGGCGACCGGCCATGCTCTATTCCACACTCAATTTAGCGCCGACTCATAATCCAAAAATAGAGCCGTTATTTAGGGCACTGCTCAAGGGTCTCTAATGAAGAGAGTAACCCTTCGGACACAATTAAATTAGATTTGGCCCTTTTCCATATGTGAAAGGACAAAAAGGCGCTTGTGTTTTGCAACACAAAAGACTGCCGTTCAAAAGTCAATTTTCCGAGTTATTTGCAAAATAGTGCAAAAACGGCGTGGGTGGCCTACTTCCGATTTTAGCTAAGTGTGTTTTTCGGGATTTTGAACTTTGATCTTTAGTCATTATTGAAAATTTCGAATCCAATTTCAGTCTTAGTGTTCACTGTTAAGAAATGCAGCCAAATGTTTTAAAATACCACTAAAATGTCTAAACGTGAAAAAAATCAAACGTGTATAAATTTTGTGTTTTGGAGCGTTACGACATTTGACAGTTATTTGGGAAATTTCCTGACTGACACATTCAAAAAAGCAGGCCCACGTTGAAATCCGATCTCCCAAAGTATCGATTTTGTGTGCCATTTTCGACACTGCACCGTTTTAATTAAACATTTCTTTAATGGAGCGGCAGTTGTCGTCTGCGACGCAACGGAGCATGTGTTTTTGTCATTTTTTGTTACACAATTTTGTTTTAAATGAAGCTCCGAAAATTTTTGCACATAAATATTTTCAAAAGTGCTCGCAGGGCGTGGGAATTTTTGGGATATTTGCATTTATTGAACAGAGATTATCCTTTTGGACACTTTCGGGATTTTCTTGTTATGCAAATCAAGAGCATAGAGGGACTTGAAGGTTGCGGTTTAAAGCTGTTTGTTTTAATATTCTCGAGCTCTGTTTGTCCATTTTAAGCCTTATTTTCGCCGTTTTAGTCTCCTGGGATGAATTAGACTAGTTCTTACTCCATAGAAGGGAAGAATGAGGCGGCAGTTGAAAACAATTCCATGAAGGTATGCAAAATAATGCAAAAATTTGGATAAATGCTGCGGTATGTTACCAGATATGACAGAGTACGATTTCAAAGATAAGAAAGAGAACGAAAAAAATCTGAAGGAGACGAAACGTAGTGAAATGGCAATGGAGATAGAAAGTACCCAATTCAGGAGTTCTCAAACGTTTCTGAGAAACATATTTGTTGGTAATAATCGACTTGTCACTCCATATCCCAAATTTAAAAATGCCTACCAAAAGAAAGTATAGAATAAATGCGCATAGCCCAGTAGGGTGTCCAGCAGATGAAGTAGAACGCCACGACCAACACAGAGCATTTCACCACTCGACTGAGCGAGATCGATGTCCTTCGGCCGACTGTGCTTGTCCTTGTATGTCTGTAGAGTCGTCTCAGAATTGCAATATAGACCGAGCAGATCAGACATAAAGGCAGTACATAGCACGTAACTGTATGCAAAACGTCATAGGTGCGGGTCATCTGGAAAAGCTTGGACTATATTCTATGAATAGAATTGAGAGCGAGGCACAAAAGCCAAAGTCATGCTATATGCTAAATGTTGGCAACGTGCCAAATCTTTTTTGAAAAAATGTCTCGTTTGCTACTTTTAAAAGCCCTTTGCTGAATTTTTGGGCCACATACCGCGACAGTGCATTTGGTGTGCTCCCGTTGGTTGCTGTCAACCATTACGCTGATAGTTGCTCGAAGCGTGACAGGCAGAATGAATAGGGAAGAAATGAAGATGCAGAACAGAATAACCATTAGCGCGAATGCGGTCTGGCGCAGCCATACAAAAGATGGCTTGCATACGGCGATATAGCGATCCACCTGAACATTTTTGGTCATTTTTTTATCATTTGAGTAGTCAGCTGGTGGAGTCCCTGGTTTGGCAAAGGTCAAATTTGAGTACAATTTCCCCAAAACTTACACTGAGAGCAGTGAGTACCAAAGGAGAGAGAGATTTGTTAGCACCTTCACAGGAATAGAGAAGTTTGCATAGGGGTAGTCCAAAGGGCCAGGCATTTTCCAGAATATCGGCTGCAAGCAAAGGTACGGGGACGAAAGACACGAGGTCGACTACAGAGAGCAGAAGCAGGTAGAAACAGGCAGAAAATTGCACACCTGCTGGTACAGTTCCCCTGCGGCGGTTGAATGGCGGAGCAGTGCATCCCACAAATTGGCCGATAACGGTCATCATGACCCATCTAAAGTTGACTAACCATTTTACCCTTTGATCGAGACTAAACTTACATGTTTCCAATGAGCCCGGTGATGGCCAAGACGCAGTAGAGAATGATCACAGTGTAGCCGGCGATCACAGTATCCATTTTGTGCAGACAAATTGAATTTGCAAATGAGTGTGTTTCCAATTTCCAACTTTTTGAGACAGTTTAAATATTGGTTGTCCTTTTTTGTCGGCGCTCTCAGCTTGTTAAACTTTGGTGCGCAAATAGGAATAATTGCCGGTCTCCGTGACGATTTTCCGACAAAAGTTCGCTTCTTCTCGTGACTGTAGCCGAGAAATTAGGGGTTTGGGTTGGTGAATTTTTGCAGAATGTCTTTTTGACAGTAAATGCCGTCGGGAGGTTGGCGCTTGGGTTGATGGCTGGCACAGCCTCGAAATGGGCGGTTGGTCCGACAGTCGGCTTTTTATTGTTGAGATTTGCGGAATCATCGCATTATTGCATTCTGCGGAGGAATATTGCCAATATCCGGCTCGTGGTCTTAATTTTAAGTCCAATTTTGGAGTCGAAAAGGATCGCAAAAACGAATAAACATAAATAGACGAGAGTCTAAGCGGTGGTCAAAGGGCGAGACGGTGGGCAGGAATTCAATTAGAAATACCCACGGGATAGGAATTAACTGGATAAAACGGTTTTGTGAAATGAAGAAAGAGTTAAGATGGTGCCCACAGGCGTCACGCTTTGTTTACAGTGGAGCTCAGATTGTGACGGAAAGGTAAAGGGCACTTCCTTGATGAACAAAATTACCGGAGGTATGTTGCATATTTATGTCGGTAACGTGTTTATAAGTAATATTTATGATTTTGAGTGTACAAAATGAGAAAATATGATTAAAAAGAGGTGCACTTTACAACAAAACGTGCATTTTGCACTTTTTGTAAGCAAAACGTAATAAACAACTTTTAAATTGCTCGTCTTGCTGGGTTTGACCCGGAGGGAGGAAAGGTGTAGAGTTTTTTTATTTCAGTAATTACCGGAATTTTCGGAAATAATTGTTGGAATTGCACTTTAAAGTTCTCCAGGGACCACAATTTATGCAATAAACTAAATTTCAGCTGATAAAAAATAATAAAATCCTTTCAAGATTTCATACATTGTTTACAGCCAAAGTGCAGATTGTGCCGGAAAAAGAGACATTTTTAAAAACATTGAGTTGAAAACAAGCCAGAATGGCTTGTAACACAATCAGATAAATTAATGGCTAACGGAACTGTTTACTGAATGAACGCGTGTCAGATGTCACATTTCGAGAAAATAATATGAAAAATATGTGAATGTAATTTTCACGAAGAATGTGGCCACACACATTTTTCGGGCGCTATAAATAATCGAAACCCATCCCAAACATTTGGAATATTATGTTGGCATTCAAAATCCAGGGAACGTTTTCCGGCTCAAAATTTCCCTTAGCGCGTTACAAAACTTTGCTAGTCCTGCATTCGACAGGAAAGATCCAAAATAAGAGACATGGGCCGTTTATGGACTTTCCCACACCATAATTTTTGCTGTGACCTTTGGTGTGACCCTTCTATACCATCACCGTTATTAATGTTTCCAAAATAATAACGAAAACAAAAGAGATAACCCAAACGTATGGAAAGCACCTTTTTGACACATCCCACACAAAAGTTTATTTACTTCCTTTTCCCGTGGTATCGAAAAGCCTTACGTGACTTAACACTCACATGGCCTCAATTTTGGTCGACTTCGGAAAAAGAAGACAAGAGTCGAGATGAAATTCACAACAGCCAAACAATTGAAATTAAAATGAAATGTCGGGCCAGGAATGCTCTAAGCGGGCACAGCAAACAGCACATCAGTGGACTATTCATTGGGATGCTTACGCACTTCATTCCAATGTCTCATCTCTCACCTCACAGAGCTCGAGCCATTTGCAAGCCCGAACACCTTTGTCAGGTCAAATTGGAAAATTTTTGGACATGTTTAAATTATTTGGGACAAAAATTCGGAGTTTTATAAATTTCATGTTTGTATAGTACAAAACTTTGAACTTATGCTGCATTGTATAAAAGTTGAAATTAATTTTTTTCAATTAAAGACCAGAAATACACTCAAATTTCATCAGCTTTGGCTATATTTGAATAAATTTTTCAACCATTTTTTTACACTAAGCAAAAATAAATTTGCACTTTTCATCTTTTTGTGATTCAATTCTCCAGACATAAAATCTCTATGGCAATTTCAGGCACATTTCTTGGTATCTGTCTTCTTCGAGCCCATCACTCAAAGCTCTCAAGTCCGACTCTGTTCAATATGTCATTAACTAACACATTTACACACCTCAGCGCCTTCCCAGAATGTGTTGGGCGGACCTTTCGCCAGCCAAATATAGAGCATCGCTTTAGGCAAGAAAATGTTTTCGCACACACTCCGAGTCCAAAAAGAGTGCTCAAGACGCTAATTGGAGTAATTATAGAAAAACGCTATCCGCCGGATATCGCGTCGTCAAAATCCAATCATAAGCATCGAGACGGCAGCAGTTTTATCTGTTTGGTTTCCTATCATAATGATTAAGATCAAAGACCACAAATAACGATCCCAAATGTTTACAAACATGGCCATCTGCGTCATCATTCGCTCAATGGCTCTCAAAACTAGAGTCAAAGGAAAAAACTCAAGCCCATAATATCATTCGCGCCAAAATTGGCTAAAGATATCAAAAATGAATCCATGCGTGTCAAATGCGGATAAATATGGAACCTAAATTTGGGATCAATAAGGAAGTAGCTTACAATTTCGATCGAAAAACGCATGTGGAAAAATAAGCATTTTGGATATAAAACCACTTTTAAAGGACAAATCTTTAAATTTAATTTTTTGCGCTAAAAGTCTGTCATATTAGCGCAACAGAAAATGTTAGAGATTGTTACTTTGGCTATTTTAAGTCTTCAGGTAATCAATTTAGAAACCTTATAAATTTTCAAGCTCTGAGCGCGAAAGGTGTCTGCCGCATAGCTTTGCTTGCGTGATTCGTTAACACATATGGAATTTTGTGGGCGCCAAAAATCAAAGACCGGAAAAATGCGCCATGTGAGATTTATGGATCTCAGGGAAAACCACCAGGAAATTGAGTCTGAGACGTGGGTCTGGAACACCAAAGTAGGAATTGAGGATGGTTATTTTTAGATGACAAAATCGAGAGTAAAATGGGTAACTTCTCAAATTCCTGCATCTTCCGGTAGAGCTTAGGAAGTCTGACCCGAAAGTTGGGAGTAGTCGGAAGGAACTTCGAGCCTAAGCGAAAAACCGGAGAATAGGACTTTTGCACTCATTGTATAGAGTCACTGGCCAGCCGCTTGTCTTTTGGCCGAAACATCGCTTCTTTTCTCTCGTTTTCATTATATTCAGCCCATATTATAATGCGTTGAGTCGGGAATGGAGGCCGGAGCGATGGGAAAATGGGAGGGACTTAGCAGCCAGTTGGGGACATAATGGGAGGCGGCGAGGCCGCAAGAAATGATACACTCCGAGAAAAGTTTTTGTCATAGGAAGTGCGTTATTTTTGGCATGGGTCAATCAAGTGAGAATTTTCACACAAAAACAATAAATGTGAAAGTTCAAAAATTTTGTGTTTTGATCAACAAAAACTAGAAAATGTCAAATTTTACAAAAAATGCCGTTTGGATGTGTTAAAGGTTGGAATATCGCCCAATTTTTGTGCACTTAGAGATTATGCCTTAAAAATTTTTGGCTAGATTTTGCAGGGAAGCAAATGTTCCAAGTGGATTTAGTTCGGATATAGTAATTACAGAATCCGCTACAAGAATGCAATTCGAAACACGAGTTTGAACCACGATAATGACAGCCTAACAAAATATGTGAGCAACAGGACCGCTTCCGAGCGCGGGGATTATAAACATCACGAGATTATGGTACAGCAAAAGAGGAAAGGACCATCACAGTTATTGGACCGGAAGTTGAGCGGAGTGTGAGTGACCAATTCGAGCCAGGTATTTTAAGAAGTGTGACTAGAACATTTGTAATGCGATTTGGAATAACGGGGAAATCCTAATTTGGTACTATTTCAGCATCAAGGTAAAAGTTTGTCACCATTTACGTTGCTTGTGTTTCATTTATGGTCTATTATATGACACCAATTAGTGTACCTTGACTGTTGTTTACAAATTTTAGTTTAAAAATACATTAAGAATGTTCTAAAAACTACGTAAACAGACCGGAAACTGTCAAAAAACTACTTTTGAATCTAATCTTTCCTGGATAGCGTGACAGAAAAGTAACCGCATACGGATTTAGATAGATTCCACTTTTGAGAAGGCTTAGAAATGGAAAATATATCTCTTCCGGAAATATGGCATTTGTTGAATTTATACTCCGCAATTATTAAAATGAATGTGGGCGAGAAGTTTCAAATCGCGCTTTTGCACGATCAAAATCGAATAATCAAAAGGATTATTCTGCAAAGGCAAATGAATTTAGGATGTAAAAACGAATTAATAAAACAATTTAATCAGAGTTGCGAAAGGAAATTAATATCAGGAAGTTTCCAAAATAAGCAGTCGATTAAGACCATATTTGGTGCGATGTTGAGGTTTCCTGGAAAGACGAGACCAAGAAGGAAATTTACGCTATTAGAAATTTGCGGCACGAAAAATTGGCCACCAATAGATTCCATCTTAATCAGAATATTTCGAAATAGATTGCATATGGAAAGGGATATAATATGGACAAGGGTAATAGACAAATAGCCAAGTACATTGGCCTTTCGTGCACTTTTGACATAAACAGATGATATGACAAAGTCACACAAACTTGGAAATGATAAAAGACCTGTCTCGAAAAAAAAATTCAACATGAAACATTTTGCCTGGCT
Organism: Ditylenchus destructor; assembly: GCA_022814885.1. Lineage (NCBI taxonomy): Eukaryota > Metazoa > Nematoda > Chromadorea > Rhabditida > Anguinidae > Ditylenchus > Ditylenchus destructor. The sequence goes on along the minus strand of JAKKPZ010000016.1, from coordinate 878,643 downwards.
AGTACATTCATTCGTCAAATACGAATTTGAGAGCAAAGAACTTCAGAAAACAAACAAAGTTGACGCCATACCCTCCAGGCAAATAAAGTGCAAAATGAATTAGAGTTGAGTAAATTTGGAGCTTTCGAAGAAATGAGGCACTTCCGTTATTTAGAACAACTTCAGAAACAAAAACGAACACATATAAAATGGACGAAAAAGTGGACTCCAATCATGCAATTTGGCTTTAAGAAAGCCATGAACGTTTGATGGAAAGTGCACTTTAATTTGCGAACAGTTTTGTTAATTATTGTCTATGTAGCAGACCAAAGCCAAGTCTGAAACTTTTGAACATAGAAGTCTTCTTCTCGGGAATATGTTAATTTTGCGATCAATTTGCCTCAGTGTTGCAAAACGTTTTATGTGGCAAAAATGTTTCCAAATAACTTGATATACAAAAAGTTAACATTTGTACATTTTCGATCATTGCGCCGTTTTCGCTCAAATCCTGCGTCAAATTTTTTTCCTCTTTAAAATCATTATTTGGCCAATAAAAGCGAACATATTTGTCGTTAATTCAAGACATTTCAAGAATAGACTAAGAGGAGTTCCTGCGCGTGGTCAAAGCTAACGAGTGAAAAAAATGCAAAACTTGGAGCGATGAGCGTCGTCGGAAGGAAGGATTAATAAAGGAAACAGTTAAACAAAATCGAGAACGAATTTCGACTTCGACGTTAATTATGGCTTCTAGAAAGTGGAAGACAAAAATTTGTACAGATCTATAATTTGTATGCAGAAGTCGTTATAAGTTACCGTAAAATTTACCTTTTGCGATTTCAAGCGGGAGTTTAATAATAAGGTTGGGGTGTAGGGAGGGGCAATTAGACGACTTTTACACAGCGGAAGTAAAATTTACTTAAAAGTAGGATTATTTTCCTTTCGAGTTTTACGCGAGTTTATAAAAATTGTTGTCCAAACGGTTTCCGAAATATTGTTCAATATTACAGGTAACATTTTCATGCTTAATGGTCAGCTTAAGTCTTAATAGTCTGCTTAAGCTAAACTCAGCAATAGTAAGTCAGCCAAATATAGCTGACAAATAGCTGAGCAAAAACAGAGAGTGCAAAACCGTAAAGGATTAAGGATCGACCCAAAGTATTCAATGATCTGCGGTTCTATAAATGGCATTTGTATTAGTGCATTTCTCCCAAATAAACCCAAATTTAAACAAAAGACAAAATCCTGAGTTTTTATGCCGGGAATGAGACTGAAACAACGTTAAGCGAATTGCATGAAATTAATAAAATATGCATTAAAATTGTGTCACGATAAAGATACGAATGGATTGTATGTAATATTGTAACACAATTGATACATATATAAAAGAAACCGACATAAAACAGAAAAGTTATATTAAAACGAAATAACAGTGAAAACCTTTCACTTTCACATTATCAATAATTTGCTTTGGCAATTAATCAAGCTCCGAGTCTTTGGCTGAGACTCAAAATAATTGAATAAAAATCGGCGCAAAATTACATTTCGCGTATAAAAAGTTACATTTTCTTGAAATCGTTCTTCGAATATTTTTTCATTCAAAGCAAATTAATTACTTTTGCAATAGCAATCAAACAACGTTAGTTCCAAATTTAAACTCCCCACCTTCAGCATGTGATTGAGTCGAGCGAGCGACTCGATAAAGAAATCGCCGCCTTTGTTGCTGAACTCGTATCGGCCAGCGGTGAACATATACAGAGTCTTGTCCAAGTCGAAGTTCAGGTGTCTAAATTAGGTTGAGGTGATTGATTATTTGGCGATGTGCCAATTTGCGGCACATCTTCTATTTGCATATTTATCATTAGTTTACATATGTCTTTTTCATATAAAAAGAATGGATGTGATTTCAGCTTGGGTTTCGACTCTCGAACACCTTTGCTTTAAAACTGTTACTCCGTTTTATTTGACTAAATGGGTTTTAGCGAGCCTCCAATTTAGGCTAAATTCGATTCTTCGGAACCGATTAACTTTCTACGCTTCTCGACATTTTGTCAACCAGTGTTGTTTAACATTTTGGATGAATGCATCCCAAAACATTTTGGGACAAACAACTCTTTCAAATCAAATCAAAATGACTAATTTTAAATATCTAAAAATCGAAAGTTTCTAAAGTTTATCGATTTGCTTAATTAAAATGACTAGGTTAAGTAGACTATGATTAAATAACAACTGATCTAGAAACCTTAATCCTGAAAATACTAATTTTAAATACCCTCAATCCTCTTTAGCCACAGCAGAGACGTTTATTTCCTTCAAAAAAGAAGAAAAAATTGCACAAAATGGGTAAAAATCCCCTTAAAATATCAACTGATCTAGAAATATTAAATCTGAGATTACTAATTTTGAATACCCTTGATCCTCTTTAACCAATAAGGGACATTTATTTTCCTAATTATAAAAATAGACAAAAAAATTGCACAAAAATTTACCCATAAAAATGGCCTCGAACAAAGTCGTGGATTTTCTCCTTATTTTGAGCGTGGAGATTCTGGAATTCGTGCAGGGCAGCAAATTTGACGACATTGAGGCCATTTGGTGTCAAAATGTCCGGCTTACGTTTGAGCAAATATTCAGATTCGAGACCCGTAATTTCACTAAAAGGGAAACAATTAGCACAGTCAAAGAAAGGAACAACACCTGACAGTTGTGAAGACATGCGCCATATTACATGAGGCTCTCTCCAAACAGTAGCGGTGATATATCTGAAGAGTTCCGGCTTCCTTGTCCACATCAAACTGAAATTAGTGAATTGATTGAAAATGTATAATATTGATGGCGATATGGGTTAAAAATTATAAATGTCGCCTTTTTCTTTAGCCAAGATAACAAATTTACGTTAGACAAAATTAAAAAAATTTTAACGTTAATTTCTGCATTAAGCTCAACAAAATTGCTCAAGAACTGTAATCGTACTACTTAAACAGTGGAACCAAGAGTAGGTTCATGGGTAAAATTTCAATCATTCTATATAAATAAAAAATATTTTATTCATATATTATTCTATTATTATATTACTTTTAGCAATTGTTCAATGTTTCTTGAAATGTATTTCGACAACAATGATTCGGATCAACTATTCTCCGAAAAAACAATTCTACTATCACATTTACAAATAAGGCTTTTGCTATAAGCAATAGCAAATACTTATACCGATGAAGAATCCAATTAGGATTAGTGAAAGTTATAACAATTCCTTAACTGACATTTATCCTATTTGCTGAAACTTATTTTGAATCGTATATGTAAGGAATAAAATTGTATTAAAAACCCGTAAAATAATTATTATCAACCGCTTCAGTGATGTCTTGTAACCGATACAAAAGCTAATTATGAAGAACAAGTCGATATGTTTGTTTTGTAAACATCAAGCGTTGGCGATTATAATGCACTTACTTTCGCTAAATTGTTGTAGAGATCAATACCAGCGGCACATAAATGCCTGCCAAGGAGAGTGGCGTGCGTTGTGAAGACGGTTGCAACATTCAGTTTCCATGCCCTGAATTGGTCAAAAGGGCAATTAGATTTTAGATTGCTTACCTTTATTGTTATTATAAGTGGGCTCACCTCGACATAATTAGGCCGATTCCAGCTTGCCATTCATGGAAATGCGCACAAACCAATGGATTGAATCCTTCGCCGGAGTCCAGGAACTAAAAATTTAGGATTATGTAAAAATTGTAACTGAAAAATTTAATACCGTTTTCAAAAAAATGGCAGTGAGAAATCCAAAAATGATGCAATCATTAGCCTCGCGATCGAGATATGGCACGCCTATGTTGCATTTTTCCCAGAGCTAAAAATTCGAAACATAAGCAATGATATAAAAATTAACAGCATTCAATAACGACAATAAATACTTTTGGTTAATTTGTGTTATTGGGAAGTCAGATCAAATCATTAAACTGTATTTAATTCGAATATCGATTAGAATTTAACTTCTCGGGTTTTGTTAGTTGCAACAATTTGAGAATTAAAGTGCAACAGGCAAAAACAATATATTAGGTTGGAACATAAGTTTCCGGCCCCCCTCTCTTAAATGAATATATTTTTGTCCCAAACAGAAATCTTTATTACAGTAGTGTTCGTTAGTATCAGAGCTATCTTTTTTATGTAAACTTCCGCTTTGTGTCAGCAATATGGAAAAAAAATCGAAGCGTTATTCGCGAACTACTCAAATTCGAGTTTGAGCTGGGTCACAGCGCAAAACAGGCCATGGACAACATCAATCGAGCCAAGGGAGCCGGAACTGTTGCTTATTCTACAGCTAAAGAGTGGTACTCCAAGTTTAGAAGCGGAAATTTGACAATTGAAGACAATCCGAGATCTGGGCGCCCTCGGGAAGTCGATCGAGAGGCTGTCGTCAACGCTGTTGAGACTGTTGGGCTCCATTTTTCGTGTTGGGACCAAAGATAACACATAATTTTTTTCCTATTTCGGATAGCAGATTTTGTGAGGATTTCAAAAATGTATGACATGCTATAGGCCATCTGGCTTCCCTAAGGTGATTTTCCCCTTTCAGTGTCCCTTCCAGTGATTTTCCTCGATGACAACGCCAGGCCTCACAGATCCGGGATAACTCTTGAGAAGATCGAAGATCTGGGTTGGGAGCATCAGGAGCACCCACCTTACAGCCCAGACATAGCACCAAGTGATTTTTACCTATTCCGATCGTTGGAGCACTGGTTGCGTGGAAAAATGTTCGAAACTTACGAAGAAATGCACGAATCCCTTACGGAATTCTTCGATTCTAAGGACCGAGAATGGTATCGCCGTGGATTCCACAAACTTGAAGAACAGTGGCAGAAAGTGATTGAAAATAATGGAGAATACTATGATTATTAATTCAAACATATTTTGTAACAATTTGCTAAATAAAATATTTACTTAAGAGGGGGGCCGGAAACTTATGTTCCAACCTAATAAAAGGAATAAGCTAATCTGAATGGTGTGGAAGTCCGAAAAGGCACACATCGTTATCAAGATTGTATACCTCCTGGAAATTGAAAAAAATCGCTTTCATATTACAAAGTAAGTTTCATGTTTTTTAATCTAGGAATATCAAAAACAGATTTAAAAAATTATTTCTTCAAAGGAATTTTTCCTTTTTCTTATATAAAATTTTCTTTTCTTATATAAAATTTCGAATATAGCAATTTCATAAAATCATAAACAGAAGAAGAGAATTTTGAGTAAAGAGATAATCAAAACAAATTATAGTGGATTAAATGCCTGCGCAATGACAAACCTCGTGTTTCCAGGCGTCCAATTTCCATGCTGCTGATCCAATGTCGAACAGAACCACTTTTGGGTAGCCGTCTATGAGCCATCGTCCGTACACCACTCGATAGCCCCAATCTTGCATTTGCTCAAGAGTGTATTTCATGTTTGCTGTGTCCGGCTCGAGCACTTCGACCTAAAATTTAGAAAATTAAATTTCAAAGGAATGAGTCATGATCACCTCAAGTTTGACCCTCTCCTCATTGTACGGTCCAAGCATGCAATATTGATCGCCCAATTCGTCCGTGCTCACTGGCGCTTTTGTCCTCAAGACAGTGTAGATTCCACCAACTGAAAAGAATAAAATGCGTGCATTTTCCAAAATGTATCCATATGAAATTGTTTTGAAGCGAATTTTACATTTTAAACATTTTTGTGGAATGAAAACGTGTAATTATTAAGTTGCCGATTATGTGTTACGACTAACGTACACAGATGGCATTCGAAACATGATTTTCCCTACGAAAAAAGCGAAAACTCAACGGACCCAAAACCAAGTTCATAATCACGTTAATATTAATTACAAAATTCTAAAAACTCGCGCACCTTTATTCACAACTTCCCAGCTGCACTCAAACACAAAGCGATTTTCGATCCTTGCGTTTTCTCCGCGATCCAAAGTGTTCTCGCCAGACATATTCATTTCCTGAAACAAAAGTTTTGTTAGCATTTCATATGGCAAAAATGAAATAAAGATTACCGCAAATTGTTTCACGAGACGAGACGAAGAATTCTTACGAGAAAATCGGAAACCTCCCGGTGACTCGGCCATTGTGTATTTGGAATTTGAGGAATTTGGTTGAAGCGGATCTGAAATTTATAAACTATCATGTCATGATTAGGTCCAGTCAAATGCAACATGAGCGGTTATGTGAAAAATAAGAGCGGAATTGTGAATAAGGACAGCCCATATATGGGTAGATAACATTTATCGGTAGAAAGGTATAGAATCTTCTAGATTTTTGTGAGATTTATCCAGAAACCATAGTTCTTCGAGACTCGAAATGTGACCATGGAGCATTCTGTAAAAATCGAGAAGGTTGGAGAAGTTTCTAGAAAGTTATCTTTTATAAATATGTAAAGGTAACATTTGATTCAACAAATAAGGTAAGGGTTCCATATGAGCGGTTGTGAACAAGACAAGGGAAATTATTGGCGATATGTAAATATGTCAATCAAAGTCCAACCGCAGGCAATTAACGCATATAATCGTGGATGCATAATTCTGATCACGATTCACTCAGAAATCACATGAAGCGAATTCTAGCTCACAACAACTGATGAGATGAAATAGCGGGAGAAGTGGGAGATCCTGAGAAAATAGCTCCAACAGTTCAAATATTCAGCATTTCTAGGCAATGAAATTATCGAATGAAAGCTTATGAAAAATTTACAGGTAACTTTTTTAAATCTTTCACCATTTTAGGACAGTCGAGGGGTACTCCAGAAATTGAGGCTTAGGAATCCAAAACGCGAGGAAATGCGTTTTTTACAAAAGGTCACAAGACTTTTAAGGCGAACGTTGACTTTATTATTATTTTAAATTCAATTTATGAGTATTGTAGGAATCTTTAATTGATATTAATGATAATTAATAATTGATGTTAATGTTCAGTAAAACTTCGTTTAATTTTGTTACATAAAAAAATAAATAAAATATTCAAATTTTTACATGTCACGTGAGAAGTACAATCATTAAAAGACAAACTAAAAGGGCATGAGGAAGTAAGTAAACAGACAATATATTTGGCGCGTATAAAAATGAAAACTCAAAATAATGCTTCGAGACCAAAAGTTCGGTGACAAACAAAACAATTTGTTTACTATCGTTAATTCAATCAATGGATTAGTTGATTAAAGAACACTTTTGTTGCTTTCCTTTGTTAAGGTTTCTCATAATTCAATGGCAGGAATGAATGTTCTAGAAAGCAATACAGAAGAATTTTATATCTAAGTTTTGCAACTCTTATCAACATGCTATTCTGATAAAAAATCGCTTTTTAGACTGCTGTGGATATTGAGAAAAAATTTTTTAGCTAACTTTCACCGTCTTTGAAAACGATGACAATTTATGTGACCCAAGTTGAAAGTATTATTGAAACAATCGCGCAAAATATTAATAATTTGCCATATAAAATAAAAAATCTCATAAAAGTTCAAGCGTATGTAATCCAAAATAAATAAAAAATTAGAGACTAACACTAAGACAAAAGATGAATAACTGTCGAAAGGTTTATGTCACACGAAAGGTGATACAAGCATTTTACACAATCACACGGGATTGCAATCATTTGATCAATGGAATTTGTGGAAATGGAAAGCCAAGCCGTGGGATGGCCAGGCCTGCAAAGAGCACTCTCCAACGGTTTCGGTGCTCATATTCTCTGTTTTGCAGACGAAACGGGTGCCAGACAGTTAGACAGTGCTATGAGAGAGTGCGGAAGTAACTGTCTCTTTCAAATAGACTGATGCAACGAGAGAGTGAGAGTGCATGGAGAGAGAAAATGATTAGACAGTACAACAAAAGCGGAGAGAAAGTCTCTGTTTGAAAAGGGGCGGCTGCACGTGCCGCTGGTCCCTGACTTTTTATTCTGTTCCCTGACCAGCTTTTTCTCTTCCAGACCCCTTTATAGACCTCCGAGCATCAGAGCACACCGCTGTCCCGTCGGGAGCGCATGGGACGCCGATACAGACAGACAAATAATGATAGAACCGTTATCAGTACCGTTCAATACTCATCTCTCCTTTGCAATAAAGCCTTTCGAAAGGAGTTTACATCTTTTGTGGAGTAATAAATAAAGGAAAACTCGAGAATCGATAGCATGTGAGAATGTAATTACAAAAATGGAAGCGAGGAATTTATTGGTCTTTAAAATTTGGGATCAGTAAATTAGGACTTTAATCCTTTGCGCAAACGAATGCACTTTGTTCGACAGAAGACTTAATGGAAAAATAATTGGTTGCAATGCGTTCAAGTCTTAAACTAACTGAATTCTGATCTAATAATCAAATGTCAAGACAATTAGACAGATTGATTACCCTTTTCTTATTTATCTCTTTTCTTTCTTCTTTATTACAATGCGTTGCAAAATATGCAAATATAAAATCATTTGTTTTTACAAATATTATTCCGATAAAATCAGTTTTGCTATGACAGCCATATGTTTGTCAAGGATGAGCCTGAGAGCGGTTGCGGTGACGGCAGTGCGTCGATGTCGTCGCCTGCTAACGGTTCCGGCTGTGGAATTTGCTGTGTTTCATCGAGCACAGCGACCTTCGCAGTAGTTTGTCTTTCATAAATCCGATCGACCGTCTGAGATCCATTTTGAGAGGTAAGAGATCTCGGCCGCATATTTCTCAGAGGTGCCTGCGGCGGCAGTGATGATGTATTTTCTAGTCTCGGAAGAGCTCTATTTGCGGGTCGTTCGGGAGCTATCCTGCAAAGGCTAAAATATAAAAATTTGTCTGATAATTGTCAACTGCCATTGATTTACAAAATTATGACAACAATTTTGCCGGAAGTTTAGTGTAATGTTGCTAAAATAAGTTTCGTAAAAAGGTAACGAATGTGTTGCAAATTCTCTCTTGTTTTATCAAATTTCGAGCCATTTTCCAATTTGGTGTTATCACTTCTTGGTTATAAAGAGAGTTCAAGAGTTTTCTCTACCCTCTCACGAGATGGACTATGACTTTTAACCATTATCAATTCTGAGCGGGCATAGGAAAATCATCAAGTTCTCCTTCGAGACATCTTGCCCAATCAATAGCAATAAATCAAGAACGTTTCTCTCCTTCTTCTTTCTTCAATATTTATTTTTGGCTCTTCTCGAAAAGGAAAACCGTCAAACGTTTGGCTTGCGCAATCGAATAAATATAAACAAGATCCACCTGATTTGCCTGGAAGAGCAATCTCGATATGTTTCGACTCGCGGAGGAGAAAGTCTAAAATATTTGTATAAAATGTAAGATTGTTGATTTTGCAACAAAACCGTTATGATAACAACGGTACTACAATGGCAAGCACTCTTAGACATATGCCATGAATATAGAGAGAAGAGTAGTGCTTCCAATCACCCTAAAGCAAAAGTGACTGGATGTGTGTATGTATGTCCGGAAGATCCAAGCAGCGGATCCGGACGTGTGATACGTCAAATGATAGGTCTCGGCGAGCTAGGAACAGAAACGTTGGAAGAGGAAATTTTTATTGGACGATGGCAGAGTTATCCTGGATTTTCATCCTGAAATCCAGGATTTAAAAGGGCAAGTTTCTTAGCCGGGCTCGGATCGGGCCGAGTGATAGCTTAAAATGCTACCCAGCTCAAGAGAAGACGATTGGTACCAAAATCAGCCAGATCCCAGCACGGCTCGCAAAGATACAGGTGCGCGAATTCCTGGGCAAACTGAGCAACTGTGGCGCTTCCTTGTCTATTACTAATGTACGTCACTAACATTTAAAATTGCTCGCAAAGTCTACTCACAAAGTGTAGCGCACCATATAAAAATCAGTCTGTCCAAAAATATGCCGCTTGCTGAGCTGAGCAAAGTAGTTTTAAAAGTTCAATTTCCCTTAGAAAATCACATATCTTTTTGCAATTTTTGCTAACCGTCGAAAAATCATTAGCACTGAATACGCTGCGAAATTCTATATCGAAAGTGTTTTACATACGCATGCATAGGTTTATTACTTAGCTATCTATTTATGTTATATTATCTATCTACCTTTGGCTTTGATTCCGCTCATTTTTCAAATTCGCATTATTCGGTCTCGTTTGAACAGCTTCTTCGTAAGTTGGCAGCTTGCTGAATGGTATTGAATGTACTAAGTCCGCAGGTGTCTCTGTGTGGAATAGGGCTGGTGGCGAGAAAATGAATTCTCTTTGCTGTCTATATTCGATGGCACGTTGAATGGCGCTTTGGATTGCGCGCTGAAATCACACAATGTTTATATATTTCGCGTATATATTTTTCTCTGTTTTGGGCAAATTTTACAAAATTCCAAGATGTGATCTTCTCATATTTTCCCAAATTTTTGACAAATGTTTACCTTTACATCAAATTTTGGGTGTTTGCGAAAATTAGTTGAAAAAAACTATAATGAATTCAAAGCGGCCTTAAACAATACAAAGCAAATAGATCAAAAATCCTCACCTGTCTGCGCTTTTGGCGGTTAAATAGACTATACTGCTTGACGACTTTATAGACGGCCGCTATAAACGTAACCCACAAAATACAAGCCAATATTAGCAGTAGAAAAATAAATACTCCGAATACAAAATCCGGGATTTCATTGTGATTTTTAATGTTATCGAAGAGTTTATCGAAGAAAGAATTCGCCATAGCTTTTTTTCAATTATTCAAGAAGCATTTTGGAATTCGTCAAGGTATCTTGGGAATGTTGCAATTTTGGTTCAAAGCGTCAAAAAATAAGGAAATGCACTTCTTTTGTTTCACATAATATTAGTTGGTAGCAACATTTTCCATGATTTTTCGTCGGATTAATGGGGCAATTATTTTTGGGTGGGCCAAGAAGCTGAAGGGCCGAGAGCTTAGGACTTTTTTCTGCGCATGTCTTTCTGGCTAATTTTCTGGCTCATACACAGAAAATAAGTCGGCTCGCCACAAAAGAGCGTTACTTGAAGGGTTAAGAGTTGGAGATCATGGCCTAGGCACTCGAGAGTATTGAGCTATATTTCCTGGATCAGTCATTTCGAGCACAAACAATTGTGTTTGTATTGTATAACGGAGCTGTTCGGCCCCGAAAACCAGTTCTTTTCTATTTGTTACGTGCTTATGATAATTCTCTGTCCCGTTCCGCTTTGTTTGCTTGACTTTAGATGCATGCCCTTTTGCTTAGGGCCTCTGCGCAATTGCGTTCATAGGTCGTGTATATAGAAATTATGACCTGAAAAGTCATAAACTAGTTAACAAATTGTTCATTCCTGAAACCAGTGCTAAACTTTTTATGCGGTTATCTCGAGAATTGCTCAAAGTTATTAGTTTTCGGATTCAAAATTTGTTTTTTATTTTTAATTAATTTTTTTGTTGTACAAAATTCCATCCAAATTTGTATCGCAAATTTTATAACCTATTTAAAATTTCAATGTTAAAATTACTATCGTTTGAATTTAACATTTCAAGGTGAATACAATTTATAAAACATAATTTGAAAGGCAAACCTTCTATGGAGACAATAATCGCAATACAAACAGAAATAAAATATTTCATTTTATAATTAGACTATTCTAGAAATATAATAATTTAAAAATAATTATGGAATGAGATGCTGATGCTCGCTTCATCCTTAAATGCGTGTCAGCGATACTGGTTTACTGGATTGCGACCCCACTCTTCATAAGCTCACAAAAAAAATTTAAAGAATTATGAAAGCGATAACCATTTGCTTTCTTATTGGACTCTGACTTCTATTGCCAGGTAGAAAAGATGTCCCAGAATCCCAGCATTCTTCTCTAGTCTCAGAAGATAAAAAAGAATTACGATGTATATTCTAAAGACGCCCATCTTTGTCATTTTTATCGTTTCCATGTTGTCACAAGCATTCTAGAACAATGCTATGATATCTATGGAATTCCAAATTTCAAGGATTTTCATCAACGCATTTCGAAGAGAGCAGTTACTTAAAAAGTGGATTTATTGATTTGGACTGAATTTGGATTTTGACGAGGGAAGAGAATCAAGAGACGTGAAGTGGGCGAAAGGACGCTCATAACGGATTTCTTTACTGCTGCTCATTTTTAGTTCCTTGTATCTATTGCATAACTTTTGTGTTAAATTTATCTTTTCTTGGCACAATTCCAGAGAGCAAAGATACTTTCCTATCTACTAAGCGACCGGCGATCCTATAAACCAAAAATTTCGAAAAATAATAGTAAAATTTGTAACAGAGCAGATACTAATCAAGCCTTACTACTTTACTACAAGGACCATTTAGTCCTTTAATATTATCGTAATCTTAATTTTATTGCAAGTATTTTACTCAATACTTGTTCTTTAGTTTTACACACTTTCAAATTATGCATCTTCAATAACGTTGGATAAAGCACCTTAAAATGTAACTTTTCAATGCATACAATAAAATGTATAAATCTTTAACGAAAGCATTTCTCAAGGCAGAGTTAATTTCGAGTTTGAATTCCTGCTCAATTTGGCGTTATGTACTTCACAATTAAACAGTAGAGAAGAACGCTTTCCATTGTAATAATCCGCTTGAGCCGACTGAAATGATGGATTTGGATAAGCGCTCTTCTTCCGGAGACGAGTTTTCGACCGTTTGCGCGGACTGTGGCTCCGCGCAACCAAAATGGGCGTCAATCAATCGAGGAGTCTTGATTTGCTCGGAGTGTTGCTATGTTCATCGCAACTTGGGTAATAGAGTTTCGCTCTTGAAGGATTTTTGATCTAGAAGGACTTTCTTTATATATTGGTTATCAAAATTGGTTGAAAATGAGAAATACTATATTTAAATATACTTTTTCTTGAATAAGCATTTTAAGCTCCTCTTAGAGCGATTATTTGTTATAAAATTTTGGACTCACTGTCTGGAGCTCAGGACGAAACAGTGAGCTAATTTTATTACGTCAATCATTTTCATGTCTCTTTTTTCTATCCTAATATAGAATTTTACATAAAAAGAACAAAATTGTCCTATTATATAAGCACTCCCTGCATTATAAGCACACCTAATAAAGTTTTTTTGCAATTTTTTGTAGGTTTATACATATTTTGGGCATTTTAGATATTCCTAAATATTTTTTACAAAATTTTGCACTTATTTTACACATTTTGTAAAACAAATGTTGCAATGTTTTTATACGTTTTTGCGAAACAAATTTTTGCAATTTTGGTAGTTTTATTCTTTTTCGAATTTTTTGTATTCAAAAATGAATTTACAAATCTTGGACATATTTTAAAACAAAAATCTTTACAAATTCGTACAAAACGTTATTTTAAAAGTATTTTGTCTATTCCGATAACTTTTAATTAGCTTTAGTTCTAGACTTTTGTCAAATTTTTTAAACATTCTTGATTTTTCATAATCTTTTTTGAGTTCCGGTTTTTTGTTTAATGGCATTATTATGTTCATTTTCATTCGATTTAATAAATCCAAGAAACTTTCAGAAACACTTAAAGAGTCTCAAGCAAACTTTTAAATGGGAGATTACATGCATTCCATAGCAATCATTAAAAAATTGGAGATCCAAAAAATTTCAATTAGATTTTCTACAAATTTATTTTAAACACTAAAATTAGCTTTAATAAATATTTTCAATTCTCTAACAACAATAATTTGCAGGACGACACATAAGTCAAGTTCGATCGCTAAAGAAAGGTGTTTGGTACGCTAATCAGCTGGCGCTTCTCGATGTACTCTACAAAAGCGGCTCCAACAATATTTGGGAACACACTTTGCTCGACCCACAAAATGAGAACCGAAAAAGCAAAAAGAAGCCGGTATCCAAGTAAAAATTTTCTGTTACAATGATTCAACATATTCACAATGATCTTTTAGTGATCCGATCATCCCCAAGAAGGAAGCGTTCATAAAAGCGAAATACGTTCAATTGGCATTCGCCATTCGGCCCAGCAAAGAAGATTTGTTAACGGTTGATGAATTGAACAAACAAATGTGGTCCTGTGTGAGGACCTCACATGTCGAGACTACTTTACGGTGAGAAAGGAAAAATATTTTCGGAACGGTGCACTATATAAATATAAAAAAGATAATATATATATAAAAATAAATTTTGACGAAGCTATCGAAATGTTAATTAAAAATGCTATAATGCTTAGAAATAGTGTTAAAATTGGTTATCCTTCATTCCAAAAGAAATAGTGGCCATGATATTGGTATTATTATTTACTCAGCAATTGTGTTACTTGATAAAAATGTCACTTTTAATATTATGGCGTTATTGAAACTGAAATAATATATGACAAATGATAGGCAATGAACTCCATCCGTTCCATAGACAATATAGAACGGGGAGTTCATTGTATAATGTTTGTCTTTTATTGCATTAGACTTTAAGTAACGCCATTTTAATCAAATGGTGCTGCGGTAATTAAAATAATAATATCATATTTTAATTAATAACAACAATCTTATTGCTATAATTTATAGTTATAACTTTTGTGCATAATTTATTGTTAAATTCAAGGCGCAGTTTCGGAATAACCGTTAATGAATAACGATTTAAAGACAGACACATTATTTCATGGAAATAATCATAGTAATAATTCACATAACACTCCGAAATGCTCTGCCAGATAAGACAATATGACAACCATAATAGCATCAGTGCTAGATTATAACAAAATCAAAGAAAAGTAAACGATCAAACTGAAGTGAAAATACTGTGAATATAAGTAATGTGAATGTAAAAATTATGGATTGGAAATTTCACTATATTTTAAAGATTTTAATATTTATTAAATCATAGTCCCATAAAATTAACCATTTTTCACAACTCCCATAAAATTATTGCAAGAGCGGCACAAATATTCATTTCATTCAGCCAAACTAACTTCGGTTTTCAGCTTATTGGCTCTGGGAGCAGACCCAAACTACGCCGACCCCGACAAAGGCAACACTCCCTTACATGTTGCCGCCAAAGAAGGACAAATTCTTCAAATTGAGCTTTTGTCTATTTATGGAGCAGATATCGCTCAGCCGAACGCTGCCGGTCAAACGCCCGCAAATGTGGCCCGGCAGGAAAATCATGTAAGTTGGTTTTTTCACTTTAACGATGTATAATGAGCCAAAATTTAGACCGAAGTAGCGGACAGACTGGATGAATTAGAATTCGAAGTAACCGATCGTTTCTCGATGTTTCTATGTGGCCGAGCCCCTGACCATAAACAGAATCAGCACTTTCTCATCCCAGAACTTGTTGGGCAGCCAAGCGAGCATGTGAAGCAATTCAGAAAGTTAATGCAGAACACTTCCAGCCCGTTATTGGAGCGACTTGTTCAAGATATTTTTGATGAGGCAAATATTCAAAGTGTATCCGCAATAATTATTTCTGCATTTTTAGGTCGATCGACGTGAAATAAACGCTCAATGGGTCGCAGCAGAACAATACCGGCTCCCTAATCACCAACATGTTGCTGTGTTTCTACCTGTATGAGTTAATTAAAGCTATACTTTATTAAATCGTCAGTTAAAAATTTGTAAACAATTTGTGCTAGAATGTGCAAAACTATTGTATCTTTGCATTTCTGTATATTCGACTTTATTATATACTAATCGTATTAAACGACAAAAATATGTTGACTACTTTATCTAGACAATATAAATTGTGTATTATAAGTTCAAAGAATATATCGTAATATCTTAAGCATTCTCGAATAATGTTTAAATCTGGTAACATTCATTGGTTTTTGTATATATTCAACCAAAAGTTTGTAGCATATTCTGTAGAATTTTATTTAAAATATATAGAAATGATAGACAAAATGTCGAACAAAAGGGAAGAATTTTGCTTGTTATTATAATTATTTAACGAAACATTTTAGCCAAATCAAAAACTGTCTGCCACCAGAAATCAGCTCCGCCAAAAACTTGCCAAATTCGACTCAAGAGACTTTTCCCAGCTGGTAATCGATTTGCTCAAAGAGATTCGCCGAAGATACTTTTGCCTTCCACTGCCTCCGTCAGACAAAACCGAGGCACTGATTAGTGCCTTGCAGAGAAGCTCAGAGTATTTTCTAATTTGTTATATTTCTAAATAAATAAAAAGACGTTTTCAGCAATGGAATCGATTTGGATGATAGTCGAGATTACGACGAAGTGGCCGATATATCTTTCAGAAAATCTAGAAGTGCCAGTAGCAGGTAAAATTTTATGCTGATTTTATAATGAACGTTATTCGTTATCAATTTTATTAAAAATAGGAACCATCGAAAATAATAGTACAATCTATAACAAAACACTAAGCGTTAATAAGCAGTGGCGATGGAATATCACATGGATGAAATAATATTTGTGTAACGTCCATTGTTTTGCCCAGTTCTAATACAATGAAGGATATGCTGTACTATGAGGCTGTGCTCGTCAGTTAGACAATTCGTAGTTGAAATGTTTAGTTTTGGATGACCCAAAACATTGAAAATTAAAAAAACACGTTGAACGCAACAAATGTTAGTCATTCATCAAATTCCGTCTAATCAAATGCAAACATTCAATAACAACAACAATAATAATAATTATAATAATAATTTTATTGCATTGAAATGTAACTACAATAAAGGGTCAAGTGGCACAACAATGATACAATTCAACAATAACGGAGTTTCATAACTCAGTACTAACACTTGGCTGGCTTTTGATGTGGATTTCTGTTTTATTTTGCAAAAAATAGATTATTCGTAAATGTTTTTAATTGTCTAATCAGTATTTTAATCGGTAGCATGAGCCTAATAATAATTATCATATAATTAGACGTTAATGTGAGGGTTTATTGTAATAGAAATATTATATACTCTTTGTTCAGGCGATCGTCCACTAATAAAGAATCCGGCGACCCGATTATCAATCATTTGGCGCTCGACAATTATTTGGAGCTCAAAGAAAAGATGGCCGAATCCGACGAACGATTAAATGCAATTGTGCAAACAAACAATCAATTAATGAAGTTTTTACACAATTTTGTTTCGATATTTAAATTTTCATTTTAGAAACTTCCAAGCAATGCAAAGGATAATGGAGCAGCTTCAGCACGACCAAATCGAAATTCGACATGAGCTCAAAGCTTTGAGCCAAAGTGATATGTCTGCGAGCAGGAGAATCGCCTCACCTCTGACCTTACGCACTCATACCGATTTGTTGCGGTCGCCGTCTTCGCCAACAACGGTTTCCGAGATTGGAGCGGTGGTTATGCCTGCGTCTAGCGTGCTGGCGAGCAAAGTGTCCATGGGCAAGTATTTTTTATTTTGCACTATGCTAGGCATTGTCAAAGCTGGGCTTGAAACGTTTGACCTGTAATTTGAAGGTCCGGATAATTTCTCCTCAGTTTCTCTAGCATTTTAAAAATATTTTATTCGGACGTGTAGCTTAATTGTACTATTATATCATACATTGGGACTATGATTCATCTCGATAGAATTTGTTTGAAAATAATTCTAGCGTCAATCATTTCAGCCTTATTTCTAGAATGTTTTTGAATGAAATGTATTCTATCTTTCTTTATTATTAAATAAATTAAACTATTCGTACTTGAATTACAAGATAGACAAAAATTTCTCAAACCTCCCACCTTTTTCGAGTAAAAAGCAGTTTGATTAAATTTTATAAGTAATTTGAGAATTAAAATAATAAGTTGTAATAAAAACAGATATAAAAAGTTATTTTTATGTCAACAAGGAATCCAAAAATTTTCACCTCAATACGCAAAAACACATTTCAAAGCTGAAAATGCAAAATTTGTGTGAGAACTTTTCGGTGATATGCAATAACTTTAGGCACATTTCCACCGAAACCGAGTCGAGGAAATCCACGATTTGCATATCGTCAGAACAGTCTCACATCGCCATCCGAGAGCAGTGGTGTTCAAGCTGATCAAACAACGACAACTGCCATTGAACGAACTCAGCCACATAGCGCTAGGAGCTCGCAGATTCATTTCAGAGCCCAAAGCACTACAAGGAATGGTTCAGCGCCACCTGCCGGTGGAGATGGTGAATCTTCCACAACAAGTGGAGAGTATACGCAGAATACGACAACGTCGACGAGTGGAATAAAGGCTTTCTTTAATGATGGAGGTAAGGCTTTCATATATAATTTTAGTCACTAGAGCTCTCATCTTTTTAACTGAAACATGTCTCAAAACGTCCGAGAAATACATTTACCATTTCAGTATTCCCAGACAATCTGATCCTTGAAACCGAGCTCTTGACCGGCGCAATCAAAGCTCTTTTGGCGGATTTGCAACAAACAGGAAATCACGATTGCAACGCTGTGTTCCACTCGGATTCCGTATGTGAATATCGACTTGTTAATTTTTGTAATAATTAGCAAATTTTAAGATCAGCCATCACATCAATCGCATTTTGAGACTCATTCCTCCGTTTTACATGGCCGGCATCGTTCAGGTAATTAAGTCCGCAGTAACTTAGTTCGCGCAATGTTATACCTTTGATTATTCAATCATTTTTATAAACTTTTTTAGGTGTGTGCCAGTGAAATGGACGCGGCCATGACTGCACTCAGGAAAAAATGCCTGTCCAGGCCGCTGAACACCAATGAAACAGTTCACGCTGCCTATGGTTTGTTATATGCTTTTGTAGGGATTTATTTTATTAAGTATTTGCTACAATAGTAATGTTGCGTTGGCGAGAAAGGAAGAAAATGTTTTAGTTAGGCAAGAATCCTGGCTGACTATGAGTAGTAGTGTGGAAAAATTGTGATTGCAAATTTTTGAATAAATTTTTCTCTAATAAAGAGTCAATTTTATACCTATATCTTTAATGAATGACTACACACCTCGCGCGCATAAACAATAATATTGTTTAACGGTGAACACTAAGCG
Organism: Ditylenchus destructor; assembly: GCA_022814885.1. Taxonomy (NCBI): domain Eukaryota; kingdom Metazoa; phylum Nematoda; class Chromadorea; order Rhabditida; family Anguinidae; genus Ditylenchus; species Ditylenchus destructor. Next base: position 859,786 of record JAKKPZ010000016.1, on the reverse strand, counting down.
ATACTAAGTAAGTACAATTACAAGTAAGTAATTGTATTAGTTTTATTGCTTAAAGCTAGGATAATGTTAATATTTGTGTTCAAGCTAGGTAATTTGTTCGCTTAGTTCTTTGTAAGGTCCTTTATTTCAGAATAATCTAATAAACGAATGTTTTCCGTTCTTATGTAATACGTTCTGATTATAGTTTCCTTTTCAGATGTTGCCAAAGCCGCGAAGCAATTACTGGTTACGGTCCACAGTCGCGCAGATTTCTCATGAACGAATGAATTCTATAAACATAATTATAATATGCCTTAAACGATGTATTCGAATAAAGTATTTCTGGCATAATATTTCTGAGCTGAAATTCTTTTTTACTTATAGTCTTTTATTTTTAATCGTAAATTAGCTTTACAATATATACCATCTAAATTATAATACAACCTGTAATCGCAAACATAAAACATATCATCAATATAAGAAATTAAAGCTTCATATAGACTTTGAGGGCACATCAAGAGAGACACGGAAATGCATCTTTGACCATTTTGCGGTTTGATATCTCAAAAAGTTGTAAACAAGGAACAATAATATCATCGAAACCGAGCATTCTATTAAAACAAAAACCCGTGAAAGACACGTAGATAAGAACAGATTCTTACAAAACATTTTATGCACTTTCTCAGCTAAGGAGAAATCACACCGGAGCACGAGCAAAGTACAAACAGAAAATATTTGGGTCCCTATTTTTACTATTGTCGAAATACCCGAGACTGCATAATAATTCGATAACAATACCAAAAACCTAACGAATTCTGGAAAAATGACACCTGAGATTTGAACGAAACGTGGGCCGAAAAGTGGTCTGTTTCTTACCATTTTTGAACAATAAAAGTTCCCAGATGTCTTTTTCCGCAGGAAGCACGTGGAAGAATTTTCGGAGAATAAAAAAGACTAGAGCAATTATCTGTCATTTATGGCACAGTTAATCCGGAAAGTCAGTGAAATAAAAAGTTAGGAAGTGTCCATGACTTCTTCGGAGACCGATTCCGCGGCCGAAGGCAGGTCCTCTATGGGAGAGAGCGGCGGAGCGCAACTTTGGGAGTCTTCGTCAGCTTGTTGCATTTGTTGCCGAATTTGAGCGGCAACCACAGCCATAGGCGCCATGACGCTTTGCTTCTGCGCGAGTTGATAGCTCTGAAAATGGATTATTAATTTTAGTTTTGCGCATTTTCAGTTTGTTTTTATTATCTTTTGGATATTATTATTCATTTCTCTTTCAACAAACGGGACTCTGAGTGACGACATTCCTCTCGAGATATGACGACTGTTCATAGCTTCGCGGCGAATTGCCGAAAAATAATCCAGCAATTTTCTTAAACGACGTCCGGATTGGGCAGCGAAATTCCGAGGATTGCGGCAAACGTGCACTTAAGTCCCGTTGCAATTAAGTGGAAAATACGTTATGCATATTTTCGAATTCTTTCGAAAACGAAAAGCATTCCCCTTTTTCTTAGTTTTCGATAGCTTATTCAATTTTGCCCTCATTTGAGCTGAGAACAGGAAATGACGACATGGGCGATAGAAATGAAGCATCAAATATAAAAATGTTTCCAGTTTTCTGTTAGAAAAAAGATTACTTATTAAAATTATTTATCACAAATTTTACATTTTTACTCCTCCAAAACGGCCGCTCAGTGTTCCCTAAAATTCTTTTTGTCCGAGGACCGGAAGTGACGGTGACGTGTAGCAAGATAAAAATGCAAAAATGATTTTCGCCTCCGATCCAGAGACAATTGTTTCCATTCATCAAAGAAAGCCTCGGATAACGGACTCGCTCCACAAATCAAACCATTGTGTAAAAATCAGAGTTCCATTTGACGCTCCTCGTGATCCGAGCAGGAGAAAAACCCGCAGAAAATCGAAAGAATGTGAGGGCGAAAGGCATTAAAGCCCAAACTTTGATGGATGGATTGTGCGAAGTCAAGAAAAATGAATTTAATTTCTCGGGAAATCGTGACGGCTTCGAATTGTGTTCATTTGTTGCAATCGAAAGTCTTGTGACGAGAGAATATTAGACCAAAGATCAAAAGGAGAAATCCATTAAAATTCAAATTGCTACAAAAGTTGAATTGTGAATTAAATTTTCATTTCAGTGAGTCATCAAAAATTTGTCCAACCTGTTGTCTTAGAAGTTGCAATCTGGCCTTGTTGAGCCGTTTTTGCTGTTGTTGCTGGAGCCGTGCTTTCAGCACCTGCTTTGGATCGACACCCGTGGAGCCTGGAGATCCTTCTGAGCCTCCGCCCTGATGCAATTGCTTCTCGACGTGCATCGCTTGTTTCAGATTTAGCAACATCTGCGGCTGGAATTCCAAATTTTCCGGAAGCGAGATGCGTTTCGGCAGAATTTTGCGCGGCGGACGCCTCTCAGCAACTGCGTTGTGAACCGGGCTTCCGGGAGATCCGGGACATGGCTTGACTGTGTGAGGACTTGACATGGGACTAATTTTTAGGCGTCTCAGCTGAGCATTCATAGCACCTGTTGAAGGCCTAAAAATGAGGAATGTATACGGGAAACGAAATTTCGAATGCCGAAAGCGTACCTGTACAACTCGTGAACGGCCTTATTCCTTTTTCCCAACTGTCCTGTCGGGAACATGAAGGCATTGTGACAACTCGTGAACATGGCATTGTCACTGGCTCTCCATCCATCGCCAAAATGAGTTGGCTGTGGGCTGGCACAAGGTGAGCTTTCCGAGGATCCACCCACGCCACCGCTTTCATGGTCGTGCTTGTGACCGCTACTGTTGGCGGTGGCCGACGTGTTCAAGCAACCTCCTGAAAATGTTTCGAGGTCATTTTGCAACAATATTTTCAGATTTGAATAATTTTTGTACTATGACTATTTTGCACTATTATCCTTCGGAGTTGCTTTTCGATGTAAATTTTATGCGTTCCCTTTCCAAACAATTCAGTGTCAAACTCTCGGCTCATATATACTTTGCAATTCTATTATATTCTTTGCCACAGCTATGACGTATTTCTCGGGCATATCAATGGAATTCTTTCGGGATGGGCTTGCCCTCCCAACAACAGGTGTCACTTGTTCCCGAATTCCTCAGTTTCCGAATTTTTCTTCATAGTTTGGCGTATTAAGTAATGAATATAATTCTTTCTGATTGCCAATAAGTGCCTTTCACGTGACTTATTTCTGTTTTTAAGGTTAAAGTGAAGGTGATTGACAGTGAAATACGTCAAAAGCAAAAGTCCGCTTCATAAATAAACCATAAATTCCGGAAAAATATAATCGAAATAGAACATTTTTAAATTCTAGCGTTTTAGCATTCTGGCCTAAAATCATGGAAAAAATTTAGGATTCATGCTAAAAAACGTCTAAAAATAAAAATTTGATGATTACTATGAATCATTAGCTCTTTTTTGCCTTTCTCTATCAAATATTGAACAACAACAATTGCATAACTCGACCCCTTTTGAACATTTTCTCTTTTTCCTTCACAAAAACTGTTTTTAATCTTTCTCATAAGTTTCTTTTCACGGCCGCTCAAAAACTTTTCCGAGGCGCATGCCTAATTCTTTGCTTTTCCGCAGCTAAGCCGCTTGGAATGTCTTCTCTCGTGTCAAAAAGGAACGCTCATAATTTCTGTTTGCCACATAGTTTGGCCCTTCCAGAGTTGCGTCAAGGCATTCCTTCTTCCTATCTTCACTCCTCCTCTGCCTGATCGAAAGCTGTTTTCTTATGCTTTTGAGGGAGCTCGGGACCTGAGGTCTTGCCGAGATTAGCCCCTAGCAAATGCCTGAGGTCTTGAGCTAAGGCTTGAACCTCTAAGGGGGATAAATTATGACGTCATCGGAAGCCATTATTCAGAATAAAACGGCCATTTCATTATGCAAAGAACCAGGAAGCCTCTGGATGGGACAGAGAATTGCTTCATGACATGTCCCGTTCCCTTTACTTTGTTGTTCTTATGTAAAAAGGACAAAGTGACGCCTTTGACATTCAAAGAATGATATTACGGCTTCTTTGGGATTGAAAAGAAAATTATTATAATTTCGGAATAATTATAGTCGTAAGGAACGAAAACGTCACTAAAGTCAACAAACTAAAACTGGTTCAAAAATGGTTATGTGCTTTCCGAAATCCATAAATAAATTCCGAGTTTCATTAGTTCGGAAATTTTCAGATTTTCGATTTAATTTGACAAAACACTTCAAGTTTCACGCGAGGAATATAAGGGAGGAAATATCCACGAAATTATCAAAACTATTACCTGCACTGTTGCTATTGCTCCCATCGCTGTTGGGCGGGCACGACGACAGTGAAGACATAATGTCACTTTCAAGGGGAGCCTCGAAGGATTCAAACTGCGCAAAGTTGCCACTGCTCGACCCCTCATTGACCACCAGTTCGGCAGAGCTGAAGGCACCAGTTCGGGATTGGCTCGAGTTCATGTCCGCCTCAACACCTTCATCGATACTGCCGATCGTTCCAATGGTCGACTGTCGGCTGAGCGTGGATGAGCAATTTTCTTCGTAATCGGAATGAGCGTAGCAATGTGGAGTCATTGTGGGCGCAGTTATGCAGTCTAAATATGGAAAATTACGAGTAAATCGGGGAAATTTTTAGTTGGAATGGTAATTTTTTGCAGAAATGGGAAGTGTAAATAAGTCACTACTGTGAAATCCGTATACCTGCCGGCTCAGGTACAGCTAAGGAATGCAACAAAATTATTGCCCATTTTCTTACCTGTGGTCTGGAAAGTGGAATGATCCCTGAGCGTATTGAGTGGAGGCCTCGCTCTCGGAGCATCGCTTTGTCTTCGTTTTGCCCGCAATGCATCAGCAGCACTGAGCATTGTGTGTGCGCCAGAGGCGGCATTGGGAATAGGGGAAGTTGAGGAAGCTAACGGTCCTGCCATCTTAAGTCGTTCAAGCAGGAGAAGGTAAATGGCGTGAAAATTGTCGTAGGAGTCGTTATGGAGGGCATTCTTCACTTTGGCGGACTCGATGCCGAGATTGTTCATGAGCTTCAGGATCTGTGGATGCGGCTCGGTCGTATCCACATTGGCAGGTGGTGGATTAAACTGATAGCGGTCCTCATAGATTGCTGGTTTCATCCACCGATGCTTCTTGATCTGCTCAATCGTCGGCCTCTTGGCTGGATCCAAAGTCAACATTCTCCGGATAAGGTTTTCGCAATCTAAATTCACAGGATTAATTCAAGCTCAAAAAGTGTGATAAAAAAGTTACCTGAGCTCATGAAATATGGAATTCTTATTCTGCCGGAGAGCACCCGATCTCTGAGAAATTGCAGGTTTGTGCCTTCAAAGGGCAGTACTCCGCAAACGAGGACGTATAGCACCACACCGAGGCTCTGAAAGTACAAAAAATTGATTATCAAAATGTGAAAACGTTAGGACATATTTTTACGTCATCTTTCTTGAGAAAAAATAACTAACCCAGATATCAATTTCCGGCCCTGCATAGCGCTTGCCTTCAAAGACTTCCGGAGCCGCATATGGAGGTGAGCCGCAAAATGTGTTGAGCGTTTCACTTTTGTTATAAAAATTGCTGAAGCCAAAATCCGCTAATTTGATTTGGAAGTTTGAATCGAGCAGCAGATTTTCGGCCTGGAAATTTGTAATCTTTAAAGTAAATTTTTTGAATATTTTAATGCATAAATTTCTCATAGTTTCCAATTTTTATTTTTATATTTAGTCGACTTTTCTCCAATTCGCCAAATAACAAAGAATTTCTGGTTTTCCTGTCTGGCGACCGGAAATAACGCACTGTCACCCAAAATAAAATCCCAGAGAAGTAAGAGAGGCCAGAGAAGTGGAGTCCTTGTGTAAACAAATGTTGCTCTTCATTTTCCGTTAATAAATAACGCCAACGCGATTCCAATTTTCTTTTCCGGCTACTGTTTCCTCTTTTATGACATATTAATGTGGGAACGGCGCTGAATGCAAATTTTACGCGTCAGAGCAAATGCAACGGGGCCTGGGAAAATTTTAGAGGCTCAGGTTTCAAGGAAAACATGCCCGAGGCTTTTCCGGGAGCACCTTTGTGCAAGCTGCTGTAGTGCGTCAAAACAAAGCATTGTGACCTTTTGCAAATAGATAAAAGTCTAACACAGAAATGCGATATATTTTCACACCTTCTGGGAAAATTACCGTACCTACATCTGTGAATTGTGCACTATTTCGGAAAAGTGCCAAAATCAGATGAGACAAAAATAACTGAATATTTCAATACACAATAGTACAAAACCCACTTTGAGATCCCTGTGAACGATATTGAAGTTGTGCAGGTATTGCACTGCGGAGATGATCTGCCAAAACTTTTCCCTCGCATTGTCTTCCGTTAGCCGCCTTTGTTTCGAGATTAAGTCGAAAATCTCACCGTTGGGAGCGTACTCCGTGACGAGGTAGATCATGGCTTTTGTTTCCATTACCTGAAACGATAACATGACGTTTGATTTGCTTTGTTTAATAAATTACGTCATTTCAATGACAGTTTTGTTGCGATATATTTATTACAGGTGTGTTGTTGCATTCCACTCCCATATTTCCTTTCCAATAACCAAGCTAATGACATTGATTCCATTAAAAATTCGTCGTGTATTTCCCTAATTCAGATTTCACCTGTTTTGTAGGCGGTTTTTATTATTCTACCATTTATGGTAACATTCGAAATATAACCGGAAATGAATAAAAAAGACGAAAAGTGCGAACAAAATGTGCGAAAATTTGGCAAATTTTGACACTTGTCACGTGCTTTGCGGTGATATGCTATATGTATACTGTATGCGCAAGAGTTCTTTCCCATGCGCTAATGACACATGCTTGCGATATTCACAACACATTTCGACGATTCTCGCGGATTTCAGTTTTGCTCTGCATAACGACAGCTTTTCAAAATCCCCAGTGTATAAGGTCGTCATCGGGAAGGAATTAAGCAAAGTAAAGCTCTTCTGCCGCACATTTTGTGGCATTATTAAGGAACGACGCCTCGGCTGCTGTGAAAAAGCGGCACTGCTGTCGTCATTTGCCATTGGCAAATGTCTTGACGCAGAGCACATAAAGCAAGAAAATAACAGAGAGATCTTGAGAGTCTCTCCCTTTTTGAGCTGGTTTTGTCTATTTTTGGTGACAAAAGAAAATGTTTAAGATTTGAAGAAAAAAGTGGAGAAAACATCGCCAAAGGCAAAGATATGTCACCTATGACGACCGAAACTTCGATAAACTTTGCAGCACGTAAACAATCCAACAAAAGGCATAAAAGAGCAAAATAATTTGGTTAGACCTAGAACATAACACAAAAAACTCAAGATCGGTTTCCGAAAAGCTAAGTTTCGTTAATTCCAGGTACGACAGAAATGTACCAGATATTTAGCGAAAAGTACAGGTGGAGGTGTAAAGGTAGCAATTAAAGTGCTCTCACTCATGGAACTCACTCTCACTAACAGCTCATGCTTAACAGGAACAAGCTCACTCAAATCCAAGCAAAACCCTTTCACTGTGTTCTCTTTAATTGTATACCGCAGCAAATTTTTAAGACAATCACGTGAACTTTGTTATTGAAAAATTTTCGTGAAATTCAATTAGCGAAAAGCTAATGTGAAGCAATGTTCAACAGAAATAAGTTGTTTTTACAGTTCTAGTCGGATTCCCAGTATCCGGAACGAAAGGCGTCACCAAAAAATTTGAGGTTGTGCAATTAAGAACAGCACTGGAACGAATCCTAAGCCAATTTAAACTCAAATGTGAGCTGAACTTTGATCATTTGAATTCATTCTTTGAAATCATACTTTGCAACACTCCAATTTGCAGAAGTTACATAATTTTTGACATTTTATTTTTAGGATTTGTTATTAAAATCGTCATTTGCATATATGACATTCCCCAAAAATGTCACCGCTCCGGTTTGGCTACACAATGTCCCACGTGAGTCTGTTGTCGCCGTGGTAGATGTTTGCTCAAACCCAATTAAATCTGAGCAAATATGGACGCGTTGGTCTGTTGCATTGTGATGAGTTTCACACAGAATTCTTTCTGCACATTCTTGGAAGCAATCATTTTTCACAAAATGCTCAAAATAGTTTTCATTGTGCTCGAAATAGAGCTAATTGTGACTCGATTCTATCGAAATAATTGCATATTTGGAATCAAGTTTTTGGAATCTGCTGGAAATGAAACAAATTGGAAGTTTTCTGGGAATTTGATAAATTATATCATTTGACTGAATATATTGGCATCTATTTTTGCAACAAATATACGCTCACCTGATAGAGTTTGATGATGTGCGGATGTTTAATGTGTTTCAGCACTTGGATTTCTCTGTAGACTTTAGCAAGGTTCTCTGAGTCGAGGCGTCTTTTGTCCACGATTTTGATGGCTACCTGAATGAAAGTCTTGATTATTGACATTCTGAGCATTTTTGACAGTTTTGCTCATATTTCGAGTTTGTATTTATTACGACACTTTTAGTTTTGTATTTTAAGTCTAGTGACCATTTTCTCTTTTAACGCATTTCTCATATTTTTGGATGTCATAAAGTAATCAGCGCAATTCTGTGAACCGCGCATGCACTCATGGTAAATGCTATTAGGGAGTAAGCAGATGCTGGCCGGACATTTTGTGACGCAGCCGGTTAACGGTCGCGGTTGGTTCCGCCTAATTATAATAATTTATTGGGTTGGGCACGAGGAGGTCCGTTAATCGGTGTGACGTATTGCGCAGCAAATTCTATTAGCATATTATATGTGTAAGCAACCGTATTCGGTTCATAAGTATAACATAAGAATGGTTGAAAGAAAGAAAGAAAATTATAAAAATGGTCGTAAAAATATAGAAAAACAACGTAAATATAAAAATTACTTTGACAATTTTAAACAAATTTCAATGAACGTTTTATGCATTTTGGATAAAAAGTTTATATAATTCTTTACTAAGTAGTAATCTCTTTCTTACAAAATTTTGCACGGTTATTGCACTAATCTGCCAATTTGCGTTACTAATCTCATAATTTACATGTGTGTTCGAAATAATTATGAATAAATGATTGAATTGAAAGGATACAGAAATTAATTTCTTATCACTTTCGTTTGCAGTCAACCGATAAGAGGAGTGAACTTATAAAAGAGAGAGACAAAAAAGAAGGATTCCATAAGCTAATTAGACGGAAAACATGACTGATTTTGCAATAAAATCGTGACGTAAGTCTGAGGTATTTGGAATCTTCAAAGGGCATCAAAGATAATTTTATAATAACTAAAGTAGCGGTTCTTATAATTAATTAGCAACTTTTTTCGTGAAGGTGTGTTAAGGTATACAAAAGGAAAAATATCGTGAGACTTTCTGATACTTTCCTTTGTAAAATATAAGAAAGGTAAGAAAAAGTGTTCCATTATTGGAACAAATGACAAAAGCCGATTCCAGGAAGAGATATGTGAAAATCAGTTTGTAAGGGTGGCCATGGGAATTTCAAATTGGATATTCTTTATAGAGAGCTAAAACTTGTCTAACGTGGAATTGAGTTGAGGGGTGAGAAAATTTTTGCCTTCTTATGTCGAAAGAAATAATCGAGATTGCAACATTCCAAGTAATGGTATAGATAAATATTGTGAGGCTCTGGTTCTGGATATTTAAAATTGAATCAGAAGCAAATTTTTCAAGAAGATTTCTTTGCCTGAAGTTTCACTTTTCAAAAACAAAATTTACCTCAGTTTTCGTGATCCTGTGCCTCGCCAACTTGACCACTGCATAATTTCCTTTTCCGATCGTCGATTCGACTTCGTAGAAGCCAACTTTGACGACATTTCCTGTGCTTGATCCGGTGGCTGTCGTGGGTGCCGGCGGCGGAGGCTTGGCTGCTGTGGATGCCGCTATGCTGTGAGCTATGGATGACGCCAAAGGTGGCATTATGCATTGTTGCTGCACTGTGGATATGCCGGAAGTTTGATCCGCCATTTTCGCTGTGCACTTATAATAATATCCGAGATATCTGTAAAAATTTTATTAGGCTGTGAGGAAGAATCTGAATAAAGGAAACACGTAAAAATCAAAAATCCTAAAAATTTATTTTCAAGAAAAAAAGTTTAACAGGAATAAATTTAAAACTTAACGAGTATAAATAATGGCGCAATTACAGAATAAAACTCATACCTCCTACTTAAAAAAAAGTTAAAATCGGCTTTCTTTCTAAGGTATCTTTCGAGAATCCCTCTAGAACCTACAATTACATGGGCCAATGAGTCAGTAATAAATCATAATCACCAATTAAACGCCCAGTCAGTAGTCAATTAAATGGGGGAACATATTCACGTGCCCTCAGGCTAGCTAAAACTAAAAGCAAACCCAAAACTGTCATTTGAAAAAGTGACTCAAAAATTCAAATGAATAAATGGGCGGTACTGCCAATCGAAATTTCTCTTACCAGAGTTCGCTTATGATGAGGCGGTACTCGAAAGACGGGCAGTATAAATAATAATAACGTCGAGGGCACTGCTCGGGGGCGCTACCACCATCGGGCCGTCACACCTTTGGCTAGCGGGTCGAGTCAGGAAATAAGTCGACGTCTTTAGCAAAAATAAACACGAAAATATATCGTCTTGGTGTGAATATTAGGTAGATGGCGAGATACCGCTAGAGATCTCGAGTGACTTTCTGTGAGCTGAGATGAGACCCGGTGGCCGGTTAGTGGCCCTTTAATACGTAATAGTTAGATGGTAGTGACGAAGAAATAATATGTGAATGCGGTGAGTTGAATGTCAGAAAAACCAGCGAAATTGCCGCCGACGCTCTGCTTCTCGACTTTGCTTTGGTGATGTTTGACGAGAGAAGTAAGCCGCCCCTTAGCACACTGCTGGCCCCTCCTCTTCTCTATATTTCGTCTTTCGTTCGCCGTGTTCCAAGGTGACTGCTAATGTGAACGGGACTCACTGCAAGCGAGACTGACAAGGCGGTGATAGGTGAGAGAGTCCGGCGGACTGCCAAGGTGAGGACAGAGGCAATTTGAGGGCAAGAAGCAGCGTTTTGTCCGGTCCGTTTAGTAGAGACGTAGAGCTCAACTGATGACGTCTTCGCCACGGCTGGCCTGCTTTTCCTGGCTGTGGCGTCGATAGCGGGAGGCAGGGCCGTTCGCTGAAAAGCAAGACTATAAGTATGCATGTGTATGTCTGTCACATTATTGGCTCTATGCTCTATAAAGTGAGTGCGAAGTTGGGTCGGGTCGAACAAGGAAGAAATAAAGTGAAAAAAAGAGCGATCAGAGACACAGAGTATAATGAGGAGTGTGCATAATGAAGTGCCGAATGACCCGCCTCTGGTTAGGCAATTCAGGACCCAGAAAGGCGACTCCAGGGATTGAGGGCTCTAGGAAAGGCACATCGCTTAGCGAGAAAAGAGTTAAAAGATAGCGGCTCAAAATTTATGAGTGAAATAAAATGGGCTGTCAGGTTTTTCGTTGAAAACGTGTGTGACGTAAATTTCTAGGTGGTCCTATGAGATCGTTTCGCCGATCAAGTCGATAGTTCTTTGAGGTCAGATTTGGTAATAGAAGGCGCAGGTTGGGTATAGCGCAGGTTGGATATAGGCTAAATCGGGATATTGGATTGGTCTCAAGATTGGGCGAACTTCAAATTGTGTTATGGATGTCAGAGATCCTGACGCAAAACCAACCATCTAGATTTAAATTTATACCAAAAATTATCTACAAGGAAGTAATTTTCCATAAACGATCGACAAAAAAGAAATCTTAAATTTCTCACTGAAAGTTTTAGTAATGAATAGAATTATTATTAACCCAATTTATTATTTTACGGCCGTTAATCAAATGGAGAAGATTTGATTATTAGATTTTTTCTCTGCAAAACTAACAAATTACTATGGATTTTCGGAAGAGCAATTGGTAGCGGTGCCTGGCTCGTTACGTCAAACGGTGACGGTCAAAGTATACTTCTCGAAAAGCTGAATGGGTGGCCTAGCGGGAAAGAAAGGACCCAAATAACGGTGCAACTGTTTATTTTCTTACGGGTCATTACCCTCAAAGGCAACTAAAAGGCTTAGGCCACCACAAATCAATGCAACTATTTGGGTGTAGGCGAGTTTTAGTTTCTAACGTTTCCAAAATATGTGTCTCATACTTTAAGGGAACGACTATTTTGAAAAAAGTCAAAAAAATTTTTTATCTGAATTGTTAAATTTTGCATTATTACATAATACATCAAAATGAATTAAAAAATAAAGTCAAAATATTGATTGAAATCTACAGAAAATTTTGAAAAAAGCGAATTTTGGATCCCTTCCTCTCATGTTCGGTATTTCCATACAAAATGGGTCAGGTTTGCAAAAAAGTGCGAGGGAGTAATCGGCGATCATTGAAAGCGGGATTGGAACTGAAATTCAGATTGGTCATTTTGCAAAAAGGAAATTGCAATTTATCGATTTTCGTGCTACCAAACTTTACGCAAATATTATTTGACTTTTATCAAACAATTCTTTGCTTTTTGCCAAAACTTGGACAAATTGCACCAAAATTGTTCTTTGAAATTGCTGCATTTTGCATGAAAAGATATGCCGTCAATTAGGGAAAGGAGAAAATGATTGGACTTGGCTCAATTCATAATTTTCGGACAGACTAATTTCGTAAAAAATTGAAGAGGTGATTAAAATTATCCGCATAAGGCAATAGCCTGCGGGCCGAACATTGACGTATGATTTGTAAGAGCAAAGAACAGATAATCCAAAGATGGAAACGGATTAGCAGGAATTGACTTGAATTCCGGGCTAATTAGTCTAAAATCGCCTGAAGCGACCGAAAATTAAAGTTGTAATCCAAATTTGGCGCGATCACATTCTTTTCAACTTTTTGTATTACGCACATTTCTCTTTCCTTTTCGGGAAAGAAACTTTAGCAAGGAAGAGAACAAAGGACATCTTTCGTTAAAAGAACAAAGTCATTGTCCTAGATGGTAAGAGAACGCGTGAAACGGAGAGGACCGCTCTCTGACAAACGTTTGATTGGCAATGGCGAGAGAGTATATAACTTTTTATCTCTGGCCAAAAATATAAGAAAGAAAGAATGAGCATATACGACGCTGCCTCAAACAAACGTTTCGTTGTCGGATGGCTAGAGAGTGCAGTGTTTGTTCGTCTGGCAATGTGAAACACTGTCATCTTTTTCTCTATCCGCTTGCTTTCTGCACTCTCTAGTCCCCTTCTCGCTCTATACCAGTCGCTCGCTGCGACCGCTCTGTGACGCAATTTCGTTTTGATGATCTACGCATTGCCGACGTCACACGCACACACACATAAAGGCGGCTGACAGCGAAGAGTCCGCAGGCTGCGCTCATCCTCTCTCTCTAAGCTCGGATCTCTTGTTTCATTTCCCGCTCTTTTCTATGGAAGTCAATATGAATGCGGGTCTGGTGAGTGGGTCGAGCTAGCATATCATCTGCTAATAAATGCTAATGAAAAAAGGCATATCGTTAATGATGATATTTAAATTGGACTGACATTTCATTACATTCAGGATAAACGTAATTATTTATTCGGAAAATGCATAATAAAAGTTGAATTGTCCGAGAAAATGCTTGAGGGCAAAATAGTTGCAATGTATTATTACATGGAATGACATTTTGCATTGGAGTTGAATTTTGGCACATTTTGTACTCGGAAATTGCTATTATAAATTGTATTTACCAAAAACCGAGCATTCAGTATTGCCAAAATTTGACTGAAAATGTGGCATGAATTTGAAAAATTCAAGTAGAACGGCTTTAAATATTTTATGATTTCATCTCATGTAATAAATCGAATATTACGAGCTTTTTGGGTTTTAAATTGTGAAAAACCATTCGAAACATAAATAAAAAATCGTTTCTGGAAATTGAAGTGCTCCATAATTTCGATAGGCATTGTTGCAATGAAACAATACTGTACTCGAATATGCGTTAGAGAGTTTAGTTGCAAAATTGTTTCAAAATTCGGAAAAATGTGTGCAGATTTAAGGTAAGCACTTTAAAGTGCAAGTTTTTCGCAACAAGTTTTACCCTCTCAAACCTTTCAATTTTTTTCAACTTTTTTCAAATAATTCCATTTTCTGACAACGGACGTCGAAACGGGAAAAGTAGCTTTGGGGGGAGTTACACTTGGGGGGGTTACAGTTGGGAGGAGTTAGGGTTGGGGGTTTTACCCAAAACCCCCCAAGTGTAACTCCCCCCAAAGCTACCTTGCTCGTCGAAACAGCCGTTCAAGAAATCGAATTACAACGGAAGAAAATGCTGGACAAAGTAATCAAGAACAGAATTATTACATGTCATAACATCATCATCATAATAATAATTAAGTGCGACTTCCAAAATAAGAAATGATTTGCCGAAAAACTCACGCATATTAATAAAGGTCATTAATAGACGATTAAAAAGTCCCAAAATGGGAACGAAACGTTCCGACGTCATAAAACACGCCGCGATGTTCCCCGTTTTGCGCGCAAACTTATTAATCATCCGAGAGTCGAGAAAAGGAAATGAAACATTTCGACGCATTTATATAACGAACAGTTTCGCTGCCTGCGGACAAATCCTGCCGATGACATTCACGCAAATGGAAACCAATATTAAAATCCAAAGATTGGCCGACCAATGACAATTTCACCGCAGGCAATTTGCGATCTGGACGTCACAAAACAATCCCGAAAAAGGTGAATTGGTCGAATGCGATTGGGTATGACCCAAAATGGTCAGTTTTGGTCATATGTCCATAAATGGTATTTTTGGTTGAAAGTATTTACCGTTAAAGTTATTGTCCTTGAAAGGTAAATAAAATAAATAAAAACAATAAATTGCTAAACTGTTACCCGAGGCATGCCTCGCCCAAATAATCTTCGGTAAAGCGAACAAGTGGGCGTACTGCACTTAAAAGTACATTGCAAAGTATGTATTGCAGAGGGATATTCGGCAAACTCGGCAGGCGTTAAGGCTCTATAGCGCATTTGTGATCAATAATCTCTGATATATACATCTAGTTGGAAAGGACAGTTAGATTACCGCTGTCAAAGGAAACAAGAGGATTTCTGCTGTTTTTAAGAAAAATTTAAAGAGTGGTTTAGAAGAATTTTTTGGGTTCAGCATTGATTAAAATTCATACTTCAATACTTTGTTCAAATTTGGACCCAACTTTTCTGACTGTCAACTTTCTTTAAAAAGTATATATTTTGTTCCAATGAGTCTTGTTTTGATATTTTTGTCTTCAAAATTAGTCAAACGCGATTTTTGAGGTTTCAACAAGCGCACGAGTTGAGTTATTTACATTTCGAGTGCAGTCATTTGTGTACCTAACGACGTGACTTTCGCGCATTTTTTGTGTTTCTGTCAAAATGACCGAAGTAATGTTTACATTATGAGGAGATTAGAGGACGCAATCCATCGATTGTTTGGCGTCTGGCAACACAAACACAAACCTTTGATCGCGCTTTTCCCATTCGCTGACGCAATTATGAAATAAAAATAGAAAAGACGTTCGGAAGAGTCGTCTGTTGCTTTAAATCACTTCCCATCATCTTTCATTGATGGGAGTTGAGTCGTTCTCATAAATGAGAGCTCAAATTAGAACGCACAAACAATTTCGATGACGAAAATAGATTGGAGGGTCGAAAATAAATCGAGAACATTTACTCAGCCAAAAGAGCTTTAATGAGGTCAGAAAATTAATTCCTCCTTCTCAAAGGTTCGTAGAATTATAGCGTTTTAGTGAATTTTTTTTTTGAAAAATGTTTAGGTGATGGAGGTTCGGAAAATGGAACGCAAACAAATATGAATCCATAAAATTGATAAGATATTTCAATTAGGTAGAAGTTCAAGAAGGCTGAATTATCAAGAAAAAGGATGGAACATGGCAAGATATATTGTTGTACATAGGATTTTACCCCTATCACAAAAATGTTAAGCTCACACCGTATATAAACTCACACATTACATTCTCTGAGGTATTCCGTCCTGCATGTCAAAGGCGACCAGGAAAAATGGGGACTGTGATATAAAGGTCATCACCATGATATAAAGGTGATAACACCGCTGGACAACCTAGACATCAAGCATAGAGTAAGAGGAAAAATTACAATACAAATTTGTCAAAGGTGCTGCCCACTTGAGCTGGTTGCTTCGATAGGTGAAACGATAAGTCAGTTCATGGCTTGGCCCTTGTATCATAAACTTATTATTTATGATATATGTATCACGGGTATTTTTGCCCCCTCCTCCACCGAGGCTAAGTGAACAAAGTCTCCAAAAAAAATTGCCCCTCCTCCTCCTCCTCCTCCTCCTCCGAAACAGACGGGCTAACAGAGCGACACCCGGGAAATATTTTTGCCCCCTCCTCCAAAAAAGTTCCCGACAAACTCTGGTACCCCCTCTTCCAAGTATGATCGAACGATTGACTCCCAATAAAGCCTTTTCAGTCGAGCGGCTGGCCCTGTTATTTTCCGACATACTATCAATTTTTACCCCCCTCCTTGGAGACAGACCACAAGGTGACTCCAAAATCAGCCGACAGGCTGACCCTATAATTTTTCCTGGCCGCATGGGCCTGGCAGTCAGCCGAGCGGCTGACTATTGTACGCGGCTAGCAACCAAATCCCGGAAAAATAATTGTCGCAAAAATATGAAATATGAAATGCTTAGTTTAGAAAACTTAGTTACTTCCCCCTCCTCCTCCAAAGGGGCGATTCTCGGACCCGTTCCAAAAATTATTTCAGTCTCAGAGGACTGTTTCCCAAGGTCACTTGTGGCCTCAAGGTCAAACTCCCTCCCGCCCAAACTGCGTGCGGCTCAGCGCACTCTGACCACTCCTTGCGCACATGCCCCAGGCAGCCCACCTTCCCGCCATCTCTTTCTTTGTCTGCACTCTCTCATAGGTCAGCCTCAACCTGCGCAGAGCGGTCATTAGTTAATTACTCATATTGTTTTGCTCCGGCAAAATTTGGGCAACTATTTCTGCCACATTCCATGGGCAGCTGTTATTGCAAGTAAACTGCCTTCTTGTTCCACCTTTGGAAAAATCCCGAATTAAAAATTTCGCAAAATGTTTTGGGCATTATATAGAGAATATTATTTCTTTAGATGAGATTAAGGTCTACCTAGGTATCCTTAAGGTCCTAGCAGTATTTTTGGGAACTTTTTTTGGCATTGCAGTGTGCTTACACATCTCTCCGGAGGATCTGCATAGCCAGCTCTGATTTTACTTACAGGCGGTTATGCTCAATTAGTTTTGTCAGAGCACTAATTCTTAAAATCCCATTTTTACTGTTAGGAACTTGAGGTTAACTAGTTACGCTTTTTTCTAATTTGAAGAAATAATGATCTTTACACCCAAACTTGTGTGTTTATCAGCATCATTCCCCGACATTCATCTATTTGCCTTGTAAAAATATTCTTATTTTATCCCCATAAATCCTTCCTATGCCTCCATTTCTGCAGGAAAGAAATTTTGCTGCAAAATTTTATCTCATTATTCCCCTTATGGTCGTTCCTGGCGTGGACGACCTTCCGCGTCAGGGATGTCCATTGGCCTCTCCCAGCGTGGACGACCTTCCGCGTTGGGAGTTGGTCTTCCTATTCCTGCTAAATTGAAATTTAAATTTTTTTCTTCTAAAAAACACTCCGAGAAAATCATTTTTGAAAGTTATGACTCATCAAAATTGCCTGAATGTATGAAATGTAAATCGCGATTCCAGTTTCATACGTGGGCGAGTGATAGCTCATATGATAGGTTTTTGAAAGTTAGGAATTTAATAATTTTTGATCCAAATTTTGTAAATTTGAATTCCCGCCAAGTCAGAAAAACGTTTTTTTAACGATTTTGGCCATGGGAAGTGATGTTTTTTATGTTCCCATGCATTTTTTCAAGTTTTCTAACGCCGCGCCTGTCCACGATCCATCACTCTTATATGAATAAAATCGAAACTTTCCTTGTCGGTATATTCCCAGTATTTTGTTATTTCAATACGCACATCCAACCTGATTCCGCCACAATGTAAAGTTGGGGGCTTTCTAATTGGCTGTGTGTGTACTAAATTTTTTCCTATGTACTTTTTTAGCATCCTAAATTTTTTCAAAACCTATCATATGAGCTATCACTCGCCCACGTATGAAACTGGAATCGCGATTTACATTTCATACATTCAGGCAATTTTGATGAGTCATAACTTTCAAAAATGATTTTCTCGGAGTGTTTTTTAGAAGAAAAAAATTTAAATTTCAATTTAGCAGGATTAGGAAGACCAACTCCCAACGCGGAAGGTCGTCCACGCTGGGAGAGGTCATGGACATCCCCGACGCGGCAGGTCGTCCACGCCAGGAATGTCCATAAGGGGAATAATGAGATAAAATTTTGCAGCAAAATTTCTTTCCTGCAGAAATGGAGGCATAGGAAGGATTTATGGGGATAAAATAAGAATATTTTTACAAGGCAAATAGATGAATGTCGGGGAATGATGCTGATAAACACACAAGTTTGGGTGTAAAGATCATTATTTCTTCAAATTAGAAAAAAGCGTAACTAGTTAACCTCAAGTTCCTAACAGTAAAAATGGGATTTTAAGAATTAGTGCTCCGACAAAACCAATTGAGCATAACCGCCTATAGGTAAAATCAGAGCTGACAGGGCAGTTTCTCCGAAGAGATGTGTAAGCACACTACCATGCCAAAAAAGTTCCCAAAAATACTGCTAGGTCCTTAAGGATACCTAGGTAGACCTTAATCTCATCTAAAGAAATAATATTCTCTATATAATGCCCAAAACATTTTGCGAAATTTTTAATTCGGGATTTTTCCAAAGGTGGAACAAGAAGGCAGTTTACTTGCAATAACAGCTGCCCATGGAATGTGGCAGAAATAGTTGCCCAAATTTTGCCGGAGCAAAACAATATGAGTAATTAACTAATGACCGCTCTGCGCAGGTTGAGGCTGACCTATGAGAGAGTGCAGACAAAGAAAGAGATGGCGGGAAAGTGGGCTGCCTGGAGCATGTGCGCATGGAGTGGGCAATGGTCAGTTGGGAGACGCACGCAGTTTGGGCGGGAGGGAGTTTGACCTTGAGGCCACAAGTGACCTTGGGAAACAGTCCTCTGAGACTGGTATAATTTTTGGAACGGGTCCGAAAATCGCCCCTTTGGAGGAGGAGGGGGAAGTAACTAAGTTTTCTAAACTAAGCATTTCATATTTCATATTTTTGCGACAATTATTTTTCCGGGATTTGGTTGCTAGCCGCGTACAATAGTCAGCCGCTCGGCTGACTGCCAGGCCCATGCGGCCAGGAAAAAATATAGGGTCAGCCTGTCGGCCGATTTTGGAGTCACCTTGTGGTCTGTCTCCAAGGAGGGGGTAAAAATTGATAGTATGTCGGAAAATAACAGGGCCAGCCACTCGACTGAAAAGGCTTTATTGGGAATCAATCGTTCGATCATACTTGGAAGAGGGGGTACCAGAGTTTGTCGGGAACTTTTTTGGAGGAGGGGGCAAAAATATTTCCCGGGTGTCGCTCTGTTAGCCCGTCTGTTTCGGAGGAGGAGGAGGAGGAGGAGGAGGAGGAGGAGGAGGGGCAATTTTTTTTTGGAGACTTTGTTCACTTAGCCTCGGTGGAGGAGGGGGCAAAAATACCCGTGATACATATATTTTATGATCTAGAAAAATTAAACAGAAAAACTCAAACTTTTCAACAAGGAAATCGTTGCTTTCTTCATTACTCATTAATTTTTAATAATTTTAATACCTACGTTACTATATTTCAGTGCAGTTTATGTTTTGAGAATGAAACACTATATCGTCACTATCCCAAATTTTGTTTTCATCACGGCGGCACAATTACGACCGCCGAAATTTCGTACTATTCCACAATCGTACTAAAACTTCCATTTTAGTACAGCTTAACAACTTAAGTGAAGGTTTCACGACAATGTAATTAGCTTTGATTTTCGGATATCTTCCTCAATTCAAATTTAATCATTTTCCTATTTCCGTTTCCCATTTCTGTCCGAAACTATGACGTTCAAACCACGCCTACGCGTTGTCTTGTTCAACTGATTTTGCTGAACGGTTCCTTTCAAAACATTGTGACATTTTTTTGTTTCTTTAGATTTTGCTTTTTCTATTCAGCAATTTGGCGGGAAGAGGCTATTGTTTGAAACTAAAAAGTGGCATAGTCATTAAAATGTTCCTGGAAGAAAGGTACAAGTCCAAAAATTACTCCCTTATCAAAGATTGCTTCGAAGAGCGTCAAAATTTTCTTCAAAAACTACTCAGGAATTATGCCTGGCCCTCTTGATACTGGCTCATGGTGCAAGAATTTTTGCTGGATATTCAAAAGTATGGTTGCTGTCAAACACCGCAACCGCAATCCACGCCAACGTTTAATGCAACAACCGATTTTACTATAGCTGTTGTTTTCAATATTTCACCAATCCGACTTTCGAGACTGTGGCTATCTTTCACTTTGTCAAAATAGTACTAGCTTTTCTTCTGCCTCTCTTTTTAGTCGCCCGCCTGAGGCCAATACTGCCGACACAGCATCTAATTCCCTCGGGAAGTCCTTTTCCGGACAAAACTGTCCCTTTCCAGAACGCACGAAAAGCCTCCTTTGTTTGTATATATAACCAAAGAGTAATCCATTCTCTATGCTTTATCTGCTTTTATTTGACCTCTACGTTTTTTTTTCTCGACGGAGTTGGGATTCTCGAGTCGGGTGACTGCTCAGTGTTGCAGTTTTGAAAAAAAGGTCGAAATTTCAGACTTGAGTTGGGATTTCAAAACCATGTGTTTTCTTGGAACTTATAGAACAAAATTGGGGCCTATGGAACACATTTTAGGGATTTCTTGACAAAACATCTTCTTGTTTTGGTGTGAAAAGAGGTTGGTAAAGGTTACAAACAGTTTTATGTTTCACTTCAGCATTCTTATGAAAGCATTCTTTCAGCAATTTTTTTAACATTCTAGATCTTTATAAAAATGCCTGGCTGTCTTAGGACATTTATCCGTTATATTAACCATTTGGATTGTTTATTATTATATTATCATTCATTTAATTGTTGTAGAAGTTTCTTTATCATAATAAAAGTTGAATAAAACTGTGCTCTGCAAATCATTGGCATTCATGGGCTCTACTTCATTTTTCATAAGTTTCCTCAGCTAAATTTTATTCCTATTCAATACGACCCTATTAAAGTACTATTATTTTGCTATATTCCTTTAATCCGAAAAAGCTGTAATATTTTTTCCGTTATTGTCTGACCTCTGCATATTTAAATCCCAAAGAGAGCCAAAGTGCTTTCAATTCGCTTGTTTTAAAGGAAAAAGTTTGGACCACGAGTTGGCTCGTTAAATGGGTCGATTCTCCTCTCAAATGGCTTTCTGTTGCCCGGAAGCGCCAGAAAAGCCAGATTTCGTCCAAGTTTGCTATTGGATATCCAAAAATAGGAAGTGTTCGATTTCTTTCCATTTTTAGCTCAAAGTGAAACGACTTGAGCCGGTTGTTTTGATAATATCGAAAACGGACTTCGGTGTTTTAGAAACTTTGAATATACTTTAAAATTTTACATTAAAATTATACACAATTTTATGAACGTTTTCATTTGTCGCGAACAATTTTGTGATATTGCTCTGTTTAGACTGTAAATCATAACTGAAGTTTCAGGCTTTCACAAAATTGTTCGCACAATGGCAACAATCGTCGTTTCTCAAAGCGGCACGAGAATATTCGGTCCTGACGATCAGCAGCAGGAATGTATGGGCCTTGTTCTCCCGGACAAACGCGCTCCAAAACACAACCTTGCCTTGAGCACCACCCAGACGGAAATGCCCAATTCGGTGGGTTTCGGAAATTTGTTGCTATTTTGTAACGCCATAAATAATTCAGGAACTTTGAAAAATTTGTATAGTTTCAGCGGAGAAATTCGAGAAATTCGAATAAGTCTATTAGTTTTCGGTCAATTTCATATAATTTATCAAACATTAGTTACAATTATTTAAGATACAAATTGAATTGCTCATGTGACAAATATGGAACTTTCACTTTTTCTCAGAAAGCACAGTGTATTAAAATTCCACCCTTGCATTGTTATGAAACTTCCTACACCCTGTGACCTTATAAATATTCATACTTCAATGCGCTTGTATTCAAACGACTTCCGCAATGAAACACAAGACATAGTTTAAATTCTTTATAAACTTCCCCCCTTGGTAACTTTCAGACGCACAGGAACTCATTCAAAGTTGCCGAATTCTAAATAAACAATAGTTTCCCTGTGGCCTTTGTTCTTCTCTGTTTATTTTCCTTAAAGAAAAACAAAGTAAACATTTAAGTGTGAACGGTGAATTAAGCGTAAAGCTGAACATTGAGGACAGACAGGTGCCATTTCCGTACCGAAAAGTGTCTGTGGCATTAGCAAAAAAATTTTCTCAAATATTATTTATGCTTCTTTTTAAGTTTTTAAAACTAGCAAAATATTACATAAAAAAATAAGACATGAATTATGGATCGAATTCAGGTGCAAACTTTGGACAAGCCGGTGGTTGTAATGGTGGCTCCTAAGCAAGTGATCATTTCTGAAGATGGTGGGCCGAAGTCGCCGGACACCACAAATGGCGTATGCGAGAAATTGCAGAGTCTGAGCCATCAATAAATTCACTGTAACCGCCTGAATATTGCAACTTCTCTGATACAAATTTTTAATTTTGGAATCCAGAAACATTCTAAAACCTTCCCATGTTCGACGGAACATGCGAACTTTTACTGGTACCTTGTGTTGTATTAAACTTTCAACTGCCGGCAATAATCAATCCCAATGGTTCCTTTGTCTTCAAAGATCAGACTTTTCATTTTGTGACTCACTCGTATATTATGTGTGAAATAATTTAGTACAGTATCATATAATTATTTAATAAAATTCATTTATTGAAAGTTTTTTTTATATTCTTGCTCAAAATGTGAACATACATTAAAGCAGCTATAAAGTACACGTAAAATTTTGTGACAACTCTCAGTTTTATTAAACTAATTTATTTTTTCCAGACTTGTGAAAAATTTATGAATGGTGTACTTTTTATGGTTTCTTTACATTAGAATAATTGGGAAACCAAATCCGGAAAACCGAATTTGGGTAGCAAACATTGGACAACTTCATTCGAAATGCATTACACAGGATATATGCATAGTGTGTATAGTGTGTACTATTATAGTGAGCCAAAAAATACCATTCATCAAAAGAGTATCAAAATTTTGATAGGATCTCTTTCAGATGGACAGGCAGTTTACGGTGTTGATCTGGGATCTGCCAATCATAATTATTTCTGATAACTTGGATCTGTTACAATTCCGTTAGTTCTTCCAATCTGATTGCAAAAGTAATAAAAATGCTGCTCGTATATTTTATACCTTTGATTTTATTCACCGTTTCGTGTGCTATTCCTGTCTCTCGACGTGAGTCGGATGACGACGCAATATCACAAATTCTTGATGATTCACTGCGATCTGACGCTCAAATTATCGATAATTTTCTTCAAGACTTATCCTCAAACGAAACTCAAATGGAACAAACGAATTCCAACGAAAGCAAATCGAGCCATGAGAAGGTTCCATTCCTTATTGTTGCGGACAACGACGAATTGGCTTATGGAAATGGCGACAATGAGTCATACGTGTGGAGAAGTCCTAGCCTTAGGGGATATGTGGTGTATAATATGGTTGGTTCTGACAACTTTTTTGGATTATATTGCGTTGCTAATAGAATACATACCGGAAATTTTGTGCGACGTTCAGCAAATTTTATATAAGCTTTTACAAATTTTAAATATTATACAATAAATTTAGTTTATAGTTGGTCGTTTATAAAACTTCGCGCATTCATACAAACTCTAAAATAAAACATATAAAATATAACGTTGAACAAGGTGTGTACTTTTTTGTCATATATCTCAATATCGCCACTTTTGCTTAAATTTTTCGTGAACTGGTCAAGCACTTAAAAATGTTTTATTATTTACGCACATAAATTTAGGAAACTCTGGAATATCGATTTGACTGGAAGGAAAGCGCTCAGTACAAAGGTCGACTAGCATATGGAAATCGAGGAATGGAATTATCGGATCTCAAGTTCTTCAACGGAAAATTGTTGAGTCCCTGCGACAAGACGGGAGTCATTTACTGGTTGGAAATTGATTTTCAATCTTTTACAGACTCGGGTTATATTTATGCTTTCACAGGCTGACCTCGAGAAAAGCAGTGCCATTGGTCATCAAGTATTGTTTAACTTTCACACCTCCAATTCCGTTATACGTATTTTAGTTCTGATGGAAATGGATCGCACGAAAAACGTGAGTATTTTTGACGTAAAATGCACATTCCTGATCTCATATAGACTTTTAGCGTTCAAAGCTGAGTGGATGACAATAAAAGATGACAAGTTATACGTTGGTGGATATGGGAAAGAATGGACACTCAACAATGGCTCGATTGATGAATATCTCGGGCCAAATCCGCTCTATATAAAGGTAGGCAGAATTTGCTGTAATAAAAAGTAGAGTCTAGAACTCCCAATGGTTTTACACGCTCATTTGAAGAAGAACTTTCGAACAAAGCTGGAGACCACTTTCTAAAAAAGAATAAGCCAATAATTATTACAACATTTAAAAGTGATGCAAAATTTCTCTGTAATTGCCAAATTTTTTGATGTATCATGAATTTTAATTTCCCTTCGTTGGCATCGGAGTATCCGAGTTCTTTAAATTGACCCTCAAAAGTTCTAGCATTATCGGACAAAGTACAAGCATAGCTTGCGAAATTGTACAATTCAGATCATTGACAAAAATTGGCACGTGGATCACGTCGATTGGAAAACTCAGTTTAACGCTTTGCGTGCGCATACCGGATCGCTATACCCAGGCTATATGCTCCATGAAGCCGTTCAGTGGAGCGAATTCCACAGAAAATGGTTTTTCCTCCCGAGAAAATACTCCAAGCTGCCATACCGTCCACATGATTCGGAAACTCAGGGAGCAAACTTCTTGCTGATGGCTGATGAAGATTTCAAGCAAATAGAAAAGGTGGACATCAAGAGCCATTATACGGATGCAGCTCGTGGATTCTCAGCTTTTCAATTCTTGCCAGGTAACGTGAAAACATTTTATTGATTTTAAAAAGTTGTATTATTTTAAAAAGTTTAAAAAATTCTAGAAACCATCCGCAACGTTTTGCGAAATTAAAACGTTTTTGAAGCAAGCGACAGTTTGGAATCATTTTTCGTCAATTTTAAACAAAATTTTCGACTATTCCAAAATATAACGCCAATACAATTTTTTGAATATAATCGCAACTTTCTAGGAAGTATGGACGAGATCATAATAGCGCTCAAAACGGTCGAAGTCACTGGCCAGCCTTTCGCTTCATTCGTAACGGTATTCGACATCCGAGGAAAAGTGCTATATGAAGAGCGAAAGATCGCTGGCGATGATAAATATGAAGGATTGGAATTTTACGACTGGACAATAGCGAACTAAACTGCAAATAATTCTATGGTTGATTGAATTATTTTCTCTGAAACAGTTAGGAATGAAAGTGCTAACGGTTATGTTTATTTGTTTGATTCAACCGATCAGTTCGTTTATTGCAACTTTAAATGCAGTATAATAATGATCTTGAAAATGTATACTAAGAAAGTGAAGACCAGAATAATTTTAGCAAGAAAATTGTGATATTTCTGATAACGGCTCTTGTATTCTACCTAAGGAAGAAGGGCGTTCCGAGCGAAGCGGTTCCAAGCGTGCCTAAATTGGCCCATCGCTGCAAACAAAGCCATCTATAGAGTCCATAAATTTGAGCCGAGGCAAAAGCGTCCATGCACAGCATCAAGAATATCAGAATGAGGAAATTGTTGGTAAATTTTAGCAAAAGGAATTCACTTGAGTTCATTTTCAGTGCTGAGTGAGCAGACGAGTTACCTCTATTTTATATCTCAAGAATTCTGAGTGGCACCTCGATTTATACAGCATGAGTCTCGGCCGAGAAAGACTCACGAGCCGACTTACTCATAAACTCCAGTGAGATCTCTTTTTAATTCATAGAGGAAAAGTTGGCAAACAGACATAAATGAAATATTCGGGAGGACCGGCATCTAGAATTTTCTCTAGATTTTATTTGTCAAGATTGAACTTGAACCTCAATTAATGATAATGCACGTCGCCATGCATAAGTTTATTGTTTGTTTACACAGAAGCTTTAATAAAAAGAACGTGAACGTTACAATTCACTAACCCAAATTTTTGGGGTTAAAGTTCGCTAATAAAGGTAACCAAATGAAAATCACCGTTCGTTTCAAGGTAAAAGTTCACTGATGATCCAGTTGAGTTTGACACCATTTATTCGGCATTGCACTTTCGATTTGTAAAAATCAACCAAATAATTTTATCTGAAATTTTACCGAAAGCTTTTCTTTCGCTAAACTGCCGATTAATATTTAGACAGCTGCTGCTGGCGAATGGAATAACTCTTTTTAGCTTATGATATCACTCGAGAACGAGCTCCGTTTTAGAAAACCTCACCGCATAGAGTTTTAGAGATGAATTTTAGTCATAGAATGAGTCAATTGTCGAAAGCATTGGATTAGATAGGTAGAGTATTTTTCAAATGGCTTCGGATATTGATCCATACACATAATGAACGACGGTTGCATGTACAAAGTTTACGACAATGGCGTCCAACGTCGTGCGACATCAGATGAAATTGAGATGGTGTCAGACAATGTGCGCGATTGGAACCAGTGGGGTCAAGACTTCGAGAATGGCATGAACGATCACATGTCTGAATTGTTTCCGCCAGGATTTCCTTTCAATCGCCCAATTTTACCCCCTCCGCAGTTTTTGCCCCCTCGAGCTCCAAAACTCAGGTGTATCTGCAGCAGTTGCTAATCGATTCGAACTTTGATTGCACATTTACCTTTGATTTCAATTTCAAACCGATTTCAAATTTGTTACGTAAGCTTAATTAATAAAGGAATCTTTTCTGCATTTTCGCATAATTGAGTTACGCTATTTTTGTGAACTTTTCTGAAATGTAATTACCATAAAATTTGACTTACTTTTGCAATTTTGTAAAATAAGTAAAGCAATAAAATTACACTGAAAAATGTAACGGAGTTGATCAAATTCTATTTTTATGAACTTTATGCATCTAATTATGATTATTTATGAAATGAGCATTTTGTTAAATGAAACATCACAGGCATAAAAGAATTCTACCGGTATGAAAAGTAAAATGCTAATAAGTAAAGTATGTCTATGCTTTATGTCAAGTATTATTTTTTACGTTCGCTTTCCGGAGTGTCTTCTTGGTTATGGCAGTCGGCAGCGATAAACTCCGGGATTTTGCCCAATTCCTCGACAAGACGCGCGATGGTCGGAAATTGGGACATGTCAACGCCGAATCTGAAATATTTTCAAACTTCGATGTAAATTGTGACAAAATTTGAATTGTGACAAACCTTTTGGCATTATACACCTGTGCTGGAATGCACACGTCAACTAAGCTCAGTTGGTCACCGTATCCGTACTTGCCAGCCGTTTTCTTCAGAGCCTTTTCCAATTTGGTGAAATTGAAAGTGATCCAATGTTTCGCCCAAGCAGCGCGTTGCGATGGCTCTGGGAAGTACTAAACTTTGAAAACGTTCTTTATTTTACCTTGGGAACGTTAAAATTGGTATTTTAGTCTAGCGTGTTCAAGAATAAATTGCTCAAAAGGTACATTTTTAAACGCTGATGATTATCTAAAGATACCATCATATAAGTTTCTAAGAATGATGTCAAATATTGTAAATTTGAGAAACTGCTAAAATTACGATCGAACTATAAACGTTTGTTAAATTTTGTTTATAAAGTGAAAATGATAACTTTATTGATAACCTTTATGATAACCTTGAAAAAAGCTCATTTTTGCTACACGTCAGAAGATGAAAAAATTACCTGGAGTACACGCAAGTTTTGCAAAGGTTGAGTGTTGGCAATTATCTGAAATTTGACAAACTATTTAAGTATTTTATACACAAAATATACCTGCAATGCGAGTGCTCGAATTTTGGCTCTGTCCTCTGCACTTCCCGGCAATAATGCTTTCCTATCCGGAAACTTTTCTTCTAAATATTCGATTATGGCGAGGCTTTCGGTGAGAACGGTGTCGTCAATCTGGAGCACGGGAATGAGCGCGAAGTCGGTTTTGTCAGCGATTTTTTGCAAATTCTGGAAGAAATTAAATGAAGAAAGCGATCACAGAGTATGGAATTTGGAACTGTTTATAGTGCAGAACCGAAACTAAATTAGGCATATATCGATTAAAATTTTGTGATTGCTTTTACGGTTTTTCGTTATTAGAAAATGGTTATTTTGTCAAAAATGTGTTACAAAAAAGAGTGATATGTTTTAATTTAATCATCAAAATAAATAAAAATACCTTTTGACTTTCGGCCAAATTGACCGGTTCCAAGGTATAATCGATTTTCTTTAGATTGAGAGCTAAAATTGTAATAATTAATGTTACGTCTATTGTAAAAAAGTCACCAATTCTGATTCTCCAAGAGCACGAGCTTCTCCAATAAGAGTACAATATTGGCTTAGCTGCAGGCATTGTTTTCGTCGTATCGCTAAAAAGCAAAATATTACTTTCGATACGAAAAATAAGTCTAATGTTGCTTTTCAGTTGCAATATTTGTTGGAAGTTTGCGGAGGAATGATTCAAAATGAATATTTCAAATTTGGCATTCAGCAAAGCACAAATGCCTTACAAGGAAAGTACATTTAAACACTAATTATCTCTTGTAAAAAAGATTCTGCTTTTATAATTTGCACTCTTGAGAATAGAAAAACAATTATTGATACGAGCAAATAACAATTGAATGATATTCGAACTATTTATAAAGGCCGAAGTCAACAAGAAAGGCAATCGAGAACAATAAACCTGTCATTATTTCATTGAAACTCGTCACAACTCCTGCCCACTTTCATCTTCGTCCATGTGCTCTCCTTGATCTGTGGTGTCTTTTTGTATCGAGTAGATAGTAGTGTACGTTGGTGATGTCAAAGCAAAGCTGGAGTCTCGTTTGTAATCTTGACACTCAAGTCGATCTATAAAAGATTATAGTTTCTCGATTTTTCTCTTCTTACCGTTTCCAAACACATACATCAAATTAGAATTATCTCTATAATTAGAAATTTTTGTGAGATCAGTTATATGGCAAATTGGAAGGGAATTCCGGATTGCGTGAATGTAAAACGTTGAAAACTTTAAAATTATTGACAAACGATATGGGAAATGTGAAACAAAATAAAAATTAGATCAATACATGGCTATTGGTCAATATTATGGATCGATTTCACGTTGAATGCACTTTTGTGAACCGACCCAAAAATATCATACGCCTGCTTTTGTCAGAAAGCACTTGCTTTCAGTACGAAAATAGATGGCGTACTCCAATTCGTGTGCATGTCTATTTTAGAATTCGTCCCAATGTCGTTCAATATCGAGAACAGTATCAGATATGACGACCAAATTGCTGTCAAATTTACCTTCGGAAACCGTCTTTTTTTGACAATGGACTTCGGTCAATAAATTTTTAGTGCTGAACGGAAGAAAAAAATACCGCAGAAGAGAGCATGTGGAAAGACAGTGCAGAGAAAATTTCCGTGCTTTAAAGAAACATTAACGAAAAGAAAGAAAAACGAAAATTTTAAAATATTTACTTTTTCTAGAAGTTGGCCTGCGTGCCCAGCCGACCCTTTGTCTCTTTTCCATGGAAGATACAGGAAGGAAAGTGGGATGTGCGTGGCCCGGCTGTCGATCTATGCAGCTTCCCAATAAGGGCTGTCCCAATTCAAACAAACAAATTTACGCAAAGGCATTCTCTCTTTTAATGGATCATTCCAAGTGCGTCACAATTTCATTTAAAGTTGAATTTTGTCACTTTTTAGAGGTGAATCCTTGGAAGTATCATGCAAATTGGTTAATTGGACTCTGTTGCGACTTGTGCGAATTGATGGTCCTCAGGACGACTGGATGGGCGCTTGTTATTCTCATTCCTGTGATCCAAATGGAAGTGCAGGGTATTCGTTGAAATTATTACAGGAATGTTAATGTTCTAGTGTTCCAGAATATCTTTCGAAAAATACAATATTGTAAATATCCATAAAAAAGTCGTTTTTTGAAGTACTGTTTAGAATAGCAACAGGTTATTGCGTTGATTGGTCAGTTTAGACTGTTGTAAAGATTAATTAGGTATTTGCATTGAGTAGTTTACTCCACGGATTAATTTGCTAAACCATCGGTGATGTTAGCTAAAAAATTGAGGTAGCAAAAGATGGCCCAAGACCTCTGGCAGTATCGATCACTACCTTAGCCAAGACCATCGGAATCGAAAACTCCGAGGAGTCAACCCCCCTAAACGTTTATCCACGATTAAAACGGAACGCGGGCGCAAAGTGATCAGTTTTATGACAATCGCCGATATGGATAGTGAGGAGTTGAATTAACTGTTTGCACTTTTAACTAATCTCAACTTTACTCAGGCCACCTGTTGGATAACAGCGGAAAATATTGGAGAAGTCCAAGCGCTCGCGGAACGATCAAATACAATTATGACAAGGTTGGCGCGATTAAACGATTCTCAAAAATTTCGACAGCTGGGCCTCTTTGGGGTTGTCTCTCAATAATTTTTCAGTTGGTTTCCAGCAAAACTTGAAATATCACTAGCGATATTTGAGACCTGAAAATGTTTTATGAAATTTACCAACCTTTGTATTCCGGTACATTGAGTCCAAAAAAGGTAACATGTTTAGTTTAAAGTTTTATTTTAGGCTTCAAACAACATTCACTTTGAAGTAAAAATGTTCGAAACTATTGAATACAAAGGTAGCTTTTTAAGCCATGTTATGATTCCTTAGCATTTTTGTGCCTTTTTTCAGGTCAAATGGGATACGGTAATAGAGGCATGGAGCTTTCAGAATTGAAAGGTTCGAAGCATTTGAAATTGTGAATTGAAGTTCAATTTTTAGTGTTTTATGGGCGCCTTTACGCAGTCTGTGATAGAACAGGTATCTTATTCTGGTAAGGTTTGCCTTTGCTGAGCAAGGCTAAAGTCATACCTTTGTTTATGTTGCAGGTTACATGGTCGAGTACAAATCCCATGGACTATTTAGTAAGAACATTTCTATTTAAAATCAATTAAATTTTGATCAGAGCCCTAATCTGAATAATTTCAGTGCCGACGGAAATGGGATCTTCGAGAAACGTATACATTTCTTGACTGCACACTCAACTTATTAATTGTTTAGCAATTGTTTAGCATTCAAGACTGAATGGATGCTCATTAAAGATGGAAAAGTAATTTTTATAGACTAACGGTATCTGACTGTTATTTTCGTAAGTTTAGCTCTATACAGGTGGCTATGGCAAAGAATGGACTGACGATGATGGAGAGGTGGCAAAAAATACTGGGAAGAATCCACAGTATGTTAAGGTATCGTTAAATAGTACTATAGTATTGCTCAATTCATTTGTTTATTAATCGCATCGTGATCCGAAGTCAGTTTTATGTTGAAAAGAAAAATGAAAATGATTCGATTGCTGACATGTTAGTAACCCCAATTTCGTTTACCTATAGCCACCCACATCCTTTGTTAACTCTCGGAGCTTTGTAAGTCTGTGGAAATATCCCATCAAACATTTTCCGGAGTCGTTTGCTGCATTTTGGATTTCAGAAAGTTTAATTAGAGGGCTCTGATGTGGATATTTCTATAAACATTTTTACAGATAATCGACAGAAATGGCCGGGTAAAACACGTAAATTGGCGGCGCAAATATTTGGCCCTTAGGCGACGGGTTGGCATAAGCTCGGATGTACAAAGCGGGTATTTGGTACATGAAAGTGCTCAATGGTCAAGAATTCATAAAAAGTAGGTGGCAATTATTCTCGCAATTCCATTTATTCAAATTTCTAGGTTCTTCTTTCTGCCGCGCAAAGTAAACACTTTTCATTGGAAGCAAATGTTGAATTGTTCTATTTCTCGAATTTAGGTCTCTCACGAGCCTTACGACGATAAAATCGATGAAAAGAAAGGCGGCCACATCCTTTTGTCTGCAAATCCGAGCTTCACACGTATCGATAAGGTGATTGGAATTTATGTATTAACTTTTTTTTCTCTAATTTATATATGAATTATTTTTTATGGCACTAGGCAATATTTCTCCGCTTTGGCCGAATTTGTTTAGCTCAGGTGATAAATTTAATGCTGCATTGTATTCCAGGTGAACATTTACTCTGACGGTAAGCCGCCGAATAAAAGTCGAGGATTTTCGTCCTTTCAATTTATCCCAGGTATAAATATATCGTTCTGCGAACTATGATCTATGATGTTTTAGAAACCAACGACGAGGTCATTGTGGCTCTGAAAACGGTTGAACGAGATGGCCGGCCATTGGAGAGTTATATTACAATTTTTAATATTCACGGAAAAGTATATGTGAGGGACACAAAAATCGGAGGAGATCACAAATTTGAGGGAATTGGTAAAGAATTTTCTAGTAGTTCCTTGACAATCAGATTACATTTCACAATTTTCAGAGTTTATTGATTGGCAACATGGCTATTGGAATCAGAAATCTCAGAAGAAACATTAAACATTCGGTTTAATTTATGAATTTGCACGACTTATGTTTGTAAATTATAACGGATCATATTGATTAGGTTGATTATATGATAGTTTTATAAAGGGTAGAAATATAAACGGAAACATTGGGTCATGTCTGTGTCAGCCTAGCTGGACAACAGGTACCGTATTACCTGTAATTAACTGTGTGTAATTCATAAATATTCTCTATGCTTAATTCACGAAAACAACGCCTCTGTGATATTTCATCAAGAATGAAATTGGTAGTAAACAAGCCAAATGAGCGGACCCAACGACCAAAATTTGAAATTTTAGGAAAACCACCTATTATTTAGGGGTTTTTGAGGCGCTGCAAAATGGTTAATTTTTGCTTTGAGACGATTTTTGACAAACGAGGGCATTTAGATATTCGACATTAGATTAAACATACATGTATAGTACATCGTTCATTTGTCACCAGACTGGAAGACGATTCAAGATCGTCGGAAAGATATTGATTTCAAATATTGGCGTTAAAGCGAAATGACAGCGCCAGCATTAATGCTAGCAGAGCAAATCAGACAGCTGTTGGTCACTTTTTGCAGACTAAGTCCGTCTTTAGTTCTTGTCCTGAACTCGCAAAAAATACGTTTTGTCTATTCTTTACGGTTCCAAAAGCTTTAGTGAGCTTTGATGAATTTTGGGCGGTTTTGCACTTATTTTGGCGATTTGGTACTCAATTCCTAACAAATTTTGTCCAACTGTTGTCATTTCAGCCCAAATAAGGAACATACGCTGCAATGGCGCTCAGCAAGCCAAATTCTTCTTCAATGAAAACAATTGACGAAGAGTCTTCTTCAATTTTGCATAAGCTTCAAGTCGAGCATTTGCTCGATGTACTATCATGTTGTTCCCGAACTGATTTGGAAGTCTTATCCGCTACGTCAAAATACTTAAAGAGCCTAATAAAAGAAAAGTTTTCTTCGGCGCCTTATCGAGCGTTTAAAGGTAAATCTTTAAAGTTCAGGCAAAGTCTTCATTTTACGTAGTCATTTTAAGGACCCAAAGGCGAGTCTACTGAAATTTTGGTCATACCATCCACGGATGGGGCCTTGTTTGGACTTCAATACGAAGAACCCTATGGCACCTACAAGGAGATGCTCTACGAATTCAGCACCAAAACCTGGAGGCCTCTCGATCTGATACGGCGCAATTGTTTTTATTCCATAGCACAAATTCGGCCTTATCTCCCAGAAGACTTCAGAGCAGTCTCGTTTCAAATTTTGATCTCGAAGAGGGTCCCGTTTATTGTTGACGACATCCCAATTATGGAATCGATTTCACATGTATGGAATGACAGGAGAATGCGTATTTTTCTTTCATTTCGATCAACGAACACAAGCGATGAGGAGCTTGAAAGTATGTTTGGACTTGTTTCGTGAAGATTTTGTACAAAAATTACCTTTTAGTTATGAATGCGTCAATGGAACTCATCCTTAGTTCCTCAACCAAATTGTTTTCCGGGCTTGACTTATGGATCACGAACTTATTTGGCCTGAGCCACCGCATCAATTATCCATCTCTTTATGCTCTGAGAACGGTAAAAATCGAGCGCTTTCACTTCCTAAAGTGCACTCAGTTCGTGCTTGATTTCATTCGCGACAAAGCCATTTATCCGGAGAGCACGACAATTTTGGTCCTCTCACTTTTGGAACCAAAGTTCAGCCGTCCGGGATCGTCGTCAAGAATGCCTGAAATATTGGAACTAATGGAACAACTTCATAGCGTACGTTTTATAAATAAAAATAGCTTGATAAAAACAAACTTTGTTCAAGTCTGAAAAACTTTGAATGTTTTAAAAATTTACAACTTTAAATTTTTTACACAATAAAACAGTTTTTCAATCAAAAGTTTATTGTGAATTGATTGATTTCAGAATTTCCCAACGTCCGCAACGCCCTATAAATTCTGTCTCGTCGTCAGCTTTCCCGCCCAATTTCGACCGTACTCAACTCAAATTTACGAATTCCGAGAAGAAAACGCCCGGACAAAAGAAGTCATGCAGTTGCGAAAAATTAGCGTCAACAACAACAACGAGAGCTACACGGGAGAAATTTTCAATGTATTGAAGGAAAACGAAGTGAAGCCTCCGTTGATTATCGTCGAGCGATTCTCTGCCTGAGTTCGTAATTCTTTGTTGCAAAGGAGCGATTTTGTTTTCAGCTGTTGCTAACTGATTGCGCAATAAATAGCCGATATAGCATTCATTGCATTGTGTAAAAGATGTTGTTCAATTTTGGACTCATGATCAAATAACCTTTTTATTGCGTTGTTAATTTGTGATTAAGAATTTTAATAAAACGCAAATACGAAAATTTTGGTGAGAAATTAAAGACGGAATATTTAAACGCTCTATTATGTTGTCAAGTGCCTTGCAGCCTCTCAGGAAAACGCTCATGGATCGAATCGTGGACCAAATCTAATAAGTTTCCAAATCTAAGGTATATAGGTTCCCTGTTTGCACTTACGCATGCCTGTGTTTCGTAGACAGACCTTGAATTCATAAATGTTTTCGTCCATATAAAAGTAATTAAATTCGAGCCTTCCAAGCCTATTACAAAAAAATGGCCTCGTAAAATCGACCTCCCTCGGTCATTTTCAAGGACACCGCCAAAATGAATGGACAAAAACCACTTTAGTTCGTTGTTTGGTAATTAGAAAATGGTGAAAGGGCAACCGGAGATGCGAAACTGACGACAACTGACTGACAGATTCAGACATATATGATAGTTATTATATTATTAGTTATATATATATATATATATATATATATATATATATATATATATCATAGTTATTCCAAAAGTATTTTTATCTCTAATGAAAGTCGCTGAATATTTACACGGACATATTATCTGTATCTGAAAAGATTTCCGCGCAAGCTGTACGCCAAACAGCCATAAAACACGTAAACATTTCACTAAGAGCGGCGGCAATTTGAAGCGTAAATAAATGTGGAGATGGAGAGAGCCATCTGGGCTGTCTCCATCTCCGCATCTCCACAAAATGGTAAACATCTCGCCCTTCTTTTATTTACGCTTCAAATTGCCGCCGCTCATTTTATGACTTGTTTACAATTGCGTAATGGGCTGGCGTACAGCTTGCGCGGAAATCTTTTCAGATACAGATAATATAAAATGATACAATATTGATCACAATCATTTGAATGCTTATTTTTTACCTTTGAACTATTTTTGAAATGAAATGTGAAATTGACATAATTGTTTCTGTGACTTTTAGCCAAAGTAGATATCTCGATCAAATTTTGACACAAATGACTGATCATTCGATATTCTTCTTAAATTTTATCTTTCCACAACTCAAATTCTTCTCAACATTTTGCCACAGGTCATGTGTCGTTATCCACAATCGGCAACTATTTACCAGAAATTGTGCACCGTTTTGTATCGATTTTAGGATGGAAGTGATGTAAAATAGGAAATGACAGTTATTTCTGTGTTGCAGACAGAGAGACAGCCGCCTCGTTTTGGGAAGGTCTTTGGCGCGGCAGAACACAACTAACCAAGGACCAGCCATTTTATTTTCGGCCTGTCCGCCCGCCTGCGTGGGCTTGGAATGGGACGATTGCGCAATCCGCACTTCCCAATTTTCCTTTACTATGGGTCTTTTCCAATTCATTGTCCACAATCCATCTTCGCTGTTCTCAACTAGGTTGTCTAATTTTGGTTCACCGATTTATCATTTGCGATTTTCTCGCATTTTTCATTTATTTTGGTGCCAATAATTTGTTTAGACTATCATTGTACCAACAATATTTGTTTATCGCTTTTGCCCATTTTCGTAAAAAAATAATTTATGTTAGAACCAGGAAAAATAAAAAATTAACATTTTCAACGGAATCGTTGCTGAGTGATAAGAAGATGTTTCGGAGGCAGCCGAAACAAAGTTTGGTATAGGAGATTGCTAATCTCCTACAGCCGAATGTAAAATAGTGTAATTTATGGTAAACAATAGCATAAAATACTCTTCTAAGATACCTAAAAGACATTAAGAAATGCAAAAACAGCACTTTGGGACACACTCAGTTATACGACACTTTCGGTCGGTCTCCGGAGTGTCGTATAATCGAGACTGGCCTGTACTTCAAATGTTCAAAATTTTTATCATATTTGGATTGATCACTTTGTGGTCTAGTATACATTCAATAACCTTATATGGAATCATATAGCACATGGAAAGACGAAGTAAGGACGATGAAGAAGCACTTTTATAGCCAGCAGCGTGGTGTATATTTTCAACGCAGTCATAAACTACTCTCTCTGCTTTCCTACAAAACTGGTTAAACTGCTTGAATGCAGCCGTATCCAAGTACTTTAAGTCAAAATCAAAAATTTGGCCAAGTACACTCGTG
Source organism: Ditylenchus destructor (assembly GCA_022814885.1). NCBI lineage: Eukaryota > Metazoa > Nematoda > Chromadorea > Rhabditida > Anguinidae > Ditylenchus > Ditylenchus destructor. The sequence goes on along the minus strand of JAKKPZ010000016.1, from coordinate 822,683 downwards.
TTCCAACATTTTTATTGCAACATTTTCCGAAATATGACTCATTTACATATCAGTATGAATTTTTAAACCATGACAATCTATTTACACCTGCTCCTCAGCTTGCCATTACTTTTCCTTTACTCAAAGCCAAAACATACCTTTGGAACACCATTCGGTGTGTTCCAAACGAAGTTTCCCTGTCCTGCTATCATGATAGCCTCAAAAGTTCAATGCCAAGGATCGATTGATCGACATATCAGCTGTCCCACATGCAACTTTATCGGTCTCATCATTTATTTTATTGCATTCTTTCTCGTTTCGCAAACTCAAACCCGAACTAAACGAAAGAAAAGTGCAGGGAAGGTCCTTCAGAGTGGGAGTCAAGAAATAGAAAGACATCCTGAAACAAAGCCTTCCCGGATGCAGAGGTCGCTCCCATTCACTAAAGACATCAAAGCCGCATTTTCTCCATTCCGTAAAAAACCAAACAGACGTCATTGGAAAGGTGAACAAGGTGTTATTCTCAAATTTCCGATGTTTGAGTAAACTTATTGAAAATATCAAAAAAGTTTGTCAATCTTTTATCTTTTCCTGAAAGGAGGAAATTTTGACCTCTAAAGACCTTATTTTTAAATGCTTTGATTCAAGCCAAGGCGTGGGTTAAACTTAAATTGCGATGGAAAATTATTTGTATTTGTATTCCTTCAAATTCACAGATCTTTGTAATACTTTTGTTTTTATGCTCTATTTGAATATCCATATCCTAACAGGGGTGACATTTTCTCGGACCAAAATGTGTTTGTTTACCGAAACGACAATTTTCACAAAATGTCAAATGCTTGTGGGAGTAGATATATTCTGAATACTTATATTGAACTAACTCCATCAATACTTCGCTAATACATTTTACGAACAGCCGCTACATTTTTCCCATACCTTTTAAGGGAAACGTTAATTAGAATGGTTGTTAGTAAACACCCGAAGGGTACATTTTCATCGACCAGAGCGGATTTATTTCTAATTCTGGACCGCATTTCTCCATTCTCGCCAGCGTTCCCATGCGCCCATTTTAATATTATGTGCGTGAGTGAACCCCTCTTTCCCCCTTCCAAGGCCATCTAGGGACTGAATGAGTGTGGGTCCGGCCGAAAGAGTTAAGTGCCAGAGAGGATTTATGCCACGACAGATTGTGGCTAATTGGAGAGTCAGAGAAAGCATAGAAAAAAGAGGGTCGAGATGTTTACATACGGCGGAAGGCGCGCCGCTGAAGTCGGCTGTTTTTTGCTTAGTGCGGTTCTCAATTTCCTTGGGAACAGTCGTTTTTCACGCTTCTTTGAGAATTATTCAGTGAAAGTTTCTTTCTAAAACGTGGGGATATCCCATAAGCGCCACCGTTATGCTTTTATGTTTTGTCTGCATTTCGGATGTTGCGTTAGCTATTGCAAGTGTTTCCTAAACGAAAATGCTTTTATTGCGGCTCTGGTATCTACCGTAAATCCTCTAATAAGTCCCCCGGGGGACTTATTGTTTCGTAAGGGTTTTCAAAAAAATTTTCAAATTTCAAAGTCATTTTTCTCCGATATTTTCAATGACAAAGTTTTGCCATTGGGTTTTTCTTACGTAACTCGACGAGATCTACACGAATATGGACTTAATTTTGGTCGGGCGAACCCGCAAGTACGTTTGGCATTCTGTTTGAGGGGGGACTTATTTGAGGGGAGGGACTTAATTGAGGGGAGGGACTTATTAGAGGATTTACGGTATATGGTATAATATGGCATTGATCTCTAACCACTCAGACAGGCCCGTACCCAGAAATGCCTGCTCTATGACGCTCCTTTGCGTTGAGTTAGTATGTCTTTATCGCTTCTGCCTCTCTCTGAGGGGGGGTTGATGAATCAGACACATGCAGTAAAGCAGACTATTTCGTCACTATTTCTCCATTATACAGAGATTTTGCGAAATCTCTGTATAATGGAGAAATAGTGACGAAATAGTCTGCTTTACTGCATGTGTCTGATTCATCAACCCCCCCTCAGAGAGAGGCAGAAGCGATAAAGACATACTAACTCAACGCAAAGGAGCGTCATAGAGCAGGCATTTCTGGGTACGGGCCTGCACTCAGACCTATCCCTATAACAAACTCATACATTTATGCATTTTTTAACTTACACGTGACCTTTCTGTATATTTACATATACAGTTTTAGCATCTCTTCTTACAAGTTTTTAACGAAAAGCACGAGTACCAAAGTAAATATACAAAGATTGCAAAATGAAGTACGAACAATAATCAAAATCGGATTATGAGTATAAAATTTGTACAATAATGTTCCTATGTTTGTTTTCGGCTTTTCTGCCAAAGCAACTCTACCAAATTCCTTAGCGCTCTCCTCACCTCTTTGATGTGTTGATCAAACAAATATGTGTACTTTCATTGTTTCTATAACACTAAACAACGTTTTACATAAACATTACAAACTATCGCAATTCAGATATTACTATTTGGATATTGTCACATAATGCTTCATCATCCTTCACCGAAGCGATCCCATAAAGCGGGTTGGAGCCGAAATCACAATGCAAAGAAGCGAAGGGCGTATATCCAGAAAAGAGCCTTTATCAATAATTGGTAAGTGACTCATACTCGAGATTTTGCGCAAAAATAAGAGAAACAAGTAACAAACTCGCTAATTTGATTAAACTTAGAGTCGAAATTTCGACTTTCGATATTTAGTTACAAAAGTTAACGCGTTTGAATATTGGAACAAAATTATCATTTTTAGTTTTAGTCGAGAAATTAAATTTAGGCTGTGTTCGACCGTTGAAGGCAAGCAATTGAAACATGCTTCGCTATGCGCAGTAATTCATCCGAGAACCGAGCCCAAACCACAGAAGACTGAAAAGCCGAAAAAGCAAGAGAACATTGTGCATGAGCCCCAACCTTCATCGAGCAAGGTAACGGAACAGCCCAAAAAGGAACAGCAATCGAAACAAGGGAAGGAAAATGCTAAGAATCAGAAGTCTGGAAAAGGCAACCAACAAAAAATTGATGAAAAAGTTCACAAAACTGTAAATGTTCTTGTTTTGAGACCGTTTTTTAAATAGTTTTGGTTTTAGGAGTCAAACCATGTGGAGCAGTCGGTTCAGAAGCCGGAACCAAGTAGCCAGCCGAAGGATAAGTCGAAGAATAAGAAATTGAATCAGAAAAAGGTAAGGAAGTTACACAAGTGTTATTTGACAATAATTTAAATCAAATTCTAACATTGTGAAAATGGAACTCAGTGTTTCTGGATTTTAAAATATTTTTTGAAAGTTTGACCATTGAAAATGTATCATTCTAAATTTTTTTTCTAGTGCATTCTCCATTTTAAACGTAGTTATATACCTTTCTCCAAATTACGTTATCTTAAGTTTCAAATACCTATAAACCTAATTTTATTGTGTTTAGGAATCGAATCAAGTGGAACCTCCTGCTCTAAAAGCACAAGTCAATGCACAAACGTCGGAGAATGCAAAAGGTAAAAAATCTGGCAAGAAAAATGAGGTGAGAAAATACATTCATAGTGAAAAATTAAACTCTAAATATTTTAGAAAAGAGAAAAAAAGGATTCTGAGACATCTCAAAAGTCGACTGTCATAAAAGCGGAAGTGGAAGAGTTTGGTGCAGACCACAAAAAGCGATTAAGCGAAGAACTCGTCGTCGATGTCTCCACCAATGGGATGTTGTCTGCAAACGATTCAAATTTGACAGTTAGTTTTTATTTTATTAATTTCTTACCTCTAAAAAGCTGAGTCTTTTTGTTTCTGGGGTATTTGTAATCTGAAATTGGTTAAGTAAAACACAGATAGTAGAGAGTAACTGCACTCAATCGAAGAGATAAATTATAGTCAAAGTAACATAAGTTTATTCATTTCAGAAATGTTCAATGGACAGCGGTGTGGATATGACAAATGGCACGGATTCCTTTGGCAGAGAGCAGCACCGTTCCGGCTCAAACACAAACTCTGTTGGCCAAGAATCAAATGAAGACAAAACTCTGATGGAAGAAAAGAACTCTGAAGAGTCTGGAATTACGCGATTCGCTCATAGTGTGCAGCAATTTGTCAGTCAGGTGCAGGAGAAAATCTTCACAGAGGTACTTTTGATAGTTCCTCCCATAATGGCGACCGTTTTAAGCTTTAAAAAATAGGCATGCAATTAGACTAAGTTCTGGATCAAAAAAGGTTAAGTTTGTGAAAAGGCACACGAAAGAAAATATGATTCCGGTTTGGTTACGATTTGTAAATAGGAAAAATATGTTGAAAGTTAAAAAGATCTAACTGAAACTTTTCTTGGGTTTCTTCATTTCTAAAATTATTTTCAGCCGACGCAACAAGTTATCACGAGCACTTCCTATGAACCAGCGAAAGCAAATCTTCACACAGCCCTTAAGATCGACTACTCTGACTTTAAAAAAGCGCCATCCGTGAGCAGTTTAACAGATAGTCCACGACATAGAAGGCCCCGCGTATACAAATTGTTGCCGAAGGACATCGAGTACTGCACTTATATGGTCGACAATTATGGACAGAATTATCAGGTAAATTATGGGAAAAGTGATTCAATACGAAAAATGTTGCAATTAGTCTTTTCCGTCCAAGATAAAATTTGATCTTTTGGTTGCATTGATGTTTTGGCGAGGGAATTAATAACTGGTATTTTTCGACAATTATTGACAAATAACCGACTTTTAATGATATATTTTAGGCAATGTGCAAGGATCCTAAAAATGTCTACATGGACGATGCCAGCTCAATTGCTCGAAAAATTCGCGTCTTCAAGGAATACATGAACTCGGTGAAAGCTTAAAGATGTTGGAAGCAAAATCTCATAATAATAAGTCGAAATTAAAGTCTGAATCTTTGTCCCAAGAGACCCGGTTACTTTGTTTATTTGAAAACGGTTATTTTCTTATAAATGCGTTAATAAAATCGATGGTTTTACTTATTTAACTGGCAAAATGCATTGAAACACTGCTTATACAACACTGGAACATTGGATAGAATTTGAACCAGCTTCATTTAAAGTCTTTCACATTTAAAGTCTTTCACATCCAGACACCTTTCTATGCATAGCATATGCCTACCGTCTCATTTGGTACTGATCCCATAAAGCTCAGAAAGCACCTGAGCATACGATGCATGATTTGACTTGATTAAGTCCTCAAGAATCATGTCCAAGAGTGGAAGTGCCTTGGTCTTGGCCAAGGCTTACGACCAGGATCAACGAGGATGGATGAATATGGCTTACGGACGATATAACAAACCATGACAAGAGTTAATGCAAAGGTTGGAAGGGAAATGTAAGGGAAAACTATTTTAAACACAAACTCAGAATTCACCTTTCCATCTTCGAAATAAAAAATTATCGTACTGTTTAAGGTAAAACAAAAAAAGTTGCTACCTGAGCATCCGTCAACGTTGGAGTGACGAAACAAATTTCGAGCATTGTCCCCACAATGCGAAAGTAGAACTGCCCACGTGAACCATCGGTTTTAAAATTCTTGGCTTGGACTAAAATATATGAAGGAAAAATTACGGTAATATTATGGTACTTCTAATTGGTCACAAGGTTGAGCTCTTCAATTTTTCTTCAATATTTTCCCTCAGAATCAAACAAATTCAATGTGTTCTAAAATCTGAATAATATTTCTCCACTCGCGATTCCGAGTCACATTTTCATTGTCTTCAGACATCCGTAATTTCAGATTGAATGATATAAATTTAGTATGAAAATTAAATTGCAATTGAATGTTTGAATGAACCAAAATCAAAGAGAAAAGCAAATATTGCAAACTTTCAGCGAATATTGCGCAGACGTCTATTAATATGAGCAAACCTTTTCCTATATTCCCACCAAAACTGTAACTTGTCTTTCCGCCCATTTCCGATTGGTTTATAAGTTTTGGGTTTATTTCAACAAACTCATCACCTGAAATTGCTAATAAGTACAAAATTATGAAATGCGACAGTTTATAATTTGACGTAACGAAAATTGCGACAAGCCAATAACCTATCCGAATTAAATTTAGAGTACACTTTCCTTAATTTTTATTCAAACGGTTCTCGGCAATGTAAGCAATCTCGACTTCGATCACTACTTCGACACTACTCCTATCGGTTGTATAATGTTCAACAATCATTAACGCTCACCGTCTGCGATGTTCAATGCCCCGACTTTTGCACACAAACAGAAAGCAATGCAAGGAAAAAGAAAGTAGTAAAATAAGACGACATCATTCTCTGTGTTTCAATCTTAAATATTTATCGCGAGATGCAAATATTATATAGAAAGTATATATATAACGTTGTTTTACGAGAGATAAGTAAATTTCAAAAAACAATAGAAATTATAAAAATGTCAACAAAGTACCGAGATTTCATCCTGAATCTCGGCAGATGATAATTTCTAGAATATTATAATAAATGCAAAATGTAAAATATTTTCAATTACTTGATCTGTTTTTGAATTATGAGACGATTTTACTAAGAATCAATGCATTTTAAAGAAAACAAGCATTACGAAAATTCTTGAAATTCTATGAAAAGAATTCGACTTTCGAACAAATCGATACCATAAAACAAATAAGCCGAATTTCCTGAATGATTCTGAATCTATTCGAATTCTATAAAGATTTTTCTTAAAACTGATCAAAAGCGCCGAACGCCCAAATGCTTTTATGAGAAAACACAGAGAGGCGAAAAATTTTCCTGTATGAAACGTACGTTTGGTGTGGCATCTTTTGTGGATATACATGATCATAGATTCTTTACGTCACAAATTCTCGTTATAATCATCCGCTATCGAACAATTTTCGAAATTCATTTCATGTCATCAAATAAGAATAATTTATGAGAATAAAGTATTGGAATGTAAAATAAAAACTACATTCACTCAAAAATCTAATCATTTGGCATTAATTTTTTATTTTCCATTTCAACGTTTCCTTATTTTCCTTATTTTCTTCTTTTTTTCTAGGATACTAAAGTTTGAAACAGCAGTATCAATATCAAATGTGGGCATATCGATAGTGATACTCAATTATAAGGAAATATTTTACAATACATACGAATACTTTAATGCACATAAAATAAACAAACTTTGTTTTTATCAGTTTTTTGTTAATTTTGTCCGGCACGTTTTTACGATATATCGTCCATCAGCCACTAGCTTTCAGGATTATACACCCGCAAGTGCACATCACGATCATGATAAGTGCCAAATTAAGGATTTCCAAGATTAACGCAATAACTAGCAGCGTGATGATTGACGAGACTTCGCTCACTTCGCTGCCAGCCTGAAGAAGAACAGAGTTATGCGAATCTAGACAGAAATTTTCAAACAGCAAGTTATTCTAATTTTGGCTCACCAGTCTACAAACTGCCACACTATCCTCCCAGTAAGCTAGCCCTGATAGTGCGTGCTAACCAGGTTTTTGGCTCAGTGCTTAGTGGTTAGGCATCAGCCGGTACAGGTTCGATTCCGCGCGGGTGAAATCATTTTTTGTACCCGGGGGTTTTCGGCTACGCGGAATCCGATTCCGGGGTCAGATTTTGGGTTTCTGGATTCAGAATCCCGGATTCTGATGCACCGTTGACTTTGCGTGAAAATGGTACCAAAACACCAGTACTGTGGTCGGGCGCGGAGCGTCCGACCTTCTCCCTTAGAATGTGAGGGGACTGAGTACGTAGAGGAAGTAGGTACAACTCAATCTTACCTGATAAATATTGCGAGGCGCCGGAGGAGGCGAGCCAGCCCTGTGGTCGGGCGCGCAGCGCCCGACCTTCCCCCTTGAAAGGTGAGGGAACTTAGAACATATAGGTATACATGTAGATAAAATTTTTAATTGGACTCCCGTAGGGAGTCCAATTGACATTTTAAGAGAAATGGTTGTATATGAATAAGTTTCCAGAAGGATAAGGGCCCAAGCTGCCTGCTGCCTACTTTAACAGAGGAAATTCTGAAATAATTTCTCCAGCAATCCTTGAAAAATAACTTAATATTTTAGAAGTGGACCATTTTTAAGGAAGTGTATTTTACGTAAAAAATAATAAGCAATTTCGGAATAAGGTATAGCTCCACAAATGAAAGCGTTACATCTGTCGTAAAATACCTTCGCAACAACTTACAAAAGGTAATGCATAATTAGACCAGCCCTTATTGTCCTCATCGATGGCCGTTATAGGAGCAGCAGTGAGATGAGAAATTAAAGTCGCATACGTTAGCATAAAAAGAGCAACCATTTTCACACGAAATTAACTAATGAATCGGTTTTACTCTTTCGATTTCCTGGAAGCGCCTATTGGTGAATCATAATAGGAAAAGAAAAACGATTCGAAACTCTCGTGATTCATATCAATGATTAACAATTGTCCATGAACTTTACGACAATATATTTTTAATTTGAATTGTAAGGATGTATCTTTACTTCGTCTTCATCTTTACTACACAGCGTCATACATACGAGATCATTCTTATGGCTTCTCAGAGCGTACCCATCTAGGGTTAACGCCAGAAAATGCAATTCCAAAAACACAAAATAGGGATCCAAGATTTTATTTATGTGACGTTGTATTTCCCACTATTGTCTCTCACCTCACAATAAAAATGAGAGTGCGTGTATGCTAGACAAAAACCTTATACGATATGCGCATTCCTGAAATATACTATAGACCCATCGCTTACGATATCGATGCCGTTTTCAGTCTTCTTCTCTTCGTAAGCGAGCCCACTGGCCATCCGAGTTAGAATAGCGTACCGCACGTCGTTTCGAAGTGGGATGGAGCATTGTACAAATCGGATTTTATCATTTCGTTAAGAAAAAATTATGAAGTGAATTATTTTTATTTATTGTTAACTATTAAAAAGTTGAGTTATACTTTAGTTATTGAATTATCCTTATTAATATATTTAACCAAAGCTGTAGCCCAGATGCGGGATCCCGGATGCTTGTTTAAGCCTGAAAAGGTTTTGAATAAAAAGAAGTAATCTATGTAAGACACTAAAAACACAAATGCTATAAAGGTACACTGATAATAAATAAGTATTTTAGTACCATAGGAGCCCCAGCGGTTTCGCCGCATGGCGGCGCCCATGGTCATCCAGCATTTTCTGGAATTCCGGAAGCCAAATTGTTGCGTGAACAGCCCAAATTTGGTACCAATCGATGCGCCTGGTTCTTGCGGGTCGAACGGTACCTCATTCGGCCCAAAAACGGTGGCGCACATCTGTCACTTTTCGAAAAATCGCCAAAAAACCGTAAAAATGACGTTTTCCCAACTTTCGTGGCGGGACCACCCCAATTCTGACATTGATATCCCCCATAAAATCATGGGTATTTGGGGGTTCACGCGAGTTTGGGGTCCGGGAGTCTCGAAAGGTGGGAGTTTCTTTTGGGGGGGGGGAGGGGACATTCACCTTGCGACTTAGAGGGACCCGATAATTGGTTCCAAAATGTGTGACAAAAAACTGACAAAAACGAATAAACCTCACAAATCTTTGCTTTTTTGCAATTGAATTGCCGTCATTTTCATGACAAGGTCAGGCGTAGTTGGGAAATAAATGTAATCTAATTTCCGAGGCACTCAAAAGAGTCTCACAGCTTTTCATGCGAACAAATATTTGCAATACACTCCGCATATTCTGGCTCAGAGTTATTCTTTCTGTGTAAATTTTTCAATAAAAATGCTACCAATTTGTTTTCCACCTGAAGTGATTATTGATGTCCTAAAATTTCTTCCGTATGAAAGTGGTCAGAAGTTGGTCACAACTAATAGGAGTTGGGTAGAACCTTTACAAGCTCAAATAACTGAGCAATGCTCTGCGGTGAGTGAAATCCTAAAAAACAAATCAATTCCCAAATTTTAGATCACGGCCGAAATTCGATGTTTGAAGCCGCCGTGTGTCGAGTTTGAAGAGCAAAAACGGCAGGTAGAAACACTATATGAGCAGGTGAAAAAGTGGGAGTCTCAACTGCTTGAAGAGGTGAAGAACAACTTGACTGATATTTGTATTGAGCAACATCGCCAGAGACCGAGGATCTTAGTTCATTTCAACCAGCGCATGCAAATGCTTCAGGTGAGAATGCCGATTTTTGTACCGGAGTACTACAGTTCCCTATTCTTTTTTGAGAGAATAGAGAAGTTGTTCTGATGGTTTCCGAAAAGCAGAAATTTTTTCAAAATTTTTATAATGGTTAATCCTTTTGTAAACACAGTTTTTCGAATTTAGGGTTAACTCATCACGGAAAACTACAAAATTATTTTATTTTATCCCGATCGATTTTCTGATTATTCGTTATATTCAGAATACTCAGCAACAAAAACCAGGAATTTTCCATTTTTCGGCAACCGCCAGGAATTTTCCATTTTTCGGAAACCGCCAGGAAACGTGATTTTTTATTTTTCTTTCTTTTTCGCACAAGAAAACAGGTAAATTAGAATCACGGTTAAGCACCATAATGGCATGACAATACCAAATCATGCGATACAGATTCACTTCAGAAACGTGATTTATTTTCAGGCTCATATGGACGCCATCTTCGATCAAATGGAAGCAATTTCGAAGAAACGTCAGCCAATTGTGGAAAAAATTGAGATGCTCGAGTCCAAATTGGGCATCAATGAACAGAGAAAACCAGAAATTAATACGAAAGTCAAAGTAAAAATGTCGGCTTTGAAATGTCCAACGCCAAGAGCCAAAGTGTTCGGTAAAATATTAGTGTTCGTATTGTTTCATACGCTCGCACTTCTCTTTGTTTTTGCATGTCTCTTATTTGTTTCGCCTTCTTTCTTCAGTACTTTTAACCATTCTGTGGGTGAGAAAATTCGTACGACTTTGTTCGAGTTTTTCGCTTTTCTTGGAATGTGTTTAATTTCTGCACTTATAATTAGTGCAGCGATAAGAATATTTGACAAATTGTTTCCATTTACGTCCTAGATTTCGACGTAAACTCGGATCAAGATTTCGGAAATTATTTCACAAACTGGCCCCGTTCGGTAAAGTGCAAAATCCCTGAACAAAGGTCCCAGGATTTTTCAACTATTGCATTTTTCCATATATTTTGGAGGGAACTGGTAAAAATTGTCTTGACTTTTGTCCAAGATGTTTTGTTCGAGTTTCTATCCAAGGATTTTGCCTGCTCGCAACTTTACCCATTTTCGAACATATCGGAAATAAAACTGTTGCTGGAAAATATTTGGAGCTCTATATTTTTGGCACTTACTCCTCTGGCGATACTGATTGCGATAAATGATTCTTTGGAGGAGAAGAATAAAATATTTGAAGTATTTCGTGTTGAGTAATATGTATTATTATGTTAAAGGGAATATCCAAATTTGGATTTTTGTTGAAAATTTTTGTTGGATGAGACCGATGCTGAAGAAACCAAAAAATGGCTCTAGAAGTCCAAATTTTATTGCAACTTCAAGAGTCTTTAGTGGTGACATCTTAAAAAGCAACGCAAATATTTGAAGGTTGACAATAAGAGTTCGTCTGATCGGCAACACCTGCTTAAAATTACATCGACACCTTTAAGCCAATTAGAGGAAATTGTCACCTTGTCGTTGGTCATCGCTCGAGATTTCAATTTGATGCCTTGATTTAGCGAGAATCAAATCACCGCTTCGATTTTTGGCTGTCCCATCCGGACAAACTCGGCTTGTCCAACTCTTCCTGGATGTACACAAACATGTGTGCTCACCTCCGCCGAGACATCTCCCTTCAATAATTTGTGGCCAGTCGGCTTTGTGTCGCCCACGCGGAATTCTGTGTCATATTGTCCCTTTACTTACTTCTCTCCTAATTGTTACATAATAAATTTCCGTGTGCCAAATAATGCTCGAAATCATCAGAAGTCGTCATAAAAAGGTAAGCATTGAAGCGAAGTATAAAACTATTTTTCGAGTATACTTTTAGAATTGCCGATTTTTGTGATTTCTAAGATAGTTTTCTTATGTGATCAGATAGCATGAGACATTTTATTTTGCATATTTTTACCTTTTTCCATATTTCTTTTAACTTTATTCTGACGAAACTCAAAAATTTCGTAGTCTGTTGAGATAGAACACAATTTAACAATGATCTTTGAACTTTAAGCCACTAACAACACTCGAAATTTAGCATGACGACGAGAAGGAAGCGATCGCGCGCAATCCAAAGTTCTTTTTACCAACCAAAAAGCATTTCCGCGAAACCGAAGAATGGAAGAAAAAACGAGCGAGGATATTGACAAAAATACGGGTCATTGGCAGGATGAACTTGGCCATGCTGCTGCAAAGAATGCCAGTAAGTTCTTAAGACTTGCATCGTTGGCGTCAGTAAAAGTTTTTTGTAAAATACGAATGTTCATAATTAGTTGCGACTTTCTGATCTTGTTTTTTAATTCGCACCATTACAGAACTTTTTTTGCGAACTTAACAAGTTCAGCCATTATTTCTGATCTCATAAGAGCAAGAAACATTACTGCATACATTCAAATTGACATTCCCCTAGGTAACTTGTCCTGGCGAAAGTTTTCTTCGCGGGGAGACTTTATGGAGGAGAGAAGGTAGTATCGCCTGAAGAATTACCGTTTAATTATATTATCATTCATTATATTACCGTTTCCCATTTCGATCACTTTCGTTCCTTGTAATCATCTTTCTATTTTTGCTGTCAAAATTACTGATTTCAGAAGGAAAATTTGAATATTTTCTCGTTTGAAATTGTAAAGAAAATTAAATTCTGAAAATTCTTTGCATCTTGCAATTCCTATTTCGTGATAACAGTTACATTCTCGCTCATTTCAGAGATTTTTGCAAAATGTTTTCTAAGTTTCAAACATCCTGGCGACGTTCACTATCGTAAAAAGTTATCGATCCATATATCTTCCAAGACCTAAAACTTTGGTTGAAAACTTTAGCACGACAGCTGATATTTCCTGAAAGATATTCTCTCCGCATTCATAACAATTAAATTTTTTCTTTCCCGAAAGAATTTATCACTCACTCAAACCTCGGCAATGCTTGAGGCTCCTTTGATCGATCGGCTCTTTTCTGCGGCCTTTCGCTTTCGCTATATGCTTCCAGCATTCCTCTTATTTTCTCTCTTTGAACCAAAATTCTATAAACAAAAATAAGCCATACTTTAGTCCCGAATTAGTCTGAACAACAATAATATTACCGGTCTTCATACCGGTTGAAACCGTTAAATAAATGGCGGCCTCTGAAAAAATATTCGTTGTGAGCCGAAATCTTACAAGCGAGAGCGAAGAGTACGCGAATCAACTCAAGCAGAAGTTGAGTGACGATGAGGACATGCCGCCGCCGTCGTCGCCGATTCGGAGGAGCGCGGATAAAGTACAGTTAGAAATATTTAAAAAATAGGAAAGTATTAAATACGAAAAACAAAAGTTTCGTTAAATTGTTATCAATGATTTCAGACGATCGAGAAATTGCCGGACAGAGTGCTCCAAATAGTCTTTTCATACCTTTCGCCGGTTCAAATGCTTACGGCAGGTCGCGTATGTCGACGATGGAAGAACATTGCCTACAGTCCAGGACTTTGGCAGTCAGTGTCGTTCAGAGCAACTCATGGAGGACTTCAGGTATAATTTTTTTTAATTTCCACAGATGTTTATGGACGTCTCTGTGTTTATGGCTAACCTTTTTGAACTGTTAAGTTCAGAGATATTAATTTCATAAACAATTTTCGATGATAAAAATCACTTTTTCCGGCAACTTTCTTCATCTTTTGAACCGAAAATTGTGTACTCATGAAATCTATGATGGTATATAAAATTGAAGTCAAGTACAATATTTTAAGTAAAAATTAATTAACTAAAGAAAAACTCGAGAAAACTGAAAAGCTATGTGCGTTCAAAATGGATATTTTCCTAATTTTTGATGATCGAGAAATTACAAAGTGTCTAATTTGAGTGCTCATATTTTCGGATTTTTCTTAAGTCCTGATTTAGTTTTCTTTCTTAAGTATTGAACTTAACCACTGTTTTATATATCATCAAGGATATTTCCGTGTATCACACATTTTCGAGTATCTCGCACTTTCTTCCACAAATGAATCAGAATGCACTTTTACTTCTAGGATTCATTCCAGGTTGCAAATTTGGACCATTTTCTCCAAATTTTTGGCACCCGTTTCACGGACATGAGAAATTGCGAGTTGGCCACAGACTTGATCACGCCCAATGTTCTGCACGAAATGGCCAACAGATGCCAGCGACTTCAATATTTGACATTGGGTATACTAAAAATTTTGCACTAAAATTGCGAAATGTTTCTTTTCAGACTTTTCCACTGCGATGCAACTTCACGACTTTACGGATTTGCAGACATTCCCTAGCCGTCTAAAGTCTCTCACGCTCTGTCTTAGCGAGAACATATTTCTGGAAGGATTTCTGAGAAAAGTCTACACCTTTATTTCCTCTGTCGAGCACTTGCATATAGTTGGAACGTACGAAAAGGTCGAGGACGAGGAGGAAGAAGTCTACGAAACAATTAATATATTCAAGCTGAAGCAATTCTTGCCAAATCTCCGAGTGGTCAATTTGTGGGGCGTAAGTTTTTTTCTGGGAATAAAGTATGAATGTAACGGAACTTTTAAAACTATTTTGAAAAATCATCAATCACCAATTAGCAATACTATTATTATCAATTCTTATCATTATTGGTACAGGTGCCCTTCATCACAGATGATCATGTTGACGCGCTCAGTTCCAATTGTGCCCGATTGGAATGCCTTTGTGTCAACTACTGCACTAAAGTAACGGGCGCTTCACTGAAACTTGTCCTACAGCGATGTCGACGTCTAACCAGCCTCTTCCTTGCGAACGCCCGTAAGTCTTTTGCTCAGTTTTCTTTTACAACTGATGTCTTGATCTAAATTTTGATGTCTTTCAGAACTGGACAACAAAATCATACAAAGTATTGACTGGGACAAAACTCAAATCGAGGAGTTGGATATTCGAGCAACGGAACTCAGCACTGAATCAATAATCAGTATTTTGACGCGCCTTCCACACTTGAGGTGGTTAGACGCGTCCTGGCTGGAAAATTTCACAGACGAGGTAAGGCTGTAGTCACTCATATAGAGAAAAAAAAAACTAAAAAATTGTCATAAAAATCGGCCATTTTCACCAATTTTATTTGATGAAAATAAAATTGGGCAACTTTTTGGACGACAAATGTCTTATAGTTTGGGGCCTTTCCAGATAAAACAAGTCAACGATATTTCGATTTGTCTAGCATAAATTTTCAGGCAGTTGAAGCCTGGATGCAAAGTGGGACTGTTCAAAGCCTTCAATACCTGAATTTGGATTCATGTGACTCGTTGAGCGAAAGCATGGTGACCGACTTTTTGTGCCGGCATGGCTATCAACTTAGCGCATTGAATCTTGGCGGTCATCATAAAATGCTGGAGTATTTCTGGATGAACATGATCCCGAAATTAAGGAATATTAGGTAAATATATCAGCTTTTAGACTTCTAAGTTATTATTTCTTTAGAATTTTGGTAATGGGAATGGCGGAAGATTGCTGTCCAAAAGTCACCGCCAAGATTCACATCGACCAATTCATCGATTGCATAGCTCAGAATTGCCCAAAATTATGGCGTCTCGAAATCCGATGGGACGACGAAACACTCAGATTCTCGGATAAGTCAAGCAAATTCATCGATGTGTTGCGAATGAAGTGCCTAAAATTACATTCTGTTGTGCTGAGCGATGGCCAATACTATGAGTTGGTCAGGTCCAACTTTGAGAGAGCTGATCGGCTGTCGGTCGTCAGGTATTTGATACTATCCAAAAATTTTCCTATGCATAAAAAATTCTTTAATGCACATAACATCGCAAAGATATATGTGTATTCAAATAAACACAATTTAAAAAAAATAAAAGTAAAATGTAAAACGCTGTTTTCTAAAAGCTAAGACTTATTTCCAAAAAATGTCACCTAAAGTACAAAATCTGAAGGCTCCCAGCCAAGATTCCCTGATCCGTGCAATTTCGCATAATGCATTTCAATACATTTACAATAATTTTGTCTTTTTAGGACGACGGAAATGTGCCGGACGGGAATTCTGCATTGTTCAAAGTTTTATCACCAGCTATTATTTAATTAGGCAACATCATAAAGTGCAACTTCGCTCGTCAATCATCGTCAACATTGTTTATAACGACTATTGGCAACTTCCTCCTTGCGCTCGATTGAATACTTTCTTCTTTGATGCTCTCGAGTTGATTTTGCAGCGTTACATTTCCTATAAATTTCAAAGGACGTATTAAGTAACTTTTTTATTGTCTTAAGTATTGTATTTTCAATAAATATTATTTAGAGTACAACATAAAAATTTAATAAAACAAATGTGGTACTTTTAGAGTAGATGATTTTTTTTGTGTCCATATAAATTTTTTGTGTCCATATAAAATGTCAAAAATGAAACACTTTTTGGATTTTCGGAATGCTGTAAAAGTACCAAAACATAAAATTCTTGAGAAATGTGGTGTGGAATGAGTGACCTGTGTATTGCACAAATGAATAAGGCAAGTGATCTAACGGAAAGAAATTTGGTTACACAAAGAATAAGAGAAGGAGATCAAAATCTATGAACTATGAAGAGATATCATAGAAACGAATTTGAAACGGAGCGTTTGTGGACTTAACTGAAAAAGCAACAAAAAGAATTAAGCAAATTTATAAAAAAATTGGAGCATAATGAATAATTTCGATAACGTAATATTTAAGAATTGTGATTAGAAAAGTTACCGGCGATACAAACTAATAATTATAAAAATGATATTGCAAATCCAAATGGAATCCAGTAAAAAGAAATAATGATGCATTCATTTTGTATTGCAAAATAACGGAGTAAAGCGATTAAAATGTGGGCAAAAAAAGCTAATTCACTCGAAAATAAAACAAAATTTTATTTTCACTCAAAAATATGCAAAAATATTTAAAGCTACTTTTGCAAAATATTCATAAAACAATGCTCGCAATTTGTGTCAAATTTGACCGAAAATTGGATTTCAAACATAAAAATGTTTCCCAAAAGTGATAAATTTGCAATGAATTCGATTTCAAATAAAGCTCAGAAAAATGCTCCAAAAAAGTGTGCCCAAAATTTTTGGCATGCCTATGACTACAGGTTAGAAGTGTGTGTGGTCTGTTCGTCTTGCTCTTCAATAGGTAACAGACTGGATGAGCTCTCGTCGTGCATTCCATTGGACTTTGATCGCTGCCCGAAGGAAGATTTCCTCAGCGGTGGGGTGGAACCATTTGGATTGTGTTCGGAGTCATTCCTTTCGACCACATCGAATCGACCTAAATTTGGGTTTTATGGTTTTGTTTCATAACAGTAAAATAAAATACCGATCGAATAGGTGTTGTGCGGCTCTGAGCAACTGAGTTCATTGGGATCGCTCGTGATCATGAATTTTGGTCGTTTCAAGCCATCTAAAGCAAACTTTCATAAATTATCAGTCAATACGAGCCAGCTATATAATACTGCTATCAATACTGCTATATAATGTAATATATCTAATTCGTTGTTATCTTACTCTTTATTTGTTACATTATATGTCAAAAATAACAAATATGGACGGAAATTTTGTTAAATTATCAGTTAAATCTGGCTATATTTTCCTCGAATCTCGCTAGCTTTGCCATATGTCTCAGTAAGGATTTGTTTACTATTCATTTATATTCTCATTTATGATATAGATAAATGATTTCGCAAAAAAATCCTTTCGCGACAAATATTTGACGACTTTTTAGAAAAAACCATTTTAGCACAAAAAATGTTAGATACACAGAGGAAATTGTTGTTAATTTATAAAATCGAAATAATAAAGGACCGCGGAGAAACAAGAGCGCTCAAATTCGACACTAATCAGTTTACAAAAATTGTTCCAAATTAAGCTTTCATATTTTTTATGGTAGTGATTATTTATTACTCTATCTAATGATTCACTCATTTTTAACTCCCACATTTCTCAAAATTTGTGGAAAATGGAAACTTTTAATTCAGAATAGGGTATTTATGAATGCATTCTCACAATCAGCCCTATATATTAACGTGAAAAACATCATACCATGGCCATTTAGTCCTGCTTCCGGGTGGGCCACAGGCGGGCTATTTCCAGAGCGGCTTGCTTTTCTTATTTGAGAAACGATCAAGTCCTTCTGGCACGACTTGCTGTAGGGATATGTCTTGTAACAAGCCGAATCGTCTTCCAGATCCTCGTCCTGAAAATGTCAAATATCGCTATCAAGCTCGAAGAGATGTCATACGAAATCTATCTGAACCATTTCTCACCTTGTCGTCAATATTACCCATGAAAATTGAAGGAATGTGCTTGTGCAGGTCCTCATTGTCCAGGAAATGTCGACTATACATTTGTTGAGGCTGAAAATATTCTCATAAGAGTACACTTACGAATATGAACAAAATTATTGATACCTTGTTGAGCTCGGCGAATTTCTCGCGCACAAACATGCTAATCGATTTATTTCGAGGTATGCTGTCGTAATTCGATCCACCACCAACGGGTAATTCTCGAGGTACAGTGAGAGTGAATCGGCTAAAATAAATTATAAGAAACAGACTTCGATAGTTTTTATTTTGAATACAAAATGTTTGTATGCATTTAGAAGTCAACGGCGATCAGATCATCTATTTTTATTTATCCGTAATTATTGATGCGTGATGGTTGTTGAAAATCCGGTGGCATTTTAATAGATCGAAATTTAAATAATTTTCGTATCGTATAGACAAACAATTGTTAGAAATTGAATGTCAGGGAAACCTCGATATTTGCTTATGAAATGGTATGATAATAGTAAAAGAGAATAGTTAAAAAAGCTCTAAGATTATAAAAGTTTATGAGCAGTCCGCAAATAAATGAGCAAATTGCAAACCCTTTGGTGTTAGCCGGAGCATTTGCTTGTTGCGAGAGGTCAGTCCTGCTCTGGACTGTTGGCATACCAGCGAAGGATCCGTGCTGCTTTAAGTAAGTGATAGCTTCGTTGGCCTAAAAAGAAGTATCATTAAACGCCAAACACAAAGCCAATGTTCCATAACATTTGCATGTCAAACCTTTTTATTCCCAAACTGTTTTCTTTGCATAAACGGAACTAAATTTTGCGATACGATGTCAGTAAAATAAAAAATCGATAAACTACGGAGGGAAACATTTTGGCAAATATAAAATATTGGAGCTCATTGAACTGGAAAACTACAGCCGCTCATAATTAAGAGATTAAACATCAAGCCATTGATTGGGAATGACCATCACATTCCAACTGTCCGGGATAGGAAATTATTTTATTCGTCAAAATTATTGCATCAGCAAATTAATTAACCTATGCCTAAGCCAAAATTATTTAAAGGAAAAACAAATATTTACTCTAACGATGTGCATTATGAATGTAACACTATGAATAAAATTTAAAAATTACCTGTATTTCTTCGTTGTGTTTCACAATTTTCATGGCTCGGTCCTCTTGCTTGACCATAATATAGGGCTTAATATAAGTATCATTAAACCTCTCAATCGTCATTCTCATCTGAAAACAATACAATATAAAACTTTATTTATAATAACAAAAATGTACCCAATAATCGCCATGCAATCCTGCAATACCCTCTATTCCTCCTGTAAAATGGCTGATCACGTTGTCTGCTATCATGTCAAATACTCGCTTTTTGTAGACATCGTGTTGCTTGACCTTGAGATATCTCACCAGCTGCTTGATCGTACCGCCCTGAAAAATGGACATTTTTATGAAAAAGTTTTATGAAACGTTTTGTTTGTTTTGCTCTTTACCTCATTTTTCTATCGAGCAAAATACTCGAGTTCGATACTCTACTACTATCTTCATAAATATTTACTTTATCAGTTACACAAATAATTCAAGCATGAATAAAGTTTATTCTTTCCCATACCTCTTTGTTGTAGGTATAACATAATAATTACCCATACCACAGCGGCGCGAATCCCTTAGAAAGAGGGTCAAAAACGTGAGGGCCGAATTCCAGATTAGAAATCCGAATTCCAAATCAGAGAATCTGACCCTCTTCGCGCCGCTGTGATACTCTACAGTAACTGCAGTCGTCTAGACGGCCGAAGGTCTTTAACATGAACGTTAAACAAAAAGCACACGGTTACCCTCCACCACTAATGTTAGTACAGAGAAAAGGCATATAGATTTCTGTTAACAAATTCCTATTTAACCTTCTTTTTAGTGTTAAAATAAAATTATGACAATATAGCGGCAAGATGAAATTAATCAAGTTTTCTCATTTTACAAAGCAAATAAAGTCTACCTGGACAAACACAGTGAAGAGTATAACAATAACGGTGGTCGTGGCAAACATATTTCGGCAACAAACGATATTTGGATTCAGTGACATCACGAGACCATAGCTAAAACGTATTTGATTATTCATGTGTAATAAACTTTCAGTTAAAATTTACCAAACAGCGCCTCGGATTCCACCATATCCCATTATGAATTGATCGATCGGTGGAATTTTGATTGTGCGCTTCAAATTGAGGAGATACGTTAGGCCAATAACACCTGAAATAGTAAACTTTCATTGGAATGGAATAATTATTTGACTGGTAACAATAATTGCGGTATTGTTTTCAGCGCAAATTCAAAAAAGTTCACAAGTCAAATTTGTTGGGTGAAATTTTTATCTCAGATACAATCTCGCATACTTACCAACAAACCGGAATACTAGACAGGATATCAAGGTAACCGCTATAAACGCAATATCCAAGTCGTGGTTTTTGGACACTGCCGACCTATATTTCAGAATATAAAACTAATAACTTTAAGCATAAAGTTCTTACAGGCCGAGGAATACGAAAATCAACGCCTCACAGCTTGAAGATAACGTTTTCATAAAGTAGTTCACTGTGACTTGGCTTTGTTCTGAGATGTTTCCGACGATGTATTGTTTCATTAGCATGCCGCATACCACGATGGCCTAAAATTTAGCAGATCTTGCTGTAAAACCATATTTTCAACAAATTTAGTGTTAAATTTTTATAAAACATATAACATTTATCACTCAATTAGTTAATAAGTCGACTTAAAATTAATATTATTGCACTTATTTTTGCGCTCAAACTAAACGTTGTCTTTAATCAGCGCAAACAAAATTAGCAGAGAATTATGTCTTGCAATGCTAATAAATTTGACAGAATACACTTACCAAAATACCTGACAAACCGAGCCCCTAAAATAGTTGCAAAGTAAAACTGATTATCATTTACCAAATAATTGTTTCATACCTCAGCACACAAATAAGCCAAATATGGGAAAAGAAGACAGGTCAAAGGCTGCACGACAGACAAACTCGTAGCCCATTTTGTGATGAATCCTGTTATGATCTGAAAACAAAATTTGAACAAGCCTCTACATTGAAACAAAATATTACCGCCCAGACAATTCCAACCAAAATCCCGCCAAGTGACACCCAAAGGAACGCGACCATTGCCAGGAGGTAATCGCTCCACATCACTTGACTTGGTCCAACCTCGGCCATGGCAGTGAAAGTGTGGTAAAGCACCTAAAGCAAAATGTAAACGTGAGAACGGATATTTTATGGGTAATTTTTGTAAACTATTTTTATATTGTGACAATATTATTCTATCAAGGATTTTGATCACTGGAACAATAAATGTCATTTATATTTGATTGCATGCACTCTCTCATTAGTTGGACAGAACATTTTGTAATTGTTTGAATTCTGTGCATTACTTTGTAGCCTGTCAAAGCTCTAACCAATCCTATATGCTTAATTATACAACATATTATCTTCCGTTATATTCCTTCCCATGCAATAATATTTGCGCAGAAAGTCAACCGAGGTAATTTAAATAATATCTGGTGAATTTTTTGACCATAGAGAAGGTGAGTGAAAATATAGTTAAACAACGACAATATTTTAGTGTCCCTAACAGTTAAGATTTTATTATGATTTGTCTCTATATTCCAGAACCCTAAAAATATTCTGCTACTTACAATCGTGACGGCATCGTTGAGTAATGATTCTCCAAACACGCAAATATAAAGCAATTGATTCACATGAATTTCTTCAAAAACGCAAATCACAGCTACCTGAAAATGTTATGTCATAAATATTCAATGATTAAAAATAGCTAACTGGATCAACAGCAGAAATCAAGGTAGAGAAGAGCAAGAGATCGAGCGTTGTCGGCAGACCGTGAAAGTAATCATTGAACCCGTAAAGTGTTAATCCTAAATAATAAAATAGTTTATTTTCTCAAATAGACAGTCAATATCAATCGTAAATATTGCCGCATTCTATTGAACTTTCTTACAAAAAAGGTCTATAGCACTTTTCGCGGTCAGCGATTTGCTTTTCAAATGATTTGTTTCGTGTCACTCCAAACGTTTAGTTGTCTGAAAAGACTGTAACTACTTGTTTAATTGAAATGATCATGTATGACATATATAAAAAACATTGTGTTCTCTGTGCTAATCAACGCTTTCCGAAAACTCTGATCGCACTTGGACAAGCAATGAATAAAAAGTGTAACGGTGTATATTTTTATTTTTGGCATGAGGAAATAAATTAGCGAAATCAGTAAAAAGCAATTGTTAAAATGATACAAATCAACTATTTTTGCGCCAAAATTATTCATTACCCGGGAACAATTTTGCAACAATTTCATCGTTGGCTAGCAGGCAATCGATTATTAGAATTTCCAAAAATCCGCTTACCAATTGAGGCAATGTTCCACAAAGTGCCAAAAACGGCAAAAACGGTGATCGTTCCGATGTTTTGAAAGAAGTCTTTGTTTGGCAGAAAATAACCCGCGTCCAAAGCGATCGGAGGCAATAAGTAAAGAAAAAACCAGTCCGGCTGCAAATAGATCTCTTCTTCCGGCCAAATGAGATGGCAAATGCCTCCGAAAACACTTCCAAGCACGAGCAGGAGTGCGGAATCCGGTAGCATGCTTTTGAAGCCACCTTCCAGTCTGTGGAACACTGAAATAATAAAAATTAGAAAATATTGCAACAATGATTCTCGTCAACAAAGTTTCAAACTTCAAAAAGGTCAAAATTTGACCGTGTTGAATCCGATATTTACCAATTTTGGCAATGGTGATCGTGAAGAACCAGAAGGCGAAAGTGAGCGGAGTCTGGACATGTTCAAACTGAGTCTCGAAGAATTGTATCCTATGTTTGACGTGACCTTCGTGACCATGGTATGGCTCAAATGGGATGGTGGTTGTTAGGTTATCCTGAAATATTTCGGTGGCATTTTAATTCAACCTATGAAAATATGACTTACCAAAGCTGAGGCGGTTGTGTTTTCGATAGGTTCGATTGGTACAACGGTTATGCTCGAGTTGGCGAGATCTCCAAATAGTGTTTCGGTTCCATTCATCGTCTTGGCACCTAGATTGAATAGTCAGATTGCGAGCTATTGGCCCATATACGGCCCTTTCCAACATAATTGTCCATAATTGGCCTTTGGCCGACCAAAATATAGACATATTTTCATAAAAATGTAACGCGAAGGATTTGTATAACGCAAATAAATATCAGACGGTAAAGGTCAAAGGTCAATTTAAAGCAAAACTTTAAGGGAAATGCTAGTCCAAAACTCGAAATAGCGGAATTAGTCGCGGATCGGCAAACCCAAAGGGCATATTTTGGGGCGCTTCCTTAGGGTTGCCTGGATACGAAGTGAGCTGTTTTGAAAATAAGCACGCACTAAACAAGAGTTAGTACCGAACAAGAGCGTTGGTGGCGTTCATGTGCCAATCAATGTTGCTATTAATAACAGTTACTTTAATTTTCAAGCTGATAATATTCCATATATGGGCTTTGAGATTGAAAAATTATGGATTGGAAAGAATGCAGTATCGGGGATTCCGCAAACTGAAAAGGAATAGAAAATACCTCCGAATGGGGATTTTTTTTGGGCCACACCTCTTTGTAGTCATCGCGTCGCAAGCATGTGGTTCTGGCTTGGTAACAGGTCATTCCACAAATATGCGTGGGAGTGCACAATGCCTTATAAGGCAAAATAGGAAACAATTCGCCCTAAGTGCTTGGAATAGCTTTAGAATATTCCCTGGCAAAAATTTTAAAATGAAATAAAAATTCTTCTCAGCGCTCAATATAGGGCATCAGTTGGAGCAATGTTTCAAGTAATTACTAAATCAGCTGCGCAGTTCAAACAAAATTGTAACGATTTTGCTTTCGGCGCTCGTTATCGTATAGTGTACATTGTGAATACATCAGTCAATTTGTACCAAAAACACAAACTTTTGCTAACTTTTCCTGTTCCAAACTGTTCATTAAAGTACATTTTCATTACTCATCCACCAAAACGTCATTCATTAAAAGAACATTAAAAGTCCATGTTTTCCACATTTTTTTGCAGAACATTGCTCCGGATTCAGCCATATTTTGCAACAAAATTTTACTCAATTTATCCAGTGAATCCATATTCTCTCTATTCGGAATTTTAAGAGAGGATGATTTTTAGTCATCCAAAATGTTTCTAAGAGAGCAATTTTTTATTACTCACCTGTGAAAACAAACATTTTCCGAATACTTTGAAAGGTGAATCTAAAAATGATCGACATATTTGAGGCATCGGATTTGAGAAAAAAATAATAGCTTTAAATTGCTTCTGGATACCAAAGAGCATTATATCCATTAGCAAAGCTGTCAAAGCACAATAGCCGCGAAAATTCAATAAAAACGTTCGTCGCGAACAACCGAAATAATAGAGAAAAAAGCAATAGAGAAAAAATTCCGGAAACAAGACGCAGAGGGCATCCAATTGTACTCTTAGTTTGTGGTTTATGGAAGAAAAACTGTGAAATAAACAAAGAAAATAAGGCAACACCATTAGCTCGAAAGGCTTTTACGACCTTTTTTCTCGCTCTCTGACTTGTTTATTGGTGTCTCACGTCAGTAGAACCCAAGAGTATAAGCGATTTCAAAACAAAACAACCTTCGATGAAACTTTGAGTCACTATCGAGGAAAATGATGTCGAAATCCTGGATGTCAGACATTTGGTGATTTTCACCCTTATATGGATGTGGCTGTCTACATCAGCTCATGTTCGGAGGTAATTGTTCATGATAATTAGGCATTTGGCAAATTCGATTAGAGTTAAAAAGTAACCTTGAAAGAAATTTTAATCCTTGGGATGCCTTTAATCCATCAAAGTCTGATTTTTGAAACAAAACAAGACAATTCCGATTTAAAGTTTTGCTATTCCAAGAAAACAATTTCAATGACAATATAGGATTTACGCAACAAAAAACACAAGTTCTTCATCCCACTTCCCTAATTCTCACCAGACAAATGAGGACCAAATTCTCTGGATTCTAAGTGCGTTTGGAGGATAAGAAAGAGGTTTTAATATATAATAAGGAGACAAATTGGGGCAAAATAAGTTCGTTAGGTGACAAGATTGATTACAAGATTATTATTTAACACACCTGATCACATTCCGCTACCTTTAATATGAACATTAAATAAAAAATGTCACAGGATAAAATGAAACAAAAGTCGCGTGTCCTGAGGGAAATGATCCAGGAATGAGAAAATATCGAGAAAATACTATTCAAATTCCCAGCAAGCGGTGTATTGAATGAAACAGCACAATTAAACGCCGCCGCTGTTGGCTGTGTCCAGCTCGACCAGCCATTGGCAGGCAGGCACAAAACTGCGGAGGGTCTGTTGGTCGCTTATCGACGACCATCGCCGTCGCTTTTTGTCTTCGAAACAGGGCATAGACCATTCCAATGTGCTGCAAGAGGGCATCGCTGTCTGCTGGAATTATACATACAGAGCTGGCCCTTTTCCTCCTTGGATGAGACAAAAAATTCTGAGGAACTATGGGAAAATCGCACTTTCCTTCTAAGGACATCTTTTATTGTAAAGTGCGACTAAAAGTATTGAAATGAGTCAAATTGGGTTGAAGCTCCGGTATAAAAGTAAGAGATTCTGTGTATATTGCAACATTTGGGCATTGAATAGACTAAAGCCAGAGACTCAACCCACGAAATCGCAATCCAGGAAAGCCGTCTGTGAAAGGGAAATGTCACCAGAAGGAAACTACCTGGAACCGAGTGAGATCAAGCATTTCGAAACAATTCAACAAAATCGGGAGAAAATAGGAGTTGGTACGATTTTTTCGTCCAAAAAGGAGAATGCGCGTCTCAGAAAGGAAAACGTAAGGCGAAATGATTGGTCGCCAAAGTAAACAAAATCTTAGATTGACTAAGATTGGACTCGACCGAAATCTCGACTGCTATCGATTACTAAGTGCTCTTGTTGGGCAATGGCCCATTATAAATAAGTAAGGAGTTTATTTAATGCAAATAAAGTGAGACATTGTTAGAGTACTCTTATCGTATTTAGTCTGGGATCTTGTTTGCTAGCATAAAACAAGGTTAAAGGGTTAAAGTGCATTATCTTGATTAAAATTTTGAAATACTGAATAAAATTTTACCAAATAATATCTCTGGTGTCATATGACACATTTTTATTATGAGAAATGTATCACGAGGAACATCTATGGCTAATACTCAATATCGATCTCAACAATTCCGCTAGACTATGCAGATGTTATTAAATAACGGCTTAATAACATATGGTTAGCTTTAACCTTTTTCTGTTTCCATTCAATACTCTAGAGGCAATTGAAGGTCCAAAAACTAATGTAATGAACTTAACTAGAGGGAGAAAGCTGAGGAAATGCCAAAAAATTCCAATAAGGCGACAGTTACGTGACTATATGAGCGCACAAATTTCTTACTTGAATTATCGAACTTCTGGCAAATCCCCGAGTACGTGGGAGGGGTATAAAAGTAGTAAAAGCAAAAATCATTTTAATTGACGTAGAAATATAATAGCTGGCACAGTCAGTCTCGCTTTTACCACCAAAATTTGAGGATGAAACGGCAGGGGAACATGGAAAAAGCTTTTAAAAAGAATTTCTAAATTAATAAGAGAATTTTCGGGAATTATGTAAAATTGTCCATTCATATTCATAAAAAGTCAATGGAAAATTATCCTATACTATCTTGCGGATGGATCTTCGGCTACCTTTGGCATTCTGCTCATAGCCCAAGGCTTTAAAAGAATTCTTTTGGAAGAGATTTGATTGGCATTTCATAGGTTATAAACTAAACTATAATCACTATGTCGGATAATCAGCTCCACATATTTGAATCACTTCCAATGGATCAACAGCCTACGAATCTTCCCTCCCAGCAGCCTGTTCAACAGATACCAGACGAGCAAATTAATAAACTGAAAACTCATGTAGTATTTCTCAGTCATTTTACATGATATACGTGAAACATTTAAGATTACCGATGAGCTAAAAGTTGAAATGCGGACACTAATGACGGAATCGGTATGGAAAAATGATCATTTATTATAAACACCAAACATTTTATTGTAATGCCATTTTAGCTTGGTCAGCTACATCAAGAGGTTGGTCAGCTACATCAAGAGGTTTTAGTTAAAGATTACTTTGTTTGATTGATTCCGATGTCATTTTAGTTTACTCAAATGGCAGAACAGCTCAAAAATTCATTCATTGCAATGGAAAACAACCTCATTCAATCGGTACGCTACCAATCTATCATTTATTAAATAAAATGGAAGTTGTACTTAAAAATGATCAATTTGATCTTCCCTATTCCTCAATTACAACCCGGACTTCGTCTTCTATAGCTTATCGTAACCTTAAATTTTTCATATATCATGTAAAATAGCTAGAGTACTACATAATTTGTTATATATTTGATTTGTTCCTCTGATATGGTCGAAACACTGCTGATCCATTGACTTAGGACTTCTAGCCTTATTAAGGATTACTATCAAGCTAGAGGAAAATTTGCTCCAAATAAATTCAACCTTTTACGGATCTTTTGGATTTTAAATTAATCAAATAATGGATTTTAGCCATTATTTGGCCGTTTTGAGGGAAGTATGTCCAAAATAGTCTCAAATTCGTACATAGATGTAATATCGTGTACCTTCACTAAAAGTTACAGCGAAATAATATGACTTTGAAAATGTATATTTTGAAAATTCTCGAAATAAAAACCACATAGGTCAAAATAAGGCTGGATAACCTATAGCCAACATATACATATTGGGCGCAAACCAACTGGGTGTTTGGCGTTGTCGACTCTCCGTTTCGTCCCTTAAGGTGAAAGCATATATATCACGGCTATGTTTGCACTTAAGTTTAGGCTTAACTCTTGAGAGTCGTAACAAAGGGTCGAAACGGCAAACTCCGCAAGTCTATCACTTGGTGGACCTATTGCGATTGGGATATGCATATATAATATATAAAAACTATTTTGGTGTTAATGAAAAGTTTACTTTACATAATTGTAATGTCATTTTAGCTTACTCACGTGGCCGAACAGCAAAAGAATGAGGTTTTATTTATTGAAAAATATTTACCTTGTCAAAATAAAAATACAAATTGTATTTGCGTCACTTTAATTCACGTACATCTCATTGAACTTCAATTGCAAAGTTCAACTCTGTATGTGTCAGTAGCTATAGTAATTTCTGCTATCTGTAATCTGCTCAAATAATTTCCCTTATTTTTTTGCATTCGTGTCAGATTTTCCTTGTTTCCAGCGCAGAGTGAGAGGGATGTAAAATTTTTTGTCAGAATTATTTAGGGATATTTTGAAAACATTCTCTGAAACCTCTGCGCTTACACAAGCATAAGGTATTTCACATCTTTTACAAAACATTTATCCTTATAATAAGTTAGTGACGTCCGTGCGTGCGTCCCTCCGTTGCACGTTTTGAATTCCCGCCTTTGGCATTCTGTATTTTTCGTGTCCGTGACGGTTTTCTCTGTAGGGGCATTCTATATAGTGCTTATTTCAGACTGAGTCTGAGTCTCAGACTGAGTCTTAGACAAAATTTTAGACAAAATTTAGCTAAAATGTACCTAAATTTTCGTGTCCGTGACGGTTTTCTCTGGAGGGGCATTCTATCCAGTGCTTAATTTTCGTGTCCGTGACGGTTTTCTCCGGAGGGGCATTCTATATAGTGCTTATTTCAGACTGAGTCTGAGTCTCAGACTGAGTCATAGACAAAATTTTAGACAAAATTTAGCTAAAATGTACCTAAATTTTCGTGTCCGTGACGGTTTTCTCTGGAGGGGCATTCTATCAGTGCTTAATTTGTGTCCCTGACGGTTTTCTCAATTCTATCCAGTGTAATTTCGTGTCCGTGAGTTTTCTAATTCATATGCTTAATTCGTGTCCGTGACGGTTTTCTCGATTCTATCCAGTGCTATTCGTGTCCGTGACGGTTTCGGAGGGGTCTATCACTTATTCGTGTGGTCTATATAAAAAAACTAATTTTCTTATTCCCTAGACTGAACATTCGGAGCAGAGCAGCAGTTCCTCTAACAACAACGAGAAAACAAAATAGTATTTCATGAGCAGACGTCCGATGCTTGGCTATACTATAACAAAAAATCTTTGTATAATATTTCTGCTGGATTAACTTTTTCTTGTTGCAATTTTACTTTTTTAGCTGTAAAAACTTAATCAATTTTCTGTTGCACAAATACTTTTCTTGGATGTATCGTTTTTATGTTACAACAGATATGATTAGCATCAAAAAAAGAAACTGCTCCAATAGAAATGTTTTTGCATCAGAAAAGTTTGAAGCAAAAATAATAATATTGAACCGAAAAAAGAAAATTGTAACAAAAAAGCTTAATCCATTTTTGCGTATTATATTTGCTTGTATATAACACGCTTGTTTTGTATAACATTTTTATCTGTAAATCTTTTTTGTTTAAGTGCAAGTTTGAAGAAAGACCTGGTGACAAAAAATATTTTGGAACGAAAAAGAAATGGTTTCCACATTTCCCTTTAATTTCGCGTGTTAATTTTTCTGGCAAAAAATTTGTTAAGAAAGAATGAGTCAATAAAAGGAGTTTTTATTGTTATTATAATATTTATATGCAACGTTTAAAGGTGGTGGTAAAATGTGAACAAATGGAGAAACAATACGCAAGTTTACAATCGCAACTTATTCAAAGCCTTGAATCTCAAGTATCAATCGTTGTCGAAAATCAAATTCATAAGGAAAGAGACAGAATGGTTGCAGATTTTTTTGGGAATATTACAAATAATGACCTGATTAACGATATTGAAATTCCACCGGCGGACCATTGTGAGATTGACGGATACTTTGCTGAACAAACGCATTTGACAACTCTTCTCGACAGTAGTTCACTATACAAGGTAAAATAGATAGATAAAATATGCAAAAACGGCACAACTATTGGCGATGGAAAATATTTCATTGGAAAATATTATGTTGTCTACATAGTTTTTACGCACAGGGTTTTAACTGGAAAATCGAGGGTCCGGAAATATTGCCACTTTCACCTATATAGGCCTTTTTGATGCGGCGAATCCGAATTTGACGTCAGATTTTAGTTGCTCCCGCCACGAAAATAATGAAAACCGCTAATTTCTTCAAAAAATTGCATTTTTGGTACAAAATCGCCCAAAAATCTCATTTTTGACTCGATACTAAAAAACTAATTGCAGATTCGGAATAAGTGCATCGATATACCCCTAAAAACTTCGACTTTTTTGTAACTGATCTCAATGTTACTGATTCGTCTTTTGTTGTAACTGATTCGCCTTTTTTGTCCCTACCCATATGGAATTACGAACCGTCACTGTCGAGTCTGCGTCCGTGATAATTGAAATATTCAAGTGCCGCCCCTAATTTTGGTGTCAAACGAGGCCCCTGGATGAGTAGGTCACTAAAAACAAGACCGGGAGTTCGTAACTGCGTAACATCGAGAGTAATGAGTCATCAAAGTTGCCTGAGGGCATAATTCGTAAATTGTGATTCCCACGTCACATAGTGGCGAGTGATAGCTCAAATGATAGGCCTTGAAAAGTTTGGAATTTAGGAATTTTTATATCCAAAATTTGAAGATTTAAATTCGCGCCAAACCCGAAAAACGTGTTTTTCATGGTTTTCGCTGGAGGAGGTTGTGTTTTTTATGTTCCCAATCTATTCCACGGGCCATTCTGCACAACTTCGCTTTTTACACTTTTCGATTTGGTACCTTGGGTCAATTTTTGTGGAAAAAGCCACTTTTTGGCCAAAAAAATGGTATTTTTGGATACAAAATGTCTGGAGGGCTGATTTTTTGCACCCGGGGGTTTTCAGGGGTGCTGAATCTGATTCCGGTGTCAGATTCGAGATCGGACCACCCACATCGATGTTATATGCCCCGAGGGCATTTAGCATTTTTGGCCATTTTAGGCTACTTTTAACGCTGCTATTTGGTGTGCATTGGAGCGGCCGAAGGCCGCGACGGACGTACAACCCAATCAGAAGCTCGACGATTAGCTCGTCGAGTTCCCATACCTCTTGATTGTAGGTAGAACCTAACGATTACCGGGATAATACTGTTTAAAATCTATGCCGTTTTCTAGACGGCCGAAGGCCGTGTTATTTTCGCGTAGCGAATAACAAAATTTATATTCATATTCACTCAAAAAATTTACTTAGTTCAACGAATTCAGGCACACCGCCTCCTAGCCGCGTTTACGTGGCTAGTAACTGATTTGTTATTTTGCTATTTTCGGTATACATAGTTGAAATACGCGAGTAGTTAAAAATTTGGTCATATGTGAACATTCTCTATTTACAATAATTGTCCGCCCGCCCGCTCCCCCATAGAGAACCGGAAACTCTTAGGACGGTAATTTCAGCTGCACCATTGATTTCTTGCTTCCGGGCTTCTACTCGGCCAGTTAGGACCACCGGAGAAAAAATTTTCGAGATCCGCACATTGAACTCCCTGGTTTTACCCCCTCAAAGTTCAGCTCCGCCCCCTTTTTCGTGTATGAATGTATGCCGGATTTGTTTGAGACGATACAGAGCACTTCCAGGGGCGTGTGATAGCTCAAACGAATCCTCTCGATGAGCCTGGATGGGGGAAAATTGAAATTTTCGGGATTTGATGTTTCTTACCACATCCAGATGCGTGTGAGGTGTCAAACGAAAGCTCACGGCGAGAAAAAACGGACGGCATGAAAATTGTCGAGGCTGGACCACCCACGAAGTTATTAGCCCTGAGGGCATTAGCTAAAGTGACTTATATAAGCCATTTTGAGCATGAGTTGGAGCGGACGGAGGCCGCGAGGGCCGTACAACTCAATTAGGAGCTCGACGATCAGCAGCACGTATTGTGGGCCGTGTCAGGGTCCGAGTAGCGTGAAGTGCCGCTCGGACCCTGACACGGCCCACAATACGTGTTCCTGATCGTCAAGTTCCCATACCTCTTTATTGTTGATACAATCTAATGATTACCCTTATTAGGGGTCGGCAAATCCGGATCCGAATCTCCTTTCACTGTCTGCAAAAGCCTATACTTTCTATCTCTCTTTCTTTGTAAAAATATAATGGCATTGTGTAGAATATTCTAGCGACTTCTGGGAAAACGTGTATCTACGGCTCTACCCTACAAATACAATGGGTTGTTATTTATTGGGTCATCCAAGTAGAAACGTCGTTTTATCTTATCTAAATTACATAGAGAGAACAAAGAGTTTGCTCGTATCCGCTTTATCTCGCGATCCAGTCGTCAGTTTTGAGTGAGTGATAGCTCAATCGATAGGTCTTGATGAGTCGGTGTGCATGAAATACTTTTGAAAAATTTTGAAAATTTGAATTCGCGCCAAAATTGAAAAACGTGTTTTTTCATATTTTGACGTGTGAAAGTGATATTTTTGTGATTCTAATCGCTTCTTTAGATGAAGTAGAATATTTCTGCTTTTTTAATTACAAAAATAATTAATTTTTAAAATTTTTGTGAAAAAAGTGGCATTTTTTGGTAAAAAAGTGGCTTTTGGGTGAAAACGTGTCGCCACCATTTGTTTGGCTTTTTCACGCACGTTGAGGCCTTGATCTCTGTTGTCTTCGATATGCTAAAATAAAATACAGTTATATTATAATTATACCAATATAACCTTGAAGAATGTAGAGCTCAGTATTTTGTGCCAACAAGTTTTTATGTGTGATATATATTATTTACCTCCAATGAGTTCAAAATTTTACAATTATTTCATATTTTAACATCTGAATTTCCTATTGGGGTATTGGAAAATTATGGAACACAATTTTGTTCAGAATGAAATTAAAGCTCTCATAACTTTATCAAAGCCATTTTTAATCTCAATTTTCAAAACACTTTAATCAAATGCTGGATCATACCTGGAAATCCTTGAGAGTCTCTATGCTGTAAATGTTTTCCCGGCACTGTTGAGCGACTTTTTCACTCCCGCATTTGATCAAATAGTCGAGCAGGACCAGACTTTTGTACACGTGTCGCCAGTTTTTGCCGTGGTCGTTGAGCCGTTTCCACAGCATTGACATGATCTCGGTGAAGGACATCGGATTGTGCGTCAAATCCGCTATTTCCGACATCAGCGCGGTCGTTGGGCCCCATGGATCGTTGCTAAAATAAAATTAGAGACTATAGAAGGAAAGGTAAAATCTTGGATGGGCAAAATTTAAATTATTGAGCGTTTTGGCGATGTGCCCGTCCCTTTTAACCGTTAAAAAGAGGTTCTAACACATCAATTTTTTCTGATGGTAGATCAGGTCAGGGAATATCACTTTGCAAAAGCAAAACCGCCCAAGTATCGTAAGATTGAGCGTTTATTCCTAACAGATCAAAGATCTGAAGGAAGAACCTTGGCCTGATTACAACGAAGAAATACAAAGTTCCGTCCTTGTAGACCTCACACACTACCGTAAAAAAGAAGGGAGCCTTACGAATTCGATTTGGAGAGTTGATATTTTCTCCTTTTTCTATTCGCCAAGAGTTTGGTTCTTTTCTCTTGGCTCTGGCACTCTTTTCGCCCTTTATACCTTTTCTCTGAGCCGGGCTTTTTCTTTTGATTGATTCTTAAATTCTCGCTTAGGCTTTTCCTTATTTACGGAAGGCCGCCAATTGAGATGAATAAGTGGAATGTGGTTGTGGGTTTAAGTGTGAGCTTGACAGAGAACGAGTTATACTACAATACGCAAATTATTTGTTGAAGACTTGTATTTAGGTAACCAAATATTGAGCCAGGGTTGGCTCGAATGTGCTTGTGCTTTGATTTCGATAGAAAAAAATGGTCGTTTGTGTTGGAACAAAGCCTGATTTTTTAGAGCTTTCAAGGGTAGGTGATTGTTCCAAATAGATATGAGGGACACGTGAGAGTTCAGAGTATCGAACTCAGTGCTCAATTAATTAACGTAAAAAATAGGAAGGTGATCGGATGTGGATGGATTTTAAGATGAATGGTTTCTGCAGAAAGTTGGAAAAGTTGCACAGCTCGGAATCTGCAGCAAATGTCAATCGCTACTGTCAAACACAAAAGTAGGGCCAATATTTTTAGTTTTCCCTCCAAAAAGTCTCTATTTCTGCTAATCATAGTCACATCTGATAAAGCGGCGTGTCAAAATAATTATGTATGTATTTGCGACAACCGAATTAGACTGATTTTATTTAACTTCATTTTCTAGGCATTGAGCTCACATGTTGCTAGATTATTTCTGCCAGGTTTCTGTTGTCTTTGGCGCATTTATATGCCATACGGATGTTTGCCCGCTTGCGCTTAGTTCCTCGATTCTTGCAGAAAATAAATATTCCAAGGCCTAATACAGCACACAACAATAATAAGACAATAAATTCCAAAAGAGTATTAAGGCCGTTCGTAACGTTGAAGCTTCCTCCGACCGTTACTGGGATGTCAGTGGCGGTCGTTTTGTATTCTATATTCTGTGAGCATGCCCACCAGCACGATACGCCTGTCATTCTAGTTCTAGATATTTAAAGTTTGGCTTGGTTTTTAAATTTTCTTTTATTATCATATTCGGTAATAGTGGATTAAATGTTTCAACTTAATTTTTTACTTCGTAAAATTGCTACAGGAACTTTTTTGTGACAAATGCCATTTTTTGCTACAGAAACGCTTTTTGCATGTTAATACTACGTTTATTATTCTTAGGGAACCATTTCCTGGGCTTGTGGATTACACTAAGCACGAGTTAGGGTGTATGTTTTTTCTAGACATGCAATTTTGCAATATACATAGACCCATACACTCAGAGCGCATATATAAAAAATCTGCAAAATGAAGAATCTATTTATATGTGAGTATAAAACAGTCGTTTGTTTCGCGATAAGACGCATGTTTGACTGAAATTGCCTTCTTTAAAACTCATGTTTCTGTGCACAAAATGAACATATATGTCTATTTACCCCCGTTTTCGCAGATTTTGCATATATGAGCTGAGGGCAGAGTTCTGTAAGAAAATATGCATGAGTTCATGCTCAACTTGGTCATCGCTAAAAAATTGGTTCGAGGACTAGTCTCAGGATAGGTTCAGATAATTTTTAGATATCGATTAATTTCAAACCTTTGAGAGGTTGTGGAGTGTGTCAGTGATTAGATGGCGATGTAGTATTGAGTTGCTCTGGTAACTTATAATTATATAACGAAAATGTCGCAAAAATCAGAAATGCAGGATAACGCGAAATAATCACATAAAATGTTGGAGTTCGCAAATGAATTTTTCTCGGAAAATTTTGCACTGGAAGACTACTTTGCATAAAAACACACTTCATAAGATGTTGGAAATTTTAGAACAGAAAATTAGTGTTTCAAATTTCAAAACATTAATTTTATTTCAGAAATCAGGCCAGCAATGTGAGAGTGGTCACGAGAGTTGAAGATAATTTTGAGACGGAGAAGGTATGTTACTGATTCAAAAAGTGTTACTAAAAATGTTGGTTTTTTTCGGCATTTTATTAACAGTTTGATATTGGATAGAGATCGAAAGCTTCATTTTGGATAGTTATCTGATCAAAGTTCAGTCGACAATCATAAATCATAAAGAGACATTTTCACAAAAATGGGAAAATGTTCAAATTTAGAAAAATTATAAAGAATTGCAGCCGACATTATGAAGAAAATCTCAGTGAATTTTTAAGCTGGTCAACACCAACCATCACACAAGATATTTTAATTCCACCGTTGGAGAAATATTATTATCGCTATCATCTGTCGCATAATGGAAGACTTTACGGTGTATAAAATTTCCGTTAAACGAATACATTTTGTAAGCCGAGCTGAGATTTCCACGAAAAAACCAACAGGAAACGAATGATACTTTGCACTCTTTTCAATATTGGACGAATTTACTAGCACCTTCGGTGCTAGTAAAAAAATAACTTTATAAATTTTTGGTGGAGTCTTCGTTTGTGGTTACGTGTGATAAGCGTTTTTATATTTGAATGCGCTGACGCGCATTAAGCTGCTTCTAGACGCCCATCAACGGCCAACATGGTTTGGGTGTGGAACGGGTTTTTATACGGGCTATCCCAGGTTAACTTGGGAGTATACGGGCTATCCCAGGCTACGGGCTATCCCAGGATACGGGCCATCCCAGTATACGGGCCATCCCAGTATACGGGCCATCCCAGGTTAACCTGGGAGTATACGGGCTATCCCAGTATACGGGCTATCCCAGGATACGGGCCATCCCAGTATACGGGCCATCCCAGGTTAACCTGGGAGTATACGGCCTATCCCAGGATACGGGCTATCCCAGTATACGGGCTATCCCAGGATACGGGCTATCCCAGGATACGGGCTATCCCAGGATACGGGCCATCCCAGTATACGGGCCATCCCAGGTTAACCTGGGAGTATACGGCCTATCCCAGGATACGGGCTATCCCAGTATACGGGCTATCCCAGGATACGGGCTATCCCAGGATACGGGCTATCCCAGTATACGGGCTATCCCAGTTTAGAGGCCGCTCGAACCGGGCTTTGTCAGTGAGTCTCGCGGCCTTCGGCCGCTCGAAGCGGGCAAAACTTGACCTCGTGAGAGACTTCGTGAGAATAACACGACCTCGTGAGAACCAACCTCGAATCTGACGTCAGATTCGTAATCAGCGCATCTGGAAACCCCCGGGTACCAAAAATCAGGCCCGTAGATGCTTTGGAACCTCGTGAGAGACCTCGTGAGAATGACACGACCTCGTGAGAACCAACCTCGAATCTGACGTCAGATTCGTAATCAGCGCATCGGAAAACCCCCGGGTACCAAAAATCAGACCCGTAGATGCTTTGGTTTCAAAAATGTCATTTTTTGGCCAAAAAGTGGCCTTTTTCCAGAAAATTTTCAAAAAATGACCAAATCAAAAAGTGTAAAAAGCAAAGATGTCCAGAATTGCCTCGCAAATCGATTGGGAACATAAAAAACACCACTTTGTATGGCCAAAACCCTTAAAAACACGTTTTTCAGTTTTGGCGCGAATTCAAATATTTAAATTCGGGTGCAAATATTTGATTCGGGACCTACACGCTCAGGGCTTTCAAATGACACCTCACTTGCCCCGGTCTGACGACGGGATCGCCAGATATGAGAAGTGACATTTGCGAAATCGAAAGTAGGCTATGGTTTCTATTAAGGGGGATCTTTAAGTATATTAAACATTAAGCATTAAGGTTAGATCCGTCATGTTGTAAACTTGAACTTTCGAAGTTTAATGCAATTTCTATTATATGATTCGATACGAGGATTTGTTACTGATCCAAATTCTTGAATTTCCTACATGATTCAAAACACGTTTGCAATTTCTTGTCACTGTTCTTTATTCGTCTTTAGTCGTAGCCAACTCCAAAGATGTAATGCTAGTATTTTAATAAACTAACAGGCGTTTACTTATTGTTCCCCCCAACAAATGACTTTGTCTACAAAATGCATATACGACAGCCCAATATGGGTATATATTATTTCGCCAATAGGTTTTTTCGCCAACTCCCTTTAAAACTGCTTTTGAACTTAAAACCTTTTAAAACTTAAAAGGTTTTAAAAGGTTTAATTTAAATCGTACTGAATACTATAAATTTAATTTGAAAAACTATAAGCGAAAAAATCACGCTTTGCTTATCAACCCGTACTAATTTTGTTGTAGACAACCTTCTCTATTACTATTTCCAGGTGTGGTAACACAGATTTTATAACGTGATTTTAGCGAATTTCCTCTTTTCTGCTACTTTATGAGTGTGTGGTAATTTAGAATAATTTTGCATGAAAACATATTTATGACCACCAATATTTTTAAGTAGATGTGTACCAACGCTGATAGTGCCTCTTTCAAGGCAAAACATTCCCATAATTGAACACAAACCGCCACAAATGCTTTTTGAGAGGCGCTGCCGAAATCAAAACATTCGTTCTGTGATTTTTTCGCAAAGAAATTGAATCAATCGATGCGGATATTGTTTTCGGTCATCTTCTGTAGAAATAATAATAC
This sequence comes from Ditylenchus destructor, assembly GCA_022814885.1. NCBI lineage: Eukaryota > Metazoa > Nematoda > Chromadorea > Rhabditida > Anguinidae > Ditylenchus > Ditylenchus destructor. The sequence continues at coordinate 784,241 of JAKKPZ010000016.1, read as the reverse complement.
TAAGATTGGAAATTTATTTCAGCCGTCTCATGCAACAAAACATGTCATATGGTGTTTGCTGAGTCAACTTACCTATTTTTTTTCAATGTTCGTTGCCTCTTTGCCCCACATTGAAATTAATCAATTTCAAAGAAAAACGTACGTACAAAAAATATGTATAATATACAATGAATATGCTAATTATTCACAACTAGAGTGAATGATTATGGTCTGTATTTCTGAATATCCCTAGAGATAAACAACTTTTGAATTGCCGCTTTGAATTCGCCATTGCGCCAAACCTCTTTAAAAGGGACTATCGCAAATCTGATATTGAGCCCTCTAAAATCGTATTTTAAGGGATTATCAATATCAGATTTGAGATAGCCCCTTTTAAAGAGGTTTGGCGCAATGTCGAATTCAAAGCGGCAATTCAAAAGTTGTTTATCTTTAGGGATATTCAGAAATACAGACCATAATCCAGTGATTAATCCTCTTGAAACTGAGTTATGCAACATGAAATGCAGTGGCGCACCCAGGGGTACTGGCGGTACGTACCCTCCAAAATGGGAAAAAAGCAATTTTTCTTTGTAAATTTTGCAAAATTAGCCATAATTTTACAAAAGTACTCCCCAAAACCCGAAAATTACCAAAAACCCGTACCACCCAAAATGGCCATTTGCACTAAAACGTACCTCCAAAAAAATCTTGGGTCGCCTGATGAAATGTATATTGCATGACCAACCATAGAGTTAAGAAAATAATTAAAAGCCACAATAATCCTATTGTTGTGGTTCCTTATTCCAGAGATTTGGCAAAAGTAAGTAATTGAAAAGCTTCACTTAAAAAAATCGAAACGAAAATATTTGCTAATGTGTCAATGAAATTTAATGCCAACAGATAAAAATCGAAACAAACTCTCAAGGAAATCACTTTATTACAATCCCTATCAAATCATATCACATTCAGAAAACTTCGCACATAATATTCGATGAATTTGTCAAAATAACAAATTTTCAAAAAATACGAAAAATCCACAAGAATCAAAATTTTGACATTCACTACTCCAATAATTTTTCATATACTCAAATCGAAATTTCTCAATGGAAATTTGCACATATTAATCATATATTAATAAAAGATGAGTCATTTCTGCTGAGAAGAGAACACAGTTAAGTCGCAGAGAGTCAGATGGCGAAAGGATTCGTCGATGTCCGTCCCGATGTGGATTGGTCGTTAGTCGGGGCCGAGGCGCTTCCTGAAGACTTGGCCTGCATCATTTCGTGAAGAGAGGGCGAGGGGCGCTGCTGGGCCGCGAAAGGATTTGGCGCTGCGGCCGTTGACGAACTGCCCAACATGAACGGGTTGCTGGCTGAAAAGTACGATAAATGACATATTTTTTGTGATTTCCGATCATTTTTCAGCAAAAAATCGTATTTGGACATATTATTAATTATCTTACCTGGCTTAGAGACTTGAGTTGTGCTCGGGCCCATCAAATTGTCCAAATTGACAAGAGATGAATTCTCGCCCAGGAATGTGTCCGGAGTTTTGACATTTGGTCGCTGTTGTCCCACAAGTTGTCCTCCGAGCGTGGCCGTAGCATCTGAGATAGGCGGACTGTTTCCATTTAAGTTACTCTTCGAAGACTGATCAATACTGGCACTGGGCACGTTGTTTGATTGGAGCTGAAATTTTTTTCTTTAGATCCGCCAGTTTTAACGGTTATTTATGTTTGGTATTTTTAATATTAAATATAATTTTTAAAAGTGAAGTTGGAGAAAATTGATGATCAACTTCTATAAAAATAGTTAACATTAATATGAGTAAAACGGTTTAAAATTTTTCCATAAAAATTTGACTTTCGAGCCTTTTAAAATGATAATGTCCTCTGAAGTTTTCTATGAAAAAAGTTGCATATTCAATCTAAAAAGGTAATACCTCGAAAGCAGCCCATGGATCACTTTGTGCACTGGGTACAGGCGGGCCACCGGTGAGCAGATCCAACGGAACTTGCTGAGTTGTTGATGTGGAGGATTGCGTCATTGGCTGAACAGTTGGCGGACTTGGAGCCCAAGGATCATTCCATGCGGAAGTGCCACCTAAATAAACTTATAATTTGTAAATAAAATACGTTTTATCTAAAGTCCTTTGAAACAATAGTGAAAAGTATTTCTCTGAAACGGCTTGCAGTCCGTACAAATTGCATTGTGTCCCATAAAAGTTATATTGAAAAGAATATAATTCTAAAGGATCTCATCTTGCTCGATCAGCGATTTTTTAAAACAATAGTGTTATCTCTGTCATTTGGTGATAAAGTTGGTACTATCTTTATTGCTATGACCTTCAGCTAAAATGTTGCTACTTTGGCCAAAGCAATACGAAATAAAAATGGACACTTTGCTTTTGCTCTTCTCGTTGTCTTGTATTTGAATGTTTTAAATACTTTAAGGACAAAAAACGCAAGAATTACGCTTATGCTTTGTCAATATTTTTGTGTTTTTCGTCGTAGTGTTATTTTTAAGTAAGTTAAAACATACTACAAATATTATTATAACTACTATACCAAACAATATTTTGTGAGAGATATTTTTTCATTAGTTATCTATTTTCTTTCTATATCTTAGTTAAAGTGAAGGAAACCAATAAAACGAATAAAAATTCAATGCTCGTTTCCTATTGCCTTGGATAGTAATAACATTAAACTATAGTAACAAAGATAGTGATCACTATCGCTAGCAGTGCTGAGGAGACTACAACGTGAATTATGAACACTTCCTCAATCACAAATTAGAATTATTTTAACATCAAATTACTACGTCAAGAACATACCGTTGCTTGAAATCACCGCATTGGTCAAAGCGCTCGGCATGGGCGTTGTTGAGTTCAGGCTCGCTGATGACGTCAATGATGGGTAAACTAAAAATATTTCATAGTTTACATCCTTATAGTAAGTGTGTGATGTCCGTCCGTGTGCCGGACGTTTATTCGAATTTGAATTCCCGCCCTTGGCATTCTGTCATATTTTGAAGATTCTGTCTTTTTAAGGGATCAAAGATCACTTATTTTTGAAGATTCTGTCTTTTTTTACCCAAAATGTGATTCTTAGGGGTGCATATTTTGAAGATTCTGTCTTTTTTCACCCAAAATGTGATTCTTAGGGGTGCATATTTTGAAGATTCTGTCTTTTTTCACCCAAAATGTGATTCTTAGGGGTGCATATTTTGAAGATTCTGTCTTTTTTTACCCAAAATGTGATTCTTAGGGGTGCATATTTTGAAGATTCTGTCTTTTTTTACCCAAAATGTGATTCTTAGGGGTGCATATTTTGAAGATTCTGTCTTTTTTCACCCAAAATGTGATTCTTAGGGGTGCATATTTTGAAGATTCTGTCTTTTTTTACCCAAAATGTGATTCTTAGGGGTGCATATTTTGAAGATTCTGTCTTTTTAAGGGATCAAAGATCACTTATTTTTGAAGATTCTGTCTTTTTCACCCAGCCAAACTTAGACTGAGCCAAACTCAGACTGAGCCAAACTCAGACTGAGCCAATCTTAGACTGAGCCAATCCCAGACTGAGCCAAACTCAGACTGAGCCAAACTCAGACTGAGCCAAACTCAGACTGAGCCAATCTTAGACTGAGCCAATCCCAGACTGAGCCAAACTCAGACTGAGCCAAACTCAGACTGAGCCAAACTCAGACTGAGTCTGAGTTTGCGAGCCACCGCAGGTGGCGAGCCAATCCTGTGGTCGGGCGCGGAGCGCCCGACCTTCCCCCCTGGAATGTGAGTGAAGTTAGCTGGGCATACTGATATAGAAAGGGCATACTGATATAGACTCCCCGCGCGCTAGCGCGCTAGTAAAATTATAATTGAAAGACTACTCTGTGGATTTGACTGACTATTCGATGCCCGAGGTGACCAAGGATCTATGACAGATGAGGCTGAAGTGCTCGTGCCGTACGCTTGTGCCGAAGTTGATGGCGCCTGAGAAGCATTGATCGGTTCGCCCAATCCAAGCGAAAGCAAATCGTCCAGTGCGCTCTGTAAATTGCAATGATGAAAGTGTTTAAGAAATGTGAAAATTTCGAACTTATATTTCATAGTGGGAAATATTGGCTAAGTATTGATTATGATTAGTAAGATTTTTTAAAGAATAACTGAAACCGAAACATTTCGTTTCTAAAACTTATCTCCAAAAAATTTAGTTATTAATTATTACAATCAATTTAATTATTAAAAGATATGAACGCTATTTCCAGCATTTGGAGTAATACTAATAATGTTTGAATTAGTATTCTCAGGTTCTCACTAACATAATTATCACCATCAATTTACTTATAGCGATTTGATAGTTAAATTGATATTTACTCAGTTAAATTATTTTCATTTAATATTTTTATCGGTGGACAGTGTTTAGATATTGCAATATTATTTAGGTAAAATCGACATCAATCAACAAGTCCACATCTACTCTGATTGGTACAAAATTAGTTATTACGTAAAATTGCTAATTTTAATTGATAATGCCAATATGAAATAGAATAATTATCCATTTACGAAATTCCAAAAAATTCCACTGGGTGTGACCAAAGGTTTTTAATGCTTAAGCTTAGTATGTATTATTATGTTCAACATAATTCTTCGCTATTTATATTGGGATACATCGCTACATTATATCTTTAACATTTTACCTGAGTAAGAGCTGAACTGGAGATTATATTCTGACCGGCATTCGTCGCCTCTGCTTTCGCAGCCTCGCGCTTGCTTTCTTCCAAAGCGATCTAAATCGAAATTGTAATGTAACAAATTTGACGTAACCTCTCACCTGTAGACGTATAGCATCACCCTTGCGCATCTCTTCTTCTTTCTCGCATTCTTCTCGGCTGAGAGCCATCGCGATCTGAAATAACTCAATAATCTTTGGTATTAATTAACAAATATTCTTGTTAATCATTAGACGTGTAAGATATTGATGCGCTATGATTTATGAGACGACAACAAAACGTGTACATATTTTTCTAGCATTTAGGGGATCATTACATCATAAATGCTGAAATATAATAAGGGCTGAAAACATGACTTAGATTCATGCTTTGTCGTACCACCTACCTACCTAGCTGCTACGGGAACGGCTCTTCATCGCTATAAATTTTTACCTGTAATTGCATTTCTTCCTCTCCCAAACTTGACGGCCTCGCTTCATCCAGCTCAGAATCTAGAATAATTGCACGTTTGCAAGTCAAAATAATTAACGACGGAAATATTAGTTTTAGGGAAAGTTTTAGAGAGAAATCCGTCAACAAATACATAAGTCATACCTGTATCATTTTCAGCGGAATTTTGGATGTAATCGTAATTTCAGGCAATTTGAAAATGATTTGTAGTTGTTGTATAATACTTTTTAGAATTACAATTTGAAACAATAACGGGCTTATTTTTATTCATTTTTATTTGTGACTTGCCTGCGACACCCGTATCAGCGTGAGGCCTTCGTATATTCCTCGTTGCACCTTCGGATGATATTCCTGACCCGTTCTGAATGAATCGTTTCCTTGTCAAAAGGAATCGCGCTCTTTCATTCTTGAGGCGTTCTTCGTCCTGTAAAAGTGCAACCATTTGTTTGGCTTTTTCGCGCACGTTGAGGCCTTGATCTCTGTTATCTTCGATATGCTAAATTATAAACAGTTATTATTATAGTTTTATTAGAATTATATCAATGTAAGCTTGAAGAAACAACAATTTTTATTCAGTGATAGATATTATTTACCACAATGAATTCAAGATTTTGCAATTATTTCATATTTTAATATCTGAATTTCCTACTGGGTACTGGAAAATTATGGAACAAATTTAGCTTAGAATGTTGCATTCAGTCTCTCAAAACATTGTCATTTTTCAATGTCAATTTTTGAACACTTTAAATAAATACTGCGTCATACCTGGAAATCCTTGAGAGTCTCGATGCTGTAGATGTTTTCCCGGCATTGTTGCGCGACTTTTTCACTCCCGCATTTGATCAAATAGTCGAGAAGGACCAAACTTTTGTACACGTGTCGCCAATTTTTGCCGTGGTCGTTGAGCCGTTTCCACAGCATTGACATGATCTCGGTGAAGGACATTGGATTGTGCGTCAAATCCGCGATTTCCGACATCAGCGCAGTCGTTGGGCCCCATGGATCGTTGCTAAAATTAAAATCAGATTAGAGATTATCAGAGAAAGGTAAAGTACCTGGTGGCCTCCCTCACTTTCACCTGCGCATCGGAAAAGTTGTAGGCGACGTTCTTCACCTGCCGTCTTAGTGTGGAAATCGACATGGTCCTGGGCGGTGGAGAGGGACTAAAAAACTGTTATGTAAAATTGAACATTTTTGATAAATCGTAATATCGATAAAATAACGAGAACAATTGCGCGCGCATATATCCATGGATCGATCTTTGAACTTAAAGGTATAATCCTAGCACGGGAATTAAGACATGAGTGAAAATTTCTGGGAGACGTGAAAACTTTGATGAGAAACCAAAATTCAGTTTGAATTTCGCACCAAAATTGTGAACTGAATTTGCGCTCATCTGTTGAATCGACCGCAGACTCGCCAGTTTCAAAAAAAAGAAACTTTTTTTCTTCTCTACTTTTCATACATTCTCAACCAAATGGGCCACACACATCGGCCCATCCCATCGCAGTCGAAGCAAATTTGCGTGTTTGTGTGCGGCTCTTCAAGGATCAGCACGCACTTTTCCGGAAAATGTGTGAAAAGCTTTCGGGAAATCGATCGAAGGAAAAGTCGCGCATGGAATAGCTCGCTATTGTCTCATGGATTGGTGCTAATTCTCAAAGGATCTGATCGACGAGCGAGAATATAACGGGGAGAAATTAAACTATGACAGAACAGAGGGAACAAAGCTGAGAAATTTCGGAGGAACTGGTTTGGATTAGACAATCCTTCCAATGCTCTTGATCCTGTTTCGCCTTTGGCGGGAGAAGAAAAAAGTTTGTCGTTTAAAATTCAGTCAAAAATTTGGTGAATATTAAAACCGATATCGATTCAAAAATGAGCCTATCTCTAACGGCATCAGACTTAAATCTCAAATACAACTCAAATTTGGACCAAATCAAAACTCGATAAGATTCGCAACTTTGACACTTCGTTCCTCAATATTTGATCCTGAAATGTTACAAACAAAGTGCACATCAAACGCAAACAAAAACGTGATGTGACTGATCCTTATCAGCACAAAAATGGGTGCCCAAAATTGCTGACAATTGTCCACAAAGGAACAAAAGCGTTCGGACTGTCCGCGATAGGACTCTCGTTGTTTTCCACGTCGTTTGTTTCGAAAAATGACCCAGTCAATAATTGAAGGGAAACAATGAGTCATCACTTCGTTTGAGTTGCGGGATAACGCATTTACGTGAACGAGATTTTGTTCAGGGAAAGAGGCGAGAATGGACAAAAAACGGACGGAAATCCGTAGAAAATATGCGTAAAATGGCGTGATGGCTTTTTCATTCGAGAGTGCTGAGCACATAATTTACTTATTGAAAGCACGCGAGAGTTTGGCGGTAATAAAATTACTTGGCCGAGGTATTGCGGTATGTGAAGGTAAGTTGAAAGAAAGGTTGATTCTTTTCAGCCAGCGTATGTATCAGTCATATCTGCTATATATGGGCATGCCTGAGCCGTTCTTTACGTACACACATTTTATTCCACTGATTTAAAGACCAACAGAACGTACTATGTCGTCATAAAACCAAGTTCGTAATTTAAGAAAAAAGCCTAACAAAATAATTAACAGTTATATGGAAACTTTTCCCATAGGAATATTACGCAACATTTTACGTAAATTTTCACAAAAGTGCAAATGTGAGCGTCTGCAAAACGAAAAACAAAACTTCATTCGGTAAATAGTAATTAAGCAAACAGTCTCGCACTTAAAGTATACCATCATCCACGTCGACCCTGTCACAGTTCAGAGAAACGTGAGAAATAACGCACCTGCTTAATTGCCACCTTTACCAGAAAAGTCGCGCGGTTTTGACGTAAAATTTTTGAGAAATTCGGCCTTTGTTTCAAATAAACGAAAAAATTTCAAAAAATTTTTTGTCCACAGGCTGTCGACATAGAAAGCTAAGGCTTCCTGAAAATGGTTAAAAAAGTTAACGAACACGATAATCTCGACTAAAATTTCGACAATAAAATTTCCGCTCCAAAATCCATAGTCCCAATTTGCAGATATCGATTTTTCCCACAATTTCAATCTCGGACGCACCTGTGCGGCGAATCTTGGGAGTCACCTGGCAGAGGTTTCAATGCAATATTCAAAGCACAAAAGACCGACACATATTCATTCCGGCAGTTTGTCATAAGATCGCTAGCGATGAAGAGGCAAATGGCCGAATGTCTGCCGCTATAAGGCAGAGGAAAGGTGAGAGACTGAAGAGAAAGCGAGAGCGACAGAGAAGCATTGCGAGAGAGCACAAAACGAACTGGAAGAGTGCAGAAAACGACGGCCGTGTTGACATTAGTCCCTGAATGAGTCAAGTCGTCCGCCCAAACTGGGCGTTGGGTCAACTCTTCCCCGGACGCGTGGAGTGTGCATTTTTGGAGGCAAAAGACTTTGGTGCAAGGATCGTAGACGATCATAAATCGCAACTTGGACCAAAGCCGTATTGTTATCGATCTTTATTGCGGTTTTGTGGTCCAACAATTTTATGCAACACGTTCTCGAACGAGTTGCGTTGAAATTCGATCTTTGAAGTTTGCCATTCAAACTTGAGTAGTTTTAAGAGGAAATTACCAAAGGCGATGATGTCAGCTTATTCTCGAAATGGGTCGAGCTGAGAGACTTTTTAATTTCAATTCTACCGCAGTGTTGCAAATTTTGTATTGTAATCTTTATTTGAGCGACTTTCCAATTTTTGAAGTCACGAATCGTAAAGACGTTATGTGACGTCGTCATTTGTCTCATCGCTCTAAACTATTTTTACCTCAGTCTCACCTGTCTATATTTATAAGTCATAATTGCACTTTAAAGAGTCGAATTGGAGCGACTTTAACGAACAAAATTTTGAAACCTTAGCACAACTAATTTGCTTCTCAGATTATTTCTTACATTTTTCTTGGATCCGTGCAAGTTGAATTGTTCCTTTAGCTCATCCTGAAACGAACACCATAACATTTTTATTACCTGCTCATTCCCCTTCGTCATTATTGTTTGATGTAATAAAGAAATTATTTGTGTTATGTTTCAGGTAAACCCCGACAATGAACGTATTCCGTCTAGCTGCCGACTTGGCACATCTGGTGGCCATTGCAATTTTGCTCGCGAAGATTTGGAAGACGAGATCGTGCGCAGGTGAGCTTGAACTGAGTTATGACTTGTTATGGGCTTTTACAAATTTGGTTTATTTCAGGTATTTCCGGAAGGTCACAAATATTGTTCCTGATCGTTTTCGTGTGCCGTTATATCGACATCTTCACCAATTTCGTCTCTGCCTACAACACCGTTATGAAAGTAAGTTGTGTTTATTTTTGTTTATGTGAAATATAACCATAGGTTCGAGTTTATAACTAAATTCTTTTAAAAACATAGCTCAGATCTCTTAAAATCTAAATTGGAGGTTTGATAGAAACTTTGGTACTTATTTAGTTCCCCCCCCCATTCGATGGGGGGGAACTAAATATTTTCCTTAGCTTTTAAGCCAATTTTATTTAGTTCCCCCCCCCATCCCACACATTCAGTTGAAAAACACAAGGAAGATTTTTAACAAAGGAGTTGTCTATTTATAAATGTTAAATAGACAACTCCTTTGTTGAAGTAGACAGTGAAATTTGCAGTGAATTATCAACTGAATGTGGAGGATGGGGGGGGGGGAACTAAATATTTTCCTTAGCTTTTAAGCCAATTTTATTTAGTTCCCCCCCCCATCGAATGGGGGGGGGGAACTAAATAAGTACCGAAACTTTGAATCCATTCGAGATTATTCATGTTTCTTTGTGGCCAAATGTTTTGGCATTCTTCCGTCCCTTTTCATTTTTGGTGCCGTGGCGTTATGATTTACTTTTTTGATTATCTTGTGAATCATTGAGTAGGAAACTTTGTTTGTCCGATCTTAAATCATTTTTTAGTTCACTATATAAATTGGCTTTCGGTGGGAAAGAATAGACAAATGACAAGCCAATAAAAAGAGAATCAGAGTAATAAAATAATTGTTTTTTGAAAATGGGTCCGGGATTATGAAAATTTTCTAATTCACAAAAATATTGATTTAATTATCTAAAAATAAACTTAAATTACCGAAAAAGATTCAATTTATTTTATTTCCGAATTGCGCTGAATACAAAATTGTCAATGCAAAATTCGAATACTTTTTTAGTTCCGAAATAAACATTTAACATTTGTTTGCAAATAATTTAACGTTGCACTTTTAGCTTTTCTTCATCGGATCATCCATCGCAACAGTCTACCTGATGTGGGTCAAGTTCAAGGCAACATACGACAGGTAAATCTTCCATTTTATCCAATACGCAAAGTAATAATAACATTCTTCAGAAATCACGACACGTGCCGCCTCGAATTCCTCGTCATCCCGGCTGCAGTGGTCGCGCTCCTTATCAACCACGAATTCACCGTTATGGAGGTAATGATTTAGTTTTGGTTCTTCCTTCCTTAATGCTTTATTACAGATTCTGTGGACATTCTCAATTTACTTGGAGTCGGTCGCCATAATGCCGCAGCTGTTCATGCTCTCAAAAACTGGAGCCGCCGAAACTATCACAGCCCACTATTTGTTCGCACTCGGATCGTATCGTAAGTACATTTTTTATTTAACTCTAACGCTTTTACTGCATTGTGCTTTGCCAGGGAGCTTGTAATTATTAATTTGCGCCAAGGGAATTAATCTGTCGTAGGATGATTAATGAATATATGACTCATTTGCCGTAATTCTAGTTTGTAGGGTTACAATTAGTTAGGCTTTTTTTAGAGATTAAAGTCTGTTTATAAGGTATTTTGTTAGAGATGTTTCCTTATGTAATAAATATAACTTATGTAAAATAATTCCTCGAAAAACTAATCAACTCACTTTTCTTGATACTTAATTGAGCTTTATGGTTTCAAGATGCATATATAAATATAATTTCACGATGAATTTCTTGGAGTTTAATAACTAGCAGGGTATTTGGCGGGATTTTCTGAAAAATATAGGATCAGAATTCTGCTCCAGCTTCATCCCTAACAGAATGTACTTTCAGGTGCACTATACATTCTCAACTGGGTCTACCGATATTACACCGAATCCTTCATTGACCCGATCGCAGTGGTGGCAGGTATCGTTCAGACTGTTCTCTACGCCGACTTCTTCTACCTTTATGTCACAAGAGGTATGCATTTGCTGAGTACTTGTATTATTATTTTTCTAATGTACCATTTTAGTCCTACAACAGAACAAAGGCATCCAACTGCCAGCCTAATCACAATACTCAATGGAAAAGTCTTCTCAAATCATCGATGCTATAGAGACTGCAATTGTTTGAAACCGTTTGTTTTATCATGTTATGTTGTTTTATGCGATAAATTGAATCCAAAACAATGTCCCTTTTGAATAAGTCGAAATTTATTAAAAATTTTTAGGATTTCTATTATCGAATTATTGCCTAATTTTTGCAGTGATAAATTATCGCTTAACTTTAAAAGATTGATGAAACTCGTGTTACTTTTTTAAATCACAACGCCAATAGGGTTTTTGAGGGTAAAATTGCATTATCGGACTGTCTAGAGAACTTGTCGGAAAAGAAAAGTGTCATGTAAAGTTAAAAAGTCAGTGACCAAAGATTATAGGCATATGGCTTTGAAAACTTTGATTAATTTCGGAAAATATGGTCCAAATTGGACTCATTCCTAATTTGTGACTCAAAATTAATTTTGCCAAGCTTTCTCGACAATCCTCTGACTTATTTCAACTTTGTTCCTATTTATTCTCGTTGATTTTGTCTTATGTAGCGGCGAAGTTGTGCCTCATTGCAACATTGTTTTAATTTATGCGGTTATTTTTGGTTAATAAACGCCCATTTTTATTCGTTAGAAATTCTTGACAATGGTTTGACAATAAGAAAGAACGGAGTAATGTTTCATTCGTTGTTCTTCAAAGGCTTATTTACATTCAAGGCGAACTGTCCGGGCCTGAAAAAGAATCGATAAGTTTTTGGGTGCAAGCAAATCGATTTCAAAGTAATTTCTATTCAGAAATTGGAATTGTTATAGGTTTGATTGAAGTTTTAAGAATGTTTGTCAGTATAATATACTAAATGTACTTCGCAATATATCGAATTCTTCGAAATTTTTGCGAATATTCCTCAGTTTGTTCTCCAACAGTCCTCTCTCACCTGTTGTTATTGCCTGCAGGTCTGTAGAATGCAACAACGACTTGTTCTTCTATGGAGTTCTGTTGAGCGACATCATTTGAGCTATTCTTGACTTTATAATAATTTGTTGGCGATCGATTATTCTCGAATTGAATTTTTGCTTTTCCAACGCCCACCTAAATTAAGTGATTCCGGTCTGTTTGTCACAAAAGTGTAATTTACCTCTGTGGTGGAATGCCAGACAATTTGAGTGAAATAATTCGTGCCAGCTTGCCATCCTTAAACTTGTTTAATGAGTTCAAATGAGTAAAAAACTAAAAATATTTACCTGGTGCTTCGTATTCGTACTTATTATTTTCGTTGTACCAATAATCAACAATTTCATCGGCAGTTGTGTCTACAGGGAAGTGTGTGATGTTTTCTCCGATACCTGAAGATTCGTAAAGTTAATAGTCATAGTAGTAGTCGTATGCCAGAGTATCTAGGACAGTGGTTCCAAAAGCAACAGCGATTTTTGCACTTTAGAATCTTCAGACCGGACTGAACAAGATTCAAACCAGACAAAATACCCAAATTCCAGATTTCAGGATATTACTAAACCCTCGGAATTTTTATGAAAAATGCTTGAGATTCAGTTAAAGGGCAAAGCTAACGGAATTCAACAGGGTTCGACCAAGAGTGCTATAACATATTATTGAGAATAAGTGCAAACCTGCGAGCTCGCAATAGCAAATTCCGCACGAAGTCTTCCTCTTCTTCGCAATCCTTTCAGCCCATTGCTGAGCCTCCTCACACAATTCGTTACTCAGAGACAGTGGCGGAGCTCCGTGCTAAATTAATACCGTTATAGCAATTGAAACATTCGAGATTTAGGAAGTTTTGTAGGAAATCGGTGTACTGCAAATTTTAGTACTGTTTTTGAGAAAAATTTTGAGAAGATCGAATAATTTGGCCAGAAAACTAAAGAATCCCAATTTTTACCTAATGAATTCAAAGCAAAAAACATTACAAGTTTTCTCTTCCGATTATGCGCAGATAAAAATTCCTCTGCGAATTTTGGATCCTTGATCCCTTCATAGGATTCGGCGTTTGGTTCTTTATTCATACTTTTGGCTGTAGGTTATCACCAACTTTGAACTTTAGAACCAAGAATAAGAGTACAAGAAATCTAGCGCAGTAATGGCATTCTGTGGATTTTTCGGGAAAATGGTTCAGGATTTGGGGGCGCAGCTGGCAGATTTCATCAGCGGACTTTCAAAGTGAATGTCCCGGTTTGTTCTTCTTTCGTCACGCTTGGGTCGCACGGGACCGAGAGCTCAGCTTGGACCCCACCAGACGCCCCCGGATCCCGCTAGGCGCCAAGCTGAGTAGTCAAAGCAAGCCCGGGCCAGCCTGTTGATGATGAGGTTATCCAATTTTGGGAGTGCATTCAAAACATAACGGCCGAAAAGCTGGCTGTGGACTCAGGCGACTCTATTATCACAAATGCATGGGCACTCCCGAATGAGTGCAAAAGGGCCACTGCAGAGTTTAAAACGAAAAGGGAACTGGCTTGGGCCAACGCACAAATGGGCAAGAAGTTGCTAATTCGGCCAAATGGGACCCAGCCTGACGCCTCCAAACAAAAGATTATTTTGGAATCGGATTCAAATGCGTTTTTTGAAGGCGTGAAATATAAAAAAGTGAGTGAAAAAGACCATTGAAATGTGACAAAGGTCATTCTGCAGTTTTCGACCTTTTTTGTCTTTTAGTAGTCTTTAAATCTGGAAAATTGAATTCGAAAGTTTTTAATCCACAATAATCTGGAAGATTTTAAAATCTGAGGCGTTTAGAACCTTGCAAATTCCACGACAGCTAGAATATTCTAGAATTAGATTAGAATGTTTTCAAACGTTCTGTAATTGTAACATTTCCATTACTTTGTTCGAAAAGTCGCGCTGTGATTGCTGTATTCTTCTTACTGTGCTAAAATGTCGTTCGAAAAAAGTAAGGTTCATTTAAAAACCTCGGCTCTAATGGCAGAATACATGACATAAAAGGTATGAATGTCCCTTTTCCCGTTTTAGATTCTATACAATTCCGAATCACGGAATCGAAACATTTTGGAATCTGAAAAAAATTGGAACACTGGCACTAATAAGTCGATCGCGAGAAGATCGGGAATCTCTAGGATGACTATTTATCTATTGTCCATCCTGATCGCACCAAGTTTTACTTGCGTCAAGTTTTTCATCATTTGTTTCCTTAAATTTAGGGAACGAAAATACTTTTTCTGTAAAATAATACTCACTGAATAAATAAATACAGCTTGATAAAAAAAGTAAAAGTCAAATTTAATCGTGGTAAAAATACTCTAAAAATAGTTTTTTATTTTTAGTTTATAAACAAAGAATACAATTCCATGAATTGTTGCATCAAGTATGGGACACCATACTTGATGTTTTTGATGATTTTCCCGTTTTCTCTGCATCAAATTTTGTTGGGAAACGCAATTTATGTCTCCAAAATTTTGAGTTTAACCTTTAACAATTTCAATAAGACTCATCAAGACCTTGATCAAAAATTCTAAGCATCAAGTTTAAAACTAGGACTCGGCGAGCCCGAATCTCCTTTCACTGTCTGCACAAAGCCTATACTTAAAGCAATGTTTTTGGTTTTCACATACTATTTCTATCTCTCTTTCTTTGTAGAAATATAATGCCGAAAAAAAGAATATTCCAGCGTCCTGCCTTTATCAAGCATCTCTTCGTTAAAAGCTGGGAAAACGTGTATCTACATCTCTAGCTCATTTTGCTCCTCGGGAGATGCCGAGAACAGATGTTCAGGAGTTGACCATTGGCCAATAATGCAGTATGAATCGTATTTCTACTGCCACTTAATATAGGCCCCGTACCCGCGGCGAAGCCGCGGCGCACCCCTCTCGTTATTTATTAAATTTTAATTGAAGCCTATTTAAAACTCGCACACAAATTTTATTCCGCAAGCATTACATAACAACATTACAAAGTTGGCAATTATTAAATTTCAAGCACGCAAAAAGAAACTGCAAAGAAAGAAAGAAATTATCGTCGCATGGAAAATGGAAACTAAAACGGAAATAATTGCAAAATTTAAAATTTGGACGGACGAGATACAATAAAATGTTGCACTTGGTAAATGAGAGAAATCCTCTTCGTTGCGATTCCTATCCGTGATTTTGATTGCAAAGGACGGTTAGAAATATTTGATTCAAAGTGGAAAATAATGCCATTGGATTGGAACAAAACTGGCAGCAAAGAGCGTAAAAATTATTTGGAAAATCTAAAGAGTTATGGGATCTACCAGGTGGGGACATAATTTCGTAGAATGATATTTATGCGTTTAAATTCGCGCCATTTCAGTTTAACCCCTCTAGAAGGGGCTAGCTCAAATCTGATATTGCTAACCCCTTCTAAAATACGAATGTAGAGGGAGTTAGCAATATCATATTTGAGCTAGCCCCCTTATAAAGGGGGTAAACTGAAATGGCGCCAATTTAAACGCATAAATATCATTCTACGAAATTATGTCCCCACCTGGTATAACAGAATAATACTAGTCTTGAAGCAAGAAGAAAATAAAGGATTGACATAGCTCGGCCGGACGTAGATAGAAAAGTTACAATTTAACGTCGCTTATTCAGCGGTGAATTATTAATTCTGACACTTTGGAAGTCATTCATAGGTCTTTTTAGTAAAATTTAGAAACAATTTGGCTAATTGTATGAGAAATATTACGCAAATAACTTAGACAGGCAGAGAAAAGAGAGAGTCAGTGGAAGCTGTTTACCTTTGGGTTAAAGGTCACTAAAGCTTTTGAGCTAGGAACCAGTTTGAAAAAATTCATAAATGGGTTATTTTCAGTACGTATTTTTCATGTTTGGGCAAAAATTGCGCCTTTGAGTGGGTTCCATAAAAATAACTTTAAACATTGACAGTTCCACGATGAGATTAAAATTCAAAAAATTAGCTAAGCACGGCAAAACGAAGAATACAAAGTACAAAAGCGCGAAATCGATCTTTCGTCATGAAATGGAATCAGAACAAATGTTGCTTCCTCTTCAATTGGATTCGTTTCCATTCGGGAAGCTTGTAGAACTCTGAAAATATTGCCATTACTTGGATAATTTTTGAAAAAATGTTACCAATAGGTGTCATTTGGAAGATGCTTTCAAATTCTTCTCGAGCCAAGTGCCGCTCCAAGTGCTGTCGATCCACATCGTCGGGCATATTTTTATTTGTTGTCTGCACTTTCTCCAGAGAATATATTGTGACCGGTTTGCTCATGTCAGGCAGAGAAGTGCGAAGATTGGTGCGAATGTCGCCACCCACTCTTGAGCTTTTTCCTGATGGCAAAGTGAATGTGTTGAGAGAATCTGAAAATTTTTCATTTATGAAATCATAAAATAGTTTTGTCTAAAGCTAAAATTAGGTGTCGATTTTGTGACATCAGAGATTATACATAATTTCATGGCAAAATTATAGAAGCATAGTAATCTTTTGAGCATTTTTGCAAATTTAAAAACATAATTATCCAATTTCGCAGAAAAGTAGGAATTTGTGTCGAATAAGGTCATTACACATCTTTTTTGAAAATGTTCCACATCATTCTTCACTGTTCTTTGAACTTTCGTATATATAACGATCTCATGAACAACAACGATAGAATGAAGAACATTTCAAAATGATTTAGGATTATTTGAGATTGCTTTAAAATGATTTGAGAATCATTTTAAAGGCACACTTTCTAGCAAGTAAAACGTTAAATTCTTCAATAAATTCAATGACTTACGATCCGAGAAATGCGTGCTAATCGTTGTGTCGAGAATGTCCGTAGTGCCATTTGCGTAATAATATCCGTCCGGGAGAGTGACAGCGCGACTGGTTCCGTCTCTACTTTGTGGTAAATGGAAGCTGGGTATGTTTGCGGTAGCTGCGCGGTCCATCGGCATCGCCCCTTGCCAAAATACCCATGGCTTGGGCCGGTTCAAGTGACGTGACGGAGCTAAAGAATGGAAATAATTAATAAATTTATTAAGAAAATATTTATATATATACTATTATAATATAACTATAATTATATACAATATAACTGCAAATAACAATATTATACTACAACTATAGTTGTAGTATAATTGTAATTTCACATTTTTCCATATTTACAAGTCCTATTTTATGTAAAAGTTGCTTTTTAACTGATAAAATTGTGCACAATCCAACAATTTTCAAAAATTTCCAGGATCTTACATGCATTAATTGGCGTGTCATATCTGAATTTCAGGTGAGGCATTTTCTTTGCCGATGGCGTCCTGCTGGCATTTCTTGGGTCCCAATGCAGCGGCAGAGTTTGTTTCTGCTGGCTTTGTTCCATCAAATTTTGTTTGATGACGTGCGCAATACTCGAGTCTTTGTCGATGGTGTCCAACGCTTTCACGTTCTTTTTCACTTTCTCCTCCACTTTTTTCTCCTGTTCAGCAAAGATCTCTTCTTCGTCTGTGTCATTCTCGATTGAAGATGAGGACAATCGCCGTTTGAGTTCTAAACAAGAAGCATAAAAATGGTATGACAGCTTAAAATAATTTTCATTTGAATTGTTGCAATAAAACTCGAATAGAGTTGGAAATACCACTATCGTTTTCACAAAATTATACAACTATCACTAAAATTTTAGTTATGGTACACCTTTGATTATTTATTAGTGGTGTAAGGTTATAGACAGTAATATCATCTTACTTGAAATGCTATTATTTTAATTTAAAGGATAGAAAACAAACGATAGGCAATAGATTCATTATACTGTACTGCATTGAACAGAGAATCCATTGTCGATCATTTGTTTATTTCGCTTTAGTTAAAGCAATACCATTTCAGATTCAATACTTCTTTAGTCAAATCTAATCCAATTTGTACGATATTCTACTGATATTTGGTTTGGTCAAAATGAACTTGAAGGCTATTTTCCCATAGATTCTTGAATTTAATTAACAGAAAAAAGTAACAAATGTTCTACATATTATTTTATCATTCCGTTGCCCTCAACAGATTGAACCCGTCTAACTAAACTGACCTTCTACTGCGTATGGATAAGGCGGCGCTGGGAAATCTTCTCTTTCAATCGGAGGAATTTCCCCAGGATCTGGCTCATGGGCTCCAGGATAGTGTGCCAACTCTATTGGCTCTTCATTGTCCATGTGCGGCGACTTTGCGCGTGGTTGGTTTCTTTCCAAATCCTCGGCTAAAAATCACTTTCGATTAAAATTGCAACGAAGAGAAAATTTTACTTAATCTTTGCATTCCTGTCTTCAGCATCGCCATACGAGACTTCCGAATTTTAATAGGTCCTGAAATATTTTGAGATTACTTATTTCTTAAGTACAATTTAATTTATTAATGACTAATTGTCACCATGAAAATAAATAATGCAATTCGTTATTTGAAACTTTCACCTTGAGGTGTGTGGAATTGCGTTGGCTGAGTAGGATGAGGCGAAATTGGATGTTTCAAGTAGGTTTGCTCCGGCTCCGGCATCATGTACATGTAGGTCAGATGTGTTCCGATATGGCTCGGGAATTTCAAGCCATCACGAGCTTTTCCTTTGGATATCTGAAAAGCAGGTGTGCAATTATTGTAACCGACATTTTATAACTGATTTTATAATTTACCGATTCCACAAAATTGTATGACTAAAGTAATGCTTGAATACCGTTTTTCGATGTACAGGCCGGCGTTATTTTAAAGATTATTTATTAGTTTTAAAGTTTCGTATTAAGAATTTAAACCACAGAGCTTCAGAGAAATGAATTGGGTTTTCAATAATGGTATTACTATAAATAAGACTCTAGCTATCGTTTTTAGAATTGTTACACAGCAGAAAAAATGTGCTAGACAAAAGTGCAAAAACATAGGTTATTCACAAGAAAACCTATTTCCGGCTTAGTTGAAGCAGTTACAAAACGTACCGCAATATTCTCCGTGGTCTGATAATGTTCGCAATGAGTGTGCCAAATCTCGTTTCCTTGCATATACATATCCTCGCCGCCGGCAAAGTGGTTGCCACATCTAAAAATTCATAATACTAATCCGATGATTTCAATAATTCACTTTCATACCGACTGCATCTCGCACAGGTGGGGTGGAATTTGTAGCCTCCGGCGTCCAGAACCCTTCCGGCGATGAATTTTTCGCACTCATAGCACTTGACTCCATACTTGACGTTGTAATCTCTGAGACAAAGCGGTCTTCCATCCTTGGCCATATATTCCCCTTGTAAGACGGCATTGCACTCGGAGCATTTGAAACACCACACGTGCCAGGATTGTTCCAAAGCTAGCAAGACTTGTCCGTGGTGAAGATGGTCACCGCACTCGGCACACGCTAAAATTTTTCCTCTTAATCATGGAATAATTGAGAGTGAGAGTGTTTTGAGAACAAATTCTTTGTAACAATGAAGCATAAAATTCAAGGGAAATGAACCCAATGTCTCAAAAATTTTCTAACCTGGACTATTATGTATTCTTTTAAGAAGAATAATGAGCGGTTGATCAAAGTCCTACACTCTGACTCACCATAAAATATTTTGTATTCTCTGGCTAAGGCTTATTTCGATTCAATCGCATATTTCAAAGTTCATATATCGCGAAAATGATTTGATTTATTCCGTAAATTTTTGAATAATTTAAAAGTATTCACTATTAATTATTTCTAAAAATACTTTGCATTATACTGTAAATCTAGTAGTAAATAGTATAATGCATGTTTACTAGTAAATCTATTTTAAAATGTCACAAAATTTTTGTAGTTTGGATACAGTTTGAAATTTTGGCCACATACTTGACACACGTACTTTATAAAAATGAACATTCAATACCAACATAAAACGTTCAAACAAAAATCCTAGCGTAATCCAAACTCATACTTGTCGGCGATCCAAGAGGTGGAAGCGGTAAATCCTTCTGTTTTTGCGCTTTTGGCGTTTCTGCGCGGATGCTGAGCGGTGTCGAGATTGCCCTGTAGTGCTCTGGACAGAGATATGAGCCATCTGTGGAAGTGTAAAAGCCGGTATCGGACAAAGACCTCTGGCAGGCTGAAAGTTCGATCGTCAGTAAAATTTTATGATTTGAAACTATATGACCGATGTTTGCTGGTCTAAAGTCCTGGATAATATGCTTCAAACTTACTTTTGCATACGAAACATGCGATGTGAAAGTAATCACCGCTGTCGGCCTTGATGATGTCACCTGTGCACTTTTTCTTGCAGATTTGGCATTTCTTACCTGTAATTTTCAATTATAATACGATTAATTATTGTGCTGCTGTCTTTAATTAAGGATTGAACTATTAGCGTTCAGCTCTTGAGTCCACTCATTGACACATTTACCCTATAATTAAAAGTGACACGAACCGAGACAGCCTCAGGCGGGTTCAGAAATGTGTGGGAAATACTACTAATAGCTACAGGAAATAAAATGGCCTGTAATTAAGCTAATCACCGTTCCTCACAATGACAAAAAGACCCGTAATTAGCGGTTTTGCTCTGGTTTAAATACCAGAAAAAAGAAATTTGGAACATCAAACCATAAAGGCAACTTCAGGAATACTGATATTAATTTTTTTCATTCAGCTGTTTTTCATTCAGCTGTGACGAATGTGCCAAAAATGCTATTTTTCCATTTTCAGAGACTTTGTGTTTGTTTAGAGTTGTTGACAAAATTTGGGAATGTGTTATGTTTGTTTTTACAATAATATGCAAAAATTAAGCCTAAGCCTAGGGAATTATGATTGAGAAGTGATCCAGATTTTAGTCAGCCACTCAAACAATAATTTGAGGAATGTCCAGAGATTTCTTTATCAAATTCCATTAGTCCGTTGGTCCACAGAAGCGATTAACTTACCCATTCTAATCTTTTATTGATTTCAGTGTTCAATCGAGCGATAAAATAAAATAGAAAGAATAATTTTCAATAGAAATTCGGTAGAAAAGTTCAATGGATCATAAATTGGTCGATGTGCTGGATAAGGCGGCGATCGATTGGCAAGTTAAAAATAATATGAGCTGCTTTCCTGAAACCAAAACACTACGCCAATACGACGACATAAATAGAAAATCGACCGACAACGGGCCGCTGGATTGGAGGCGGACAGAGCCAAAAAGACAGGCGAGCAGAGAGAGGACATTTCTCTTCCCAATTTCAGAGAAAGCAATGACTGGTCTCTATCTCTCACCACGTGTCTTTCTCTCTCTGGCGTGGAACATTGTAAAGAAGGATAGTATAGGAGAAGTGAGTGCAACAATTATTCGAGAAAAATTGCAAAACGTGACTGAAAAGGTGGCATATGATTGTGTATATAAAATTTGGCATCTATCGTAAAATAGTTTCCGAGTTTACTATCGTAAATGTTTAAAGGATGTTGCAAAATGGAGCGAAATGTTATCAAAAATCAATCAACTGTTTTTTATTGTTGGGCCAAATGTCCCGGAGTATGCCTTACAATAGAAAATATAGTATTTGTTTTTGCAAACTCTCTTTTCCAAACTCGAGACTCGTTTTTAGCTTAAATTTAACATATTCGCGATATCAAACGGTTAAAATAAGATACATTGGAACTCGGCCCGACAAAATAACATTGTGGATTATGTTCGGATGTGGCAAAGTATATGAGCATTTGGCTAAATATGGCCATTTTCAGCATCCTGGGTCCTCATGTTCGAGTCCGATCCCCTTTATTGTTTCACAGAACCGAAAGAAAACACAACATTCGCACTGCACTAACCGCCTGTCTTCACTCTCTCGTATCATTTTATCTCTACCAGGAAGCCTTTGAGTATGTTACAATTTTGGCTGCGTGCGTGCGACTGTTGCCCTTTCAATGTCACCCTCTGACGACAATCGGAGGGATCTGCCTGCAAAATGGAACAGGGCACAGCCTCGATATACTCTCGGGAGAGACTAGGGAGGTGTCTAGGCTGGGATGTGTGTGGTTTTATCCGCATTTCCTCGGAATTTCTTCTGGAATAGCGCTGGTCGCCATGTGCGGTTATCCGCTGGATTGCGGTCGTTTAGCGGAACGTGTTTCGGCTGACTAGCTGGCTCAGTGGCTGACTTGCAATGCGGTGAATGGGGAATTAAGCTGCGACTCGCGGGCAGAACAACCCTAAAGAATTTCGAGGAGAGCAAAGAATAGTAAAGTGCGGGAGAAAACCTTTAGGAAGGATGGGTTGGTCGGAGAATTGCGCTCTCGAGTTAAATCTGCAGGAAATTGATACTTGCAAAAATTGGGAGTTTTATTGTCGCGAACGGAATGATGCGAGCAAAACTGTGACTGTAAAAAATAGTGAAAGTTTTATGGCCATTTTTAAACTTTTGGATAGTAAACCTGAAAGTTCCTGGATTGATTCAGTTCCATTACAAAAAACTCAATATCGGACTTCGAGGCTAAAAAGAACATTTTCCGAACTTCAATCTAATGAATCAATAATAAGAAATGAAACATCATACCGATTGGGGCTTATTTTATAAAACATTAACAGAGCCAAGCATGAACCTGAGCCAATTCCTCAGTTTTATTAGATTTTGTT
Source organism: Ditylenchus destructor (assembly GCA_022814885.1). Lineage (NCBI taxonomy): Eukaryota > Metazoa > Nematoda > Chromadorea > Rhabditida > Anguinidae > Ditylenchus > Ditylenchus destructor. Next base: position 761,301 of record JAKKPZ010000016.1, on the reverse strand, counting down.
TGATGACAATAACGGACTTTATGGGAAAATACAGACCATGCAAAGCTTGTTGCAAGTAAGATTGTTGCGAATAATTGTGATTTGCATTTCTGTTTCGCTCTTAAATGTTTGTTTTTGGGAAAACATCGCATTTAGAAATGCAATCGAGCGTTCTCGCGAATGTTTTCACCAAATATCGTTTGAATTGAAATGTGCGCAAGCAACCCGAAACAATGTGTGTGTGCGTTTTGAAATAGTCTGCTGATACTTTTCAGTTTGTATCTTTATTTAATTTTGTTATTTGTAAGAAAATAATTTCCGTTTAATAATTTTTTCTCAACTTAAATTGATAAAAAATAAAAGCAGTATAAAAAAGAAAGAGAAATCGGTGGTTTAAAAAAGTTTATGTGTTTTCAGTGATTTTTATGATATGTCTAACAACTTTTATTTGTTCTCGGTCTGTTTGTGTAAACTTTTTTGGCTTTCGAATATAGCTTGCGTATATAAAACACAGAGAAAAGTTGTAAATAGTGCACGTACATATCGCTCGAAAATTTATTGGAAGATTTCTTGGATCTTTCCATGCATTCAAAATTGTGTGAGTGATGTGTTTTTTATTGTGAAAACGTAAAAACTTTTATTGTAAAAATATTTTTTTGTCGTGAAAAGTTCGGGCAGCTATTTTTATTCGAAGAGGATTTGCCCAAGGATTTTATTCGTGAGCAAGGTATTGTCCAGGGGTATTGTACTCAGTATAGAAACTGGTATATAATAAGCATCCATACAAAAAAGCAACACAGAAACAAGTCTCGATTTTGCAAGAAATAATGTTTAAGGAACTGTGAGTCACTTGCACGAGGAGGAAATGTTTTCATTTCAAAATCTGGCTGGAGGCAAAGGGGAAGTGCTCAGTAGTTTATGGGTGTCCATAATCCGACGGCCGATCGATAACGACTGGACTTCTCCTTGGAACAGCTTTTGGCTTAGGGCCTCTGGCCAAAGCCCAGTTGGCAATGAACTGAATTGCCAGGCTGTCTTTGCCTCGGGGCCCAATGAAGGGTTTCATTGCAAATTGCTGAAGATAAAGGGATATGTTCCGGGCATTTTTATACCGTATATTATGTGAAAGGACACTAATGGGACTAAAATTATTATCAAGACATAGTAGACATCCGAAAAAGTTGAAAGTAATATTTTATGTGAGATCAAGAGAGGCCATAGTATTCCTCAGAGTTTCATCGTCAACATTTTATACCATATCCAAGCGTTCTTGAAAATCAAAATGTCCTAAGTACTTTGTTCTCAATCTAAAAGAAAACCTTTTGTAATTGCTCAACATTGGATGTTATTATAAAAGTAATGGTTTATTTAAATCAAGTAATCATCCATAATCAGATTGAGATTTCAAGGTTAAACGAATTTTTATTTGGAAGTTTATTAGAAAAATCGCGAAAAATTAATTAAATTTGAAGAAGAAAGTCCTGCGAGGAAATTTAGTCTATCCTATATAGTAAGGTAATTGATTTCTCCGTCTTTTTTGAAAAATCCGAGAACAGCTCCTACGGAGGTGCATGATAGCTCAAAATGCTCCTACGGTGATGTTGAGACGGAATCCAAAAAACTTTGAAATGCAACACGCTAAAATTTCAAATTTTGACCCAAAAAGTGGCTTTTTGAACTTTTTCTTGCCACAGCGGGCTACGTTCGAGCGGCCGAAGGCCGCGAGGCTCACTGACAGAGCCACTGGGGTCATGCTGATTTAGGGGCCACCTTCGCTTGTATATTTTATTTTAAACCCAATAGAGTGTCAAGATTTTTTGTTTATGAAAAATTGCATAGTTTATTGACTTCTCATTATGGCTTGAAACAGTAGTGTCACTTAGAGATTGTCTGACCAGTTTCTAATATTAATCGGTTATAACTCATTCGAGAATGCATCCGTATATTATTATATTCGGTTTTCGGTATCGTCCTGAAATGTTCTCTGAAAATGTGAAACTATTTTGAACATTGTTTAGGCTTCAAACCACTCTTTTCAAGGTGGGTTTCACACCTTTCTCGACCGGTTTACACCTTTCTCTACCGGTTAATTTACGCGGGTCCATCCTGAACATTCTTCCTGTCGTGCTAAAAGATTTTACCGAGGATGATATCCATATGCCGCGGCGTTGCTATAGCTTCGGCACATTATTCAACGGAATTGGCCAAGAGCACTAGGGGCGCTTTGATTGAGGGGTGTACATCTCTATCTTCTCAGGTCCTGCTTTTAGCAAGCCACAGCTTATTTTTATTGGAATTTGTAATTAAAATCCGAAAGTATTTGTTGAAAATAAGTTTGAATCGATATGTTGTGCTTCGATAAAACTATGCATTCTTCACAGGATACAGCTCCAAAACGGTTATAGAAATTTCGAAGTCCAAAATTTTTTTATCGGAAATTGTGAATAAAAATTACCCTGATTTGTATGGCGCATAAGATTTCAATTCGAACTACGGTTATATTACGGTAATCGGTCTAAAAATCTGATACGGTCGGAGAATCAAGATATTCGATTCGTCATCTCTGATTCATTCATAATCGAGCTGATCGTTTGCCTGAGAGAGAAATTCCTCAGAGATGGTCGAAAATGAGAAAATGTTTAACGGGTATGAAGACTAGAGCATCATCAACACTTGTAGGATATGAACGGGGAACTTGTTTTATGTTAGACCCAAATACATCCGTCAAATAATGAAAAATACATGTTTGAAAATAACCGAATTCGCTCGAAAAGCATATTTTATCGCGAATTTTAAAACCTCTGAAATATTTTCCTTCTAGCAACATAACAAAAAATACCCATATTTCGAATAACCAAGGTTGGCTCTTGTGTATTCAAGGAACTGCCTTTGTGTATTCGATCGACAATGTGTTTACGTACATTTCAGGATCAGTTCCCTTGACTTGCTAAAATTTAATTTCTGAAAATTAATCTGTTCGATAATAAAAAAAGATGAAAACAAAGTGAAAATTTAAAAGGAAATTATGCGTTGAAAACCTTTCACTTTTTCCGAAACAGTTATGGATATTACTTTAAAACTTTGGCCATCCCCAAAACTTCGAATATTTGTTTTCCCTTTGATGTTTATTTTTAAATATCCATTTATGGAGCGCAATTTATTGGACATTCCTTGACATTTACTCCTCTCCGGAATCCGTGAACTGCTGCTACCAGCCAGTTTCTCTAATTTCCAATGTTGGCATACTTTCTCTGGCTGTCTCCTTTCAGCGGGATTTATACGTGAGTCTCACGTCGTTGTCGTCGCGTCGTGAGATGGCCCACTCCGCGCCTTATTTTATCGACGATGTTAGTTGGCTTTTATCTGGCGAGCACTTACGCACTTAGCCCCCCAACTAGAGAGGGGTTAGCAGTAGTATCGTTAAGCCACACATAATGGCGCAGGCCTGTGAGGAAGTGTAAAAGTTGGCCAAGGCTTGGCTAAGAGTAATGGCAAGTCCGCACAGCACTTTGCATCCTTAGCAGTTCAATGCTCCCTCAATGCTCAGCGTATGCCTTTTCCCAACCGCGTGTAATCCACACATAAAAAGAAGTGTGGATCTAAGGCGGTCTTTGTCTCCTTCGACTTTACAATTATGTCTCGTCAAGTTGTTTTTATGACGACATTGCGCAAGAATGAGCGAAAATGTATCTGAAAGTGAGACAGGTAATTCGTTTCCAACCTGTTCATTTGGCCTAATGTTAATCATAATCCTCGAAATGAGTCAAATCCGGGAAAAGTACCAATTGGATTTATTTGAATGAATTGAACAAAACTTTTTTCCGGCAAAAATTTGCCGCCTATTATTTTCTTCGTCCTTTTCATTACGCTGAGATTGTGTTCCCTCTCATTATGCTCCTTTTTGTATCCCACCACTTTCACGACGCCTAAAGACTTTTTACACTCAATTTTTTTCTTTCTTCTCAAATTTACCTGTATTGTTATTCAAAAATTGACACTTTATATCAATTCCTTTGAATTTTAATTGGGCCAAAAAATTGGACCACACACAAAGCACTTTGGAATTGGCTCAATCTTGATTGTTATGTCCAAATACAGGTGAATATGAAAATGATATAACTATTGATTGATCAACTAGTGTGGATTACTTTCTGCTGATTTTTTCGAAAGAAATTTAAATTTAAAAATGTATTTTGAGGTATACTGCAACATTTCAAAATTCATATCAACAGATTCTTTAAATTCCTAAGAAGCTTGTGATAAAGAAGAATAATAAAAAGATGATAACTTTTCTTTCTTCCAATTGCACATATGTCAATTTTGTCACAGCTTTAAAATTCGACCTTCGAACGATATATAAAACAAAAAATTCCAAATTAGAAACATTTCATTTCTGTTCCCCTTAAAATTCCTTTGTTGCATTTCGTTCCATTGTTTCGCCCGCGCCTAATCCCAGCATTTTATTCGTTTTCCACAATCTTTTTCTCCGTTTTCGCTGTAATATCTCGCCATCGTCCATTTTATATCGATTCCGTGGCCCTTCTATGTGCGTTCGCATTTGAGTGTGGCAATTTGCTGCAGTGGCGACCGGCAGCGACGACAGCCCTTTTAAGGTCCACTAGGGCCAACAAGGCCCGTAATAACGCGCATGTGCTCCTGCTTGTTTATCCATAGCCAAAGGCCTTTGTTCTTCTGTTGGACTTGTTCGTCTTTTTCTGTGTTCGTTCGTCGCATTCATGGCATGTGCGTAAATCCTGGGAATGCCGAGAACACTGCTGGGAAGAGAGGGATCAGCGTTATTTTTGAGTCCAGTCGGGCTGTTCCGTGTTCTGAGATTTTATTTGTTGCCTTTGAGAGCCAAATTCGTTGACTTTGAACGTTGGGAAAGTTGAAATAAGTCTAAAAAATAATTTCAAAGTTGCAATTTTAGTCAAATTGGCTCGATGTCAAGTGTTCGCATTTGAAACAGTTGATGTTGTCATGTTTTGTCATCAATTTTTGCAAGTTTGGATATAAGTGTTAATCCTGGGAAAGTGGCCAATTTTTTTGAGATCTAATCTGTTCTTTTTTGTCTACCCAGTTCAATCTACGACCTAAGATTTGTATACGAAGGACCACCCCAGATTGTAACTTATTGACTTGTCGCAATTGTTGCATTTGCAAAGATACATTTCGACACGCACATTTTAATAGCATTCCTCCCCCGTTCTCGGCTTAGGATTAATTACCTGTATAGGCAATCTTAGAGTTGAATTTTTAGAGTACAAATGAACTGGGCATTGGACCGTGAAAATGCGATAACTGTCTCCTAAGAGCAATTAGTTGAGTTAAATCCATCCTCAAGTACATTAAATGAGCTAAACTTTGCCTGAAGCACATTTGACGCTCTCGATCTTTCAACTCTATAATTGACACTTTTAGCAATACTTAACCTCAATTAGTCGCTTATTTTCGTAATTATATTTCCCAAATGACATAACGAGAGCAGAAAATTAGATTATGCTGCTATTTTTTCTTGAATTCCGTTCGTTCTCGATCTTCGGTTGATAAGCGTTAATCAAACCATTTAAAAATTTTTTTATATTGCAAAAGAACTTGCAACATCAGCCTAGTCAAGATCTATTCTTCTGCAGCTGAAGATAAATTAATGAAAATCAAAAAATGTAGAAAAATTTTCAAATTAGCGCAAAATGCAAAGGCAATCGACTAAAATCTGTCATCTCTCAACAAAATTGTCACAAAACTATCTTTTTGTAGTTACTCTTATTTGGTCACTTTTTGCCTACAAATCTTACCCTCCAAAGGATCAAAAGTTCATTACTTCTCAATTTAATGCACTTTCTTTTCATGAAAAGATTATCTGCACGCATTTCCAAAAATCAACTCCAATTCTCGCCTATTCTAACAAAATCTCGAATCTAAGCCACGCAATCGATTTTTTCTTTACCATTACAACAAAGCAATGCCGAAGACAACAGACAATCATAAATTCAGTTTTGTATTCGCGCCATATAATTGACCCACTCCGCCACTTTCCCTTTTCGCGTCATCGCTTTGAAAACCAAAAATTTTTCGCTGGCTCTAATCTTTCTCTCCTGTCTACTCATTCCATTCTCCAATGTTTTGTTCTCAATTCAATTTTTGCCGTTCCACGAATTTTGTTACAGAATTGATCAGACTCAGCAAAAATGTAATGAAAGAACGATACTGTTTGACCGATTTGGATTATTGAGTAAGAGCTAAGAGAAGTGAGAAGGCCAGTATTGATTCTGGTCGAGCTTGAGATTTTTAAGTTTCGAGATTTCAAGCCAAGATTTTTGCTGAAATGCCACACTTGCTTATATAGCTGACCTAATCTAGTCTAGGTCAGACTAAAGAAAAATGAAAGGGACATGTGTGCCTTCAAATTCATCCAGGATCGATCACATTCGGAGATCTCCCCACATTGGATCTTTAATCGCGAGCTTTAAGTACCTTAATAGCACTTAAGTACCTTACATTGTGTACCTTACACTGCCATTAAGTACCTGACATTTACCTGCCTTGGGAACACATCACCTGAGTTTCATCTTTGTGGATGTTCCTGTGTTTGGTCAATTCCATTCGTTTGCTTACACAAATATTTTGTGTAATTTGTAAAACAGATTTCTCATGAAGAAGCAATTTGGCGTTCTGTTTATAAAATTTATTGACACTTGAAACCAATGCAAACAAGGCTCCTATTTTCACGCATTCTATTACCGTAATGGAATGAAATCCAAATTTCAGTGCTCATAGAAAAGTTAGTCAAGAGTAAATTTTGGTTAGCATTTTTCGTGCCAATTTTTGACCTACTTAGTTTTTTGCGTTATACACTTTTCTATGCTCTAAGCCCTCAATTATGATCTTAAATTCGAAAATGAGTTTTAAAACGCTGCTCCAGAAAATGATCCTTTATTCCTTAGGTCTCTTCTCACAGCACAATTTTTGAACGTAATTGACTCTGATTTGTGTGTCAAATTATCACTCATTGCGATCTCATTTCTTTAAAACGCGTACTGTTCTGCTCTTACTTTTAAGGCAATTATTGACTTTAATAATTTTTATTTCAGACTATCTGCAATTTTCTTTTCTCGCTGTGTGAAAGTTTTACTGTTATTGAGGAGAAACAGAGAAGATTCCTTTTAAAAAACTATTCGGCTCTTTAATGGATGATCAGGCCTCAAGTTCGTCGGCAGAGTGCGCACCCGGGAATTCAGGAGATGCAACGGACGGAGAAATTCAGTGGAGGTTTTCGCAAATCAAAGGAAACATAGAAACCGATGACTCTCCCACAGACGGTAAGAATTTATTAGTAATCGTCGTAGGTAGTCTGGTAGATAGAGAATGTGATTATCCTAGGTAGGCAAGGAAATTAAAGAGATTCAAATCAAAAGATTTGTCCTTTTTTACCTGGAGTATCATGAATAAAAAATTATTAATTTTTGCTCGCTTTATCCCAATTTTTCCATCCACTTTTTGATATTTTTCTTTCACCTAAATAATTCGTCCTTTGCTCTCACAGAATAATTTGTGTGTGCTTAGAAAATTTAGCGAAATTTGTATTCGGAGATGTATTCGCTATTTTCGCATTAGCAGATTTATCTTGAGATTACCGCTAATTTCCGCCTGAATTGTGTTTTTGAATTAATTGTGCAATGACAAAATTTCAGCCTTAGTTTTGTATTTAGTACGCAATCCCTTACCTCTTTCAGCGTGAAATGCTTTTAGTTCTCTCTTTTCAAAAACATGTTTTGCTATCCAAACTTAGTTCCTGAGATAACTTTCTTCTATAATCATTCAATAATTAACGGTTAGTTTTAATATTACACTAATAGTAATCGATTGGTTACAATTATTATTATAACACTAAAAACATACTAATAGTAATACCTTTGTATCGCGAGTGATATCAGGCTTTTTAAAAATGCTGAAGCTTTCTTGTCAATGTAATTTCTTATTTTCAGCTGACATTATATCTTGTGTTGAATTTTCTCACGATGGTGAACTGCTCGCAACCGGTGATAAAGGCGGCCGCGTGGTCATTTTCCAAAGAGATCAAAGCGTAAATTGTTTTAATATTGATAGAAATGTTAGTCAAAAATATTTTTAGGGTGTTTACATGAATGGAATTCGAACAAGTGAATACAACGTCTACTCAACCTTTCAGTCGCATGAACCGGAATTCGACTACTTGAAATCTCTGGAAATTGAAGAGAAGATCAACCAAATTAAATGGCTCAAAAAGAAAAACGCTGCCAATTTTATCATTTCTACAAACGGTATGTTTCTCAGCATATTGCTAGAATTTTCAATGGTAGATGTTATTGAACATGTTTAAATATTTTGTTAGGTAGAATGGTATATGAATATTTCGCGTGGATTGATATTTAATCGTACGGTAGAAATATTATTGTTAAAAGATCTAAATAGTGTAGTTAATATATACATAGGATAAGCAGAGCTGTATTTGTCTAGGATCATATCACATCCATTATTTTATAAAAGCATAGAATTATCAAATCAAGCATACTTGTGTATATACAATCAAGCATGTACATATACACCTGTACAATCAAGCATACTTTCGTGGAATAGTATATGAATATTTTATATCACGTTATTGTTAAATGTAGCTGTTATAATTGATTTTCAATAGTACCAGTGTAAGAGTAATTATTATAATTACTAGAATATTCTAAATAATGTGTAGAAAATATATGTATAGGATAGGCGGTATTTGACTTGGAAAATATCGCGTAACAAACATTACTTTACAAACATATCAAACCGAGCATAGATAGTTTATTCTGAAAGTTCTCTGATAAGCAGTGAAGACAAGGTAGTTGGAGATCATTTTACTAATGGCGAACGTAATGTATTACTGTAAATGGACGTCATTTAAGTTAGATAGTTATGGATGCTTTAATGGACTGAATTTGGATGAATTAACTTAGGACATCTGTAATCACTTTTTCGTCGCTTAAGAGACTTGTTGAAATATCTAGTCTACCTCTTCACATTAAAACTCCTCACCGAGCTATGCATTGTAATTTCAAGAATAAGATTTAAGGGTTGAGGATGGTCTCAAAAATTAGGAAATAATTAAAAATAGGTTATTAGAAATAACTGGAAAATTGAAAGAATGTTACGAATGCTTTCTTAAATTAATATTTTCAGATAAAACGGTAAAACTATGGAAAATCTCCGAGAGAGAACGCAAAATGGCGGAAGGCAATTTCAATTTACGTCACGAGGACGGAACCAATCGGCCGATGCAAGGTGGACTCCAATTACCAAAACTGGTGCCGATGGAACTGATTGTAGAAGCCTCACCCCGACGAGTATACGCAAATGCTCATACTTACCATATCAACTCAATTAGTGTCAATTCGGATCAAGTGAGAAATTTTACATTTCTTGTTTAGTTGATTTATTATTTTATTTTATATTTTTCTATTATTATTTGTAATAATAGTCGTGGAAATTGTATTTGCGAAATGACTATTATTAAGATCCATTACATTTTTACAAACGTTGCTACTTAAATCAATTATTATTGATACCAATTCTCTTGCGTTTAAAAAACGCTTCGTAATTAATATTCCCTTAAACCATTCCATTTCAGGAAACCTTTATATCAGCCGACGACTTGCGAGTTAACCTCTGGCATCATGAAATTACCAACCAAAGCTATAGTAAGTTTTTCGTGTTTTCATAATATGATATGTCCAAAATGATCTTAAAAGAGAACTGACATTCATTATCTATTCCGATTATAAAATTAGCCAGCAAAGCAATTTTACAAAGCAGCAATTTGTTTATGAATCAACAACGTTTTTGTCTGTCCAACGTTAGATTTATTATTCTTTCTGAATTTTCATTTATTTTCACAAGTTCGTTCTGGGACAAATATAGACATGGTAATACATTGACTAAATTATTGGTCATATGAAAAAAGCTGGCTCGTAACTTAAACATAATTCAAACACATCACAAGACATGCTCAATTTTAGGTTATGGAAAATCTTAGAATCTATCTTCTAGACTTTGGCATCTTTTTGTTCATGAAGTCGTATAAATTTCTATTGCCAATTTCGAGAATAACAAAAATTTTTGAGAGCAATACGTGCCAAATATTCTTGACTAATTATTGTTGGCTAATAATTATCGAATTTAAAAACTGCTAATCAACAATTATTAATTCGAAATACTGAAAGATCATTTACCAACCCTCGGACGTGATATGATCTTAATCTCATATTTATTAAAAGTAATAATAAAAATCCTATTTATTATCCTTTTAGACATTGTGGATATAAAACCAACGAATATGGAGGAGCTAACAGAAGTCATCACAGCTGCCGAATTTCACCCATCTTACTGTAATTTATTCGCCTATAGTTCCTCCAAAGGTATAATTCGCCTCTGCGACATGCGCGATTACGCTCTATGCGACACTTCAGCCAAAAGTATGTTTTTGCTTGGAAATATTGATAATTATATTAAGTTTAATTTTCAGCTTTCGAGGAGAAAGAGGATCCGGCGTCTCGGTCGTTTTTCTCGGAAATAATCTCATCGGTGTCTGACGTCAAATTCTCGCATAGTGGCCGCTACATTCTCACCAGGGATTATTTAACAGTCAATGTAAATCTTTATTATACTTATACTACGCATGACTAGAATTTTGAAAACATCGATTGCTCTAGGAATGATGTCGGCTTGAAATTTGATGTGTTAGAATCAAACAGGTCGCGCAAACACTGAATTGCCACATTTTTATCAGAACTGACCTCAAATGTAATACTAATATTGATAGAAATGTCACCGTAATAAATTTATCAATGCGGCATATTAATAATACAGCTCTGTTGCTATAGCTAGCGTTATCAAATAAACTCAATTAGACTGTTAAATTTAACTAATTTGTTTAGGTATGGGATCTAAACATGGAATCAAAGCCGTGCGAAACTTATCATGTACACGATTATTTACGCTCCAAACTCTGTGCACTTTACGAAAACGACTCAATATTCGACAAATTTGAATGCTGTTGGAGTGGAGATGATAGGTAATTTTGGATTATTTATGCATGTTATTTCACTTCTGAACTGATTTACAGTACTACTGAACTAGTTTAATTATTTTACTGATTTCACCAAATTCTATTTTTTATTATTCTTACTTTACCATCTTCTTTTCCCTTGCTTTTTCTTTTATAGAAGGTGAGAATGATTGAATTGTTTTTTACGAATATTGTTTACTAAAGCCAAATCTCTTCCAAGAGACAGCGTAATTTGTGAGAGTCTGAAATCTTATCAGGAAGAAATATATACTTTACTTCATCTCCATTTGAGCAGTTCTAAAGTGATAAAATATGCATAAATAATTGTAAAAATAGCCGATTTTTAAAGTAAACATTTTCAGGCATATCATCACCGGCTCTTACAATAATTTCTTCCGAACGTTCAAAAGAAACTCAACAGAGGAATCTACCTACGAAGCGAGCTTGGATCTGTGCAAGCCTCGTTCAATACTGCGGCCGAGGAAAGTGGCACCTGGGAAAAAGCGCAAAGACGAAATCTCCGCCGACTTTTTGGACTTCAACAAGAAAATTTTGCACTGCACCTGGCATCCCAATTGCAATATCATAGCTCTGGCCGCAACAAATAATTTGTATATTTTCGAAGGATTTTGATACTTTGAAAGTATTTGAAGTGGGATTTTGTGCTGTTCTAGGTTGGGTTTTATTGTTTTCAGCTTTAAATAAATCATGTTTGTGTTCAGAGGATGAGACACAAATTGCTAAATCTAAGGATTTGTGTTATGCAATAAATATTAAAGTAGGTCCTCATAATGTATGCTTATCTCTGTAAGTCACTTTGACTGTTAGTTAAGATTTGATTTGGAGAAGACAAAATGTCGGAGTTGACAATTTTCTTTGGTATAATCTAAATAAACAATTCCTTCGGCAATGGGTGAGCGATATTGTGTCCTTAGGATACTTGAACTTTTTTGGAGTTCCCCTGTGTTCGATTAGGTAAAGGCCCAAATTTTAGATTTGCTTAAGAAATTGCAACTATTTAAATCCCGGTATTTTATATCAAGTAAACTATTTTCACCATATGTGAAAATCTCTTCTCTGGTGTAATTCTCCGAATACTCAATTTTTTTGCCGTTTTACCAAAGAATATCGAGAATTGTGTGTCTCATTCATTCACCTTGTATTAGCTCACAGTGTTATATTTATTTTAAACGTTGAATACGGATGAATAAAATTGCAGATTCTCTGTTTTTGATTGGGTTTTGATATTGTTGTTTCTTTTTTATAATGTGAGAAAAACTGCGCGGCTAAATAATTTAATGTCTTGAATGTTTGTATTTGGCACATGTTCGAATAAAATGTTTCTTTATAAGGTAATTTTCATTGAAGTTGCACAAAGCGTCTACTTGGACAGCTCATGCCAACTCATAACTGTTACCGTTATAACAGCCCACTCGAATGTTCTGTCCTAAACTAACCTTAAGCACTTCGAAACAAGTTTAAATTGGCTTCTTGCATTTCAAAAGCTTCAAACACTCTTCGAGAAATAAAGTTGTTCTCTATTGCCGTTCAATGTCATCATTTCTGCATGATAGGCAACAACTTTTACTACAAACTTCAACTACAAACTCCATTTGGATGAATAACGAACAACAATTATCAATAAAGATCGACTATAGAAAATGTATCTCGCTAGTGCAGCAGACTATACAATTGCTGTGCTGTCTCGCCTATCATTTCCTTACAAGTACTTTGTGATTCGTATGTGTCCTCAGGAAAGTATCAATTCGTTAGCGTATAAAATAATTCGTTGCTACAGAGCGCATTTTAAAGTCGAATCTTCGTTCAAAGATTCAAGACTATCAGAAACATGTCCGCGATTAGCCGATTCCCCATCCTAGCTCCCGCTAGTCCTGCCATTCTCGGAGAAAAGTTATTTTTCAAATCCAGCAAACGGAGCGCAGTCAATCGTTTCATCAAAGCTGCGTTGACTGAGAGAGTCGCTCCATACGTGCACGGCAATCTTTCGGAAAGCGGTATACCTACGCAAGGCTTAATGAATATGTATGCGAAGTTTAGTCACGGAGGATTCGGCGTTTTGCTCACTGGCAACATCATGGTCGAACCGGTAAGTTCGCAACTTTTGAAACTTGAAATCTTGAAATATTTAACAGCTCAGCTTAACAATTTAGAATCACCTTGAAATGGCCGGTAATATGACGATCCACCATTCTATTGACAGTCCTTTGAGGCGAGAGCGCTTTTCTCTCCTGGCCAAAGCCATGAAAGACGTCCCCAAAGTATTGGCCATTGCGCAGCTGTCCAATGCTGGTCGCATGACGCCCGAAAACATCAATCCGAGACCGATATCGTCCTCTGAGGTGCCGTGCTTGAGCTCCATTAACAAACTGGGTGCGGGCTACGGTAAACCGAGAGCACTGACAGTCGATGAGATCAAAAACGAAGTTATAAGAGACTATGTTTATGCTGCTAAATACTGCCGAGAAGCTGGCTTCGACGGAATTCAGTTACATTCAGCGCACGGTGAATTTTTGAAATGTTTGATGAGTTTAAGCTCGAGATTGAGCTAGAAGAAAACATTTTGTTTCGATAGTTTGTTAAAGTACCATTTTTAAACGGACGGACATTTTGTGAAAACTTTAAGAGCCTATTATTGTTAAAATTTGTTGCCTCTTGTCTCTCCTCGTAAATTTTTTCTATATTCCTTTTCATATAAGAGATATATAGAAGCATAATAGTCAGTGCTTTAGGGTATTTGTTGGCTCAGTTTCTATCAGAGAGCACGAATGAAAGAACGGATGAGTACGGAGGTTCGTTGGAGAATCGAGTTCGTCTGAATCTGGAAATATATGAGGCCATAAGGAAGGAAATCCCGGAAGAAACTGGATTCATAGTTGGCATCAAAATGAACTCGGTGGAATTCCAAAACAAAGGATTGCGAGTGGAAGAGGCGGTTTTCATGTGCAAGGAATATGATGTGAGTTAAAAATTATATTTCGAAAAGCAATAATAAAAAAAACAATTTTTCTTGAAAACTAATAAATGAAAAAATTTTATGTATGAAAGTTCAAGTGGTAGTTTTTACTAATTTTAAATTTTCTTTCAGCGAATTGGTTACGATTTCATCGAACTTTCCGGCGGCACCATTGAGAAAATGGCATTCCACCATTTATCGGAGAGCAGTCGAATCCGAGAAGCGTACTTTGCCGAATTTTCAAAGCAAATTAAGCCGTCCGTTAAAAACACCGTTGTTTATTTGACTGGTGGATTTCGATCTGTGGCTGCGATGGTGAAAGCGATCGAGGATGGCGTCACGGATGCCATCGGCTTAGGCAGGCCGAGCACCACAGAAATCGATTTGCCTGCGAAAATATTGAAGGATGGAGTTCAGTCGGCGAAATTGAATTTGTCGGAGGATGACCTCAAAGTGTCAGCGGCAGTTTGCAGGTATAACCGTTATAAAAGTAATTTCCTTTTGGAGTTTGGAACAATGCCAAACCATTCATTTTTTATATAGCGGTTTGACAGGATGGCTTCATCAGAAATACATTTTTTTCTAAAAAGCGAAAAATGTGTAACAAATCTCGCAAATATTTCAAGTTTCAATTAAGTTTCCAAATGTGGCAGGCGCAGCAAACACCTTATAAGGAAGGTGTGGACTTGAATGAAGGACTGCTGGACGTGAGCGATCCGGAAGCTGTCACTGAATTCAAAAATGGATTTTCGAAATTCATTGAAAACATTGACGCTCATTTGAAGAAGTCAAACGGAAGACCGTTATTATTTGTGGATTGCTTAATTGAGAATCTGCCGGAAAGTTTAGTTTTGAAAGCACAAGCGTAATATTTTGTTGCGAATATGTTGTCATATTTTGGATTGTAAAGAAAGGATTGTATTGTAATAAATAATGTAATGTTTAAACAATTCTTGACAATACAGTATTCACAAAAGTGCGCATAATTCCGGTTCCATACAATACAAATATTGGATTGGTCATCTGAGTGCCGAATAATCCAGAATGGCAGTATATGGAATAAAAATTTAAAATAAATGCTCAAAAATTAACATCCTGTGACGTAAATATAAAATTCTAGTACATTCCGGAAAGGTTTGTACTCTTCTGGCAAAGTGACTAAAGCGAAATTTGGCGTGATTTATAGAACTTTCCTTCCTGCGCAGCGGATAATGCGTGGGATGAGCAACCCCAAAGCTATGAACCATCGCCCCGCTGCGTCTTTTCCTTTCGCTGCGCCCTCTGGCTTTGTGACGACAAAGCCATCTTTAATGATTCATGTTTGCGCATAAGAAATCAATCGCCGTCATTGACGACTCCAATAATTTTCAATCAATGTGTCTCGGATTTTTATTCAGACTGAATGCCTCTCTTTTTATATTGTTCTTGATTATCGAGTTTACTCTGTACGGCGCAGTCAATACGAGAAAGGCCCACAGAGCCTCGAGAGCGGCCATTAAAAGGATCAAGCAGTTAATAAATGAAAAGGCGGAAAGGTTGGCCAAAGTTTATGGATTCTTGCTTTGAATTTATACTTTCATTTGAATTTTTAACAAAATTGAGAAAAATGCCATTATTACAGATTTTTAGAGAAGTTGTTCAAGATGACGCAACATTTCTCGCGCAAGACGCTCCTATTTTCAATACCAACAGGAATGCCAAACCACATCACGACGAGCTCAAGGTATTGGTGGATATCTAGCAAAAAAGAAAGAAAGTATGTTCATTTTTTGACAAAACTCTCCATTCTCTCTCTAATAGACTCACAAAAATACGTTATGAATCACCAAGGTAAAAGTGTTTAGCGACTGAAAGCACGTCGCGCAAGTGTGATGGCATTTAATTACTGTTGTTTAGGTGAACAATCCCGAAGAATATTACCAAGGAGACGTGGATCTGTCAGCCTGGCAAGCTGATCGGCTGCAAAAAGAGCTCATGGGCCAAGACGAGCATTGCATCTCCAAAAAACGGAAAAAGCGGAAAATCGGCAAAGTAAGAAATTTTTGAAAACTTTTACTAATGAGTATTATTTTTGGAACCTCTCTACAAAAGATGGGACAAAAGACGTCCAATAAATTTTGATTTCGCGGCCAACGTCCCACAAGAAACTCGAGTGAAAATTCGGCAAGCGCTTGACATTTGGCAACAAGGAACCTGCCTCAGGTTTCATGAAGGTGGTCCGGATGTGGACCGGTTGGAATTCTTTGACGGAGGGGGCTGCAGCTCTTTTGTCGGGAAGGTAGGGGGAACGCAGGTGAGAAATTTTTGTGTTTATTTTTTGGATGATTCATATAGTTTTGACCGCTTTTAGGGAATATCGATAACCACTCCGGGATGTGACCACGTTGGAATTATTTCGCACGAAGTCGGCCACGCTTTGGCACTCTTTCATGAACAAGCCAGACCCGTAAGTGATGAATAGCAAGCTTTTATACCGCTTTGAGAAATTTTTAATCAACACAAAAAAAGTAAATTTGATCATGACTCCTACAAAAAACATTACAATTTTCTTTTCAGGACCAACAAGACAACATCAACATTCACTATTACAATATACCCGTTAGCCGATGGAACAACTTCCATCCAGTCAGTGACAACCAGGCCTCAACTTTTGAGCTCCCCTATGATACTGGTAGGCCAATTTTATCCAGCCAGAATTATTCCAGCAAAATTAAGGATCTGTGATGCACTACGGCGCTTTCGGATTTTCGTCAGACCCTTACAGGCCGACCATTTCGACCATTGACCGAAATTTTCAATCGACGGTTAGCCGACCGTTAAATCGAATTAAGCTTTGCGGAATAAAAATGTTTTGTTTCTAGATCGGTCAAAGGTCTGCGCCGTCGTTTCTGGATGTTCAATCGGTAATATAAAAGTCATTTTAAAATACTAAACCCAAATTGAATTAAAAAATTTCTAAAAATTTCGCGTTTTTTTCTGCAAGCTAAAGCGCTCTCAAAAGTACTGAACTTTTCTGAAGTAGAAATTCTTTCGAACTTTATATGAGCTCCAATAATATTATAAAAATTTTGGGAGAGAAAAAACGACGAGAGTGTTCATTGGAGACTTACTTTACTGAATTTTGATCCTTTTTAAAATTTGAACTGCTTACACTCTCTGGTTAAGTAATTGTTCTTTAGATCAACGAAGCCTACAAGTGCCATGAGCAATGTCTGTTTCCACTTGTTTGCTCTCATGGTGGCTATCAAAATCCAAATAACTGTTCAACTTGCACTTGTCCTACTGGATTCCAAGGACAGACCTGCGATGACGTCGAAACTTCAACATGTGGACGAACTGTTCATGTATGACTGATTTTTTTCTAAAAATTTTAATATGGTTAAAATTATTTTCAGGTGTCCACCAATCCGGCCTATATTTCGTCTCCCAACTTTCCAAACTTCTTTTCTCACGGCCAAAAATGCGTGTGGCTCCTCAAAGCGCCTCCGACCGGGAAAATCTTCCTGGAATTTGTCGAGTCATTCCACTATCAATGCGAGGACACCTGCGATAAATCGTTCGTTGAGATCAAAACCGGTCCGGATTTCAGGAGGACAGGTATGTAATGAATCATTTGCACTGGACAATTGTCATCAAAAATTTTATTCCGAATACATTTTTTATTCCATCAAAACTTCTGAACGAAAATTATTTGACGGAAGCAAAATACACCCCACAGCATGTTATTTTCATTGCATGATAAAACTTTTACTGCTGCTTCGACTGCACATCAATGCTTGCAGTGCTGTTCCAAATGATCGATATTTGCACTATTATAATCAGTAACTCAATAAAAGGATAAGGTTGAGTCTCCGACAGACAATCACAGACGTATGATATTACATAAACTGACTCATGTTTTTCATTGGAAGAGAGAAACGGATAATCCAAAAAGAAAATTGGTCGAATTGACTTTCTCTGCAAAACAAAACACACACAAAAATTAACTTTGGTGACTTGAAATATGTTTCATGAAACAGAATAACGTTAGCGTTCGATTCGCATATACATCAGGCACACATATATTTCATTTTTCTATGAAATCTTTAATATTCACAAACTTAGTGCAATAATCCAAATTATTATCTGAAATATTTCGAAAAACCCAATACAATTTCAGGCTATCGATTCTGCTGCGCTGTTCTGCCGAACCAGGTGTTTCAATCGGCCGAAGACGAAATGATCGTTATGCACTTCGCCAACGACCAAATCAGTGGCGGCTTTAAGGCCAAAATGTGGACCGACAAAGAAGAAGTTCGGCCGATAATCGCAACAATGCCTCCGGTCATCGAGAATATAATTACTACCACACAGAGTCCAGAAACAGAACCAATTGAGCAAGAAATAATTGAGAAAGTCGAGACTATACCCACTTTAGCCACCACGAGAGAACCCGAGATTATAACGGAAGTGCCGATATTTGGATTGATCCCGGAGGTCACAACTTTGCCGCCTTGGCCGTTTGGATCAACTGTCGACCCACTCTTTACTACGACTCCGATTTCCTTATTCACTCTACCCGGAATTACACCGCTTCCGGGCGAAGTCAATACTGGAATAGCTGCAACAGCTACGGCGGTTCCTTCACTGTTGGTGACTTCAGGTAATATAAATTTTAGATTTTCGAATGATAACAAGATCCATAGATGGAATATAGAAAGGTGTGCTAACGGAAAGGTAAAATGTTAGCCTTTTAACGATTGGCGATAATTATGAAAACATGTATCATTTTTGTTCCAGGTCAAAAATGTAGCTGTACCGAATGGACATCCTGGACTGATTGCTCGCAAGTTTGCGGCGGATGTGGAAAGGTAACTGCTTTGTTTTGATCTTTATTGCGATTGCGAAAAATATTGTCACATTGCTAAAAAATATTTCACGGGTCATATTTTCATAAGAATCTGAAAATTTGGTCCTAAAACAAAGGTCTGAGATTAGAGTGCAAGATTAATTGGACCAGGTATATATTGCATACCTGGTAAACTATTTTTATCATACCAGGTGGAACAGTATTTGTACACAATTTGACACTCAATGTTCCAAATAAACATTGCCTAATCCGTTGTCCATTCCAGCGCAGCAGGAAGCGCGAATGTCAATCAACCGAAAACTGTCAAACCGAAGAAAAACGCACCTGCAACTTTGCGGCCTGTCCTCAGGGCACAAATTTCCTATTCAATAATGGAGAATTCCACATCCTTTGGAAGAGTTGTTGCGTTGGACTTTTCAAAAACAAAGAGGAATGCACGGGTTTGAATAACGGAGAAAATCCGTTTTTGAAGTGAGTTTTTTGGGTGATTTTTCCCGTTTTATCTTAGAAAATTTCGCTTTTGGATATAAAATACGTCACAAATTTAATTAATCATTGATTAATCATCTTCCAATCCTGTAAATCGCGGCTCTAGTCGCAACATTCTCTCTACTCTTGAATATAGCACTAAAATCATTTTTTCATTTTTTGATTTGGCTTTTAACTAAAACTTTTTATATGGGCTAACTTTTATCATTCATTATAGCCCTAGTATACTAAAGTCCAATATATCCTAAATCCAACATATAGTAAAATGGGCAAATCAATACTTTTCATTGCCCATTATTCTTTTTATCTATTTATGCAAAGCCACTAAGCTTTCTACTATTTTAGTGCAAAATTTTACCAATTTTAAGTTCAATTTTTACGTTTTGGTATCATTTAAACTTCCTCCAAGTACAATTTTCATTAATATTTAAACCAAAACAATACTTTTTAAATTTCCGCAAATTTGTTATCATCAAAATTTTTTCAGATAGACTCAAAATACTTTTCTTTCGTCAATTCAATTTTCTCATTTCTCCTTCCTCATCCCCAAATATTACATTACTTTTGATCATTCTATGTAGTGTCTAACTGACGAGCCTAGCTACATAGTTCAATATAGCTTACACTGTCTTAGACTAAGGCGAAACAGTGTAAGTAAAATCAACTTTTATCATCTATGTAATATTCCCCTCCCTTCTCTTAGCGTAACCATTGCTTGGTTCTATTATGTTCCTGCACAATTTTGCTCCGTTATAATAAAAAAAAGATAAAACATGAAAAATGAAGACAATTCCTTGTTTTGGTTCGACCTCCAAATTTGGCATTGATTGATACATTCTGAGGGCATTTCAGGATTATTTCGTCGTTGTTGAGCGCGCAGGATGCGAAGAACAATGTGACACTTGCCAGAATTCTGAGGGCAAAAAACAACAATGCGAGCAGATTAGAAACCGCACACCTTGAAGAGCATTGACTTTTGTCGTCTTCAGACTTAATTTATTTCGAGAAATATTTTAATGTTTCATTAAAAATGTTAATTATATATGATTATGGAAATGAAATAATTTAATAGAGATTGTGCGATTTTAATTTTGCCACTAAATTTCAAAATTTGTGTTACCAGAAAATATTTTGTTGCCAAAACTGTACTTTAGAAAAATAGAGACGAGAAAACAGTTAACCTCATACATTCACTATTATCGTCACTAAAACTTTGTCCGTTTGTAAGATTATTCATTGTTGAAAGCGTCCGTTTATTGTGTAATAATAAGTTTCCTATTCAAAATTTGAGATTTGCTTCATTCATTTAATCAAACCAATTCTCAATTGATCCGTTTTCCTTCCCACATTGCAAAGGGCAAATCGCGACCAAAACTTCGAAAACGGAGAGGCGATGGTTGGAGGCGATGCTTGCTGTGCTTTTCGGCAAAAAGAATGAAATGCGAGCGCAAAGGCAATGACGGCCACTGCCCAGTCTCTTTGTTTTGGCCCTCCATGCCCCCTCCATACCCCCGCCCAACTGACTGTGCTGCTGCTGGCCTCTAAGTCGATTTCAGTCACTGTCTTCAGATCGGAATTAGTCATTAGAACTGCTTTTAGAAAGTTATCAACTTCTTAGTGTTTATTATCGATTTTTGAATCCTTTGCAAAGTTTTCATATAATTTGTTGAAATTTATACGAAAGCTACCTTTTCTCGAATAGCTTCAAGGCAATCGGATTTTAGGAGATTTACCTTAAAAATTGGGTCGGAGAATGCATCTTTTGAGATGCTATACAGTTTTAATTTTTTATTCTGGAGTAACTGCTCTCTAATGAATAATATAAACATTTTTGACCGGTCCTTCCATTTTGCACTTTTTTTTCATTTTTCAAACTACGACTCAGCTAGCCTGTACCTGCATTACCTCATTCCCTCACACACTCAGCTATGCATGAACATTCTAATTGATCTCGGAATGGGTTCCGCAACCGACCTTGACTTTTTTGCTTTTCACAAAAATGACGACCACCTTCAAGAAAGAAAGTCACCTTTGAGAAAATCGGCTCTAAAGGATCACTCATATTCCATCGGCTGAACAAATGAAGGCCGTTGAGGAAAGGTGTATTGTTGTTGGGCAATAAAAAGGCAGAGGTAGGCCTCGGCCGATAAAAACTGTTATGATTAGACACCAGCCCACACCTTTCTGCCGCCGTAAAGGGAAGCCATATTTGCGCCGGTATTCATTGTTTTTCCTTTGTTACGGTCACATTTACGGCTTCTTTCTTTATCCTTCTGTTGAGGATTGGCACCTTTTGTGACAAATCCAATTTCCTATTTCTTCTTGGATTTTTGGTTTATTGCCGATGTTAGTTCTCTGGACTTTTTCGGGATTCTTGGCTTTTTAACGGAATTCTCGTATCCAAATTTTGGACCATTCAAAAATTGTTTTCAATCATTTTTGAAATCCGACAGAAAGCTGTTTTTTGTTAGTCTGTCGTTGATCTTGGCCTATTGTAAATCGCAAAGTGATCAAAGGAGATTTAATCTATACTTTTTTGGTAGTCGGCCAGGCCAAACTTGTTATTCTGTTGACTTTTTGTGCGTCGAGAAAAATATTTTGTTGAATTCAATCATATGATCAGACTTTTGTTCGTACAAATTCTCCTGCCCTAAAGCGCAATGAGCCGTGGGTGGATCATAGTTTCGTCGACGACCCTCGTGAGAGATGTGCTTGGAGACAGTCCCTGCAAACAACTCATCTCTTGACTTTACACATTATTTGAATTTAAAGTTTATGAGGAGAGCTCTGATTATTTATATTTATTTATTTATATACTTCATTCCAGTGACCGAGGATATAGTTTCAAAAAGTATTACCGTAAATCCTCTAATAAGTCCCTCCCCTCAATTAAGTCCCTCCCCTCAAATAAGTCCCCCCTCAAACAGAATGCCAAACGTACTTGCGGGTTCGCCCGACCAAAATTAAGTGCATATTCGTGTAGATCTCGTCGAGTTACGTAAGAAAAACCCTAATGGCAAAACTTTGTCATTGAAAATATCGGAGAAAATTGACTTTGAAATTTGAAAAATTTTTTTGAAAACCCTTACGAAACAATAAGTCCCCCGGGGGACTTATTAGAGGATTTACGGTACTCTTGAGAAACCTGCTTGACAAGCGTACAAGGTGTCCTGTCATTTAAAACTTACCTAACCATCCTGAATTTTCATTTAATCAAAAATTTTACAAAAATTTCTCAATTCTCAATACAATCCACAATATTGTAAAATGTTATGTCTTAACTTTTGTATTTCTAGCAAGCCCTTTCTTCATATTTCTACCATACTTCATATGACGTGAATGCAACAACCGACAGCTATTTTCATGAACTTCCCAAGCACTGAGGAATGAACTATTTTTCTATTCCGTATAATTTGGTAACCTTGCACTTTTATTTGGTAAGTCACCTTTGCTAAATTATCAAAGGTTTTATATTTTGAGGAAACGTTTAGATATTATGCGACGTCGTGCTGAGTCGGTCGCAAGCCGAGCAATCCTCGACCCACATGCTGATCACTGTGAAGACGACTGGCAGCAACCATTGGAGTCGCCTCATCGACTTGATCGACACTTGGTATCAATTCGACCCACAAAATGTAAGAAATTTTAAATTTTTGATTGTTAAACTGTTAGAATTGTCTTCAAATGCAAATAAGATTGTTGCAAAACGGAATTTTGTATTTGAAATATGAGCTTTGGATTAGTGTTTAATAAAAATGTTCTCGCTCTTGCTTCGATGGATTAGAAATCTACAATAAAATTAATCTGGCCGCGTTAAATGAGTTCTCTTGGCGCTAATTTCTTTAGTCAAATAAATGTTTGTGTAGTAATAAATTTTCGTTTATTTTTCCAACCTAAATATTGCTTTCTTGAAATATTTGAAATGTTTTCTAAATAAAACCCAAAAATGTATTTTGACCACAAAATTATTTCGGATTAGTTCTGCTTTTTTTCTCTTATGGTAAATTTATCTTTATTTAAAACCCTCTGGTATATTTAATATTCTAAAAATGCACCCTACCCTAATATTCATGGAAAATAAATCTCGGCGACTAACAATCTACATCAATTTTTACCATTTCAGACATATTTTGTCTCTGACGCGGACGATGAGGCAATATCCCGGAAAACCCAAGGCCATCTTCTCAACTCGGGATGCGGTGTCGGTCACGATGTGTTAGCTTTAAAAAGTTACTTAACCTTTTTCGATACAACCAACATTTTAGCTCTTCTCTTTGCTGCAAAATGGGATTCGAGCTCAGGATTGCTCTGAAACATCGTGCAAAGTAAGTATTTGTATCGTTGATTATTGTGTCGTTTTAAGTCTCACCAACAACTTATCTCCCAATGGACCACTTATTTTTGACCAGAGGAATGAGTATAGAAATGTGAATGGGCACTTCTCTGTTTACTTTCCCACGGGCCAAAAGCAATTATTAGTGTGAGGGAAGATTTGGGTGCGATAGGGAGAAAGGATTTGGGAGAAAGGGCACTCATGTTCTCTTAATTGGGGGATTATGTAGATGATAAGGTTAAGAAGTCCGACTCTAATGAGAGGTTAAAAGTCAGCCAATGATGGATTTATGAATCATGAGCATAGAAATGAGGAAAAAATTGATGAAGAGAAAATAAAGAAAATTGTCTAAAACCCAAAATATGAAATTTTTGGTTATGGAATTCAAAATGTTTTTGGCGACTATTAGGCTATGTATTGAATCAATAGGAACCCGGTGAAAGGTCATTTTGCGTGACAAGTGCATAAATTATCCGTTATACGTTAGAAAGATGGCAGTGTTTATTTTTAGAAAATAATTAGAGATATTAAAACGTATTTTCTCTAGTGTATATTTTAAGAAGCATGTGAAAAGGCGTCAAAAATAAATACCACCTTACATACCTTTCACCACTTTTAAGGCCGTTAATTAGCAAGAAGGCTTTTTGATCCTATTTTTAGAAGGAGAGCAAGTTTTGTACTTCTAACTACCGGCCTTAGAATTGCTTTCCGTTACTTTAGCCATTCATTAGTCTCAGTGCAGTAGTCTCTGTAGTAGCTTGAACTTGAAGTTTACTTTGCCGATATTGATGCCCTTTTCTAAGTGTTACCTTATGACAACGGTGTCTAATAGGGAAATTTTGTCATCGTTATCATAGGGAAACATAGAGAATGGGTGCGTTTTCGTCGCCAAATATTTTGCTATATTTGTGGCAATTTATGGATTTATTCCCATCTTAGTTTTCGCTCATTTGCAAAGTTGAAGATGTTTGGGAGACAATTATGGGAGAAGATTAAGAAGTTATAGTTTTATAATTAAAAGTTGAACCAATTCAATAACGGTAAAAATAGTGAAAGAGAAAAAGGAAAACATAATAGAATGAGGAGAGAGCGGCATAAAAAGCGTTGGTTCTGTCGCAAATTGCGCAACGACAGTGGAAAATATTCCTTCGAAATGTTCGTGTCAAATTTCTAAATTTGCGTTTTCGACAAAATAATGCTGATAGCGGGATTCCTTTGTAAAACGATCCTGCGCTTTCTTCCCGTTCCATATTGAATGTTGCCTTTTCAGGTGGTGGTGTCACTTCGACGACGACAATTATGTGAATGTTTTCCAACTCCAGTCGCTTTTGAATGGATTAAACTCCCGAAGAGACTATTACTTGGGCAAGATTTCAACCTCGAGTCCAGTGGCGATAACTCAACTGAACGCCGACGGAGACAGAAATCTCAGTGAATTTTGGGTAATATTTTTACTTTTTATGTTTGGGTTTAATGATATTTTTATTTATAGTTTGGTACGGGAGGCGCGGGAATTTGTCTCAGCCAGTCGACCTTACAAAAGCTTCACCCATACGTCAAAGGAAAGCGCTTTGAAAGGCTCTGTCACACCGCTGGTTCCATCCCCGATGACGTGACTCTCGGCTATGTCATTAGTATGTTCGATATACTTCTGTACAAAATTTTCTAATCTAAAATTTGATTTTAGCGCAACTTTTAAATGTTGGGCTGACTTCCATCGACAGACTTCATTCCCATCTTGAGGATCTGAGACAGCTGGACAATCGTGAGCTTCCAAACCAGGTATAATTTAAACGTCAATATCAAACGTTAAGACATAGTACATAAATATATTGTGCTGGCACTTTTATAAAAAATGTAACCTAATACTTATTTTTACTACTTTTTTAATACTCATATTTATATATTCATTTGTATTTAACTTTATTTAATTTTGCATTAGTATTTGTGAAACTTGTATCGAACTACTACCTTACATATTTAAAATGACTATCTAGAATATTCTGGAATATTGTAAACTACATATTCTTTATAATTTTCATGGAAGTTTAAACTGAACGACCACATAAGTTTCCAATATTTGCCGTTCTATAAATATTCGTTATAGAAATGTATTAGATAGTTTCTATACAAGTTCCAAATTTTGATATGATGACATGTCAACAAAATAAGTAATGGCAACAAACAAATAGTAGTATAGAAATGATATATAGCTTTCAAACTGCCTCACTTTGGCATTTTATGATATTTTATGATATGGCATTTTCGATCAAAAGTTGAATAAACAAAATAATGAGCAGTCATGTCACTTAGCTTTTGGTTCAAATTTGGCTTGACATAATGGAAACATTTGATTTTGTACAAGTATGTCAACGTTTCACATTAATTGTCCGAAGTATTCGATATAATTCGGTTATTTTTAGATTAGCTTGAGCTCAAGAGGAAACAACAGAGTCGCTGTCCCGGAGATCAGTTCCAACAATCAAGACTACACCGGCTTTCGATCACTACACTGCTACCTCTTTCCATACCTGTGTAAAAATGTGTCGTAGAACAATTCTGTGAATCTCAAGTTTTATTTGCACTTTACTTTGTTGTTGTAGTTCAGAATATTTATTGTACAATAATTTGTTGCCAAATTAATAAAGATGATCTATTATTAATAATTTAGAGAAGTTTGTTTTTCTGCCAATCAGCATAACGGACGTCATTCGGATGATAGGGGCTCATTCTTGACTCTCCGTTCCATTTGAAAATCGTTCTCGTGTACCTGGAGGGATTAGAGGATTTTATGAGAGTTTTATTAATATGTCTTAAGTGAAGTCTAGAGAGAAATTTGATTTCGAATTTAGTTAATTTGAATTAGTCGTCCAAATGCCGGAGGCATTATTTGACTTATTTTCGTCTTTTCGTTCTAAAGTACATTCTTCAGTTGTAATTTGCCAAAGAATGGAATGTGTTCTCTCAGGTAGCAAGCTATTGTAATATAATTTTAATAAATTTTATGAAAAAAACATCGCCCTAGCACATGAAAACGTACCATGCCGGCCACTCTTGAGGAGCGTATCTTCCTACTGTGCCTAAATTTGACAGGGATTAGCTCAATAGAACGCAAATAAAACGTTTTTATGTTTTGCAATTTGTTGTTGGCTCGTTGATTTAAAGAATGTTTTGCGATAACAAAATATGAAGGAAATTTGCCGGGATCCGTAACATTCATAGTACAAAATTGACAAAAACGACAGTTATAAACACAACTTTTCGTTCAAATTTGAAGAATGTTTTGTGTATGGAAAATTTAATTATGAATTTGTTTGAAGTGAAACTTTTCTCGCTAAGCATCAAAACCTTGAAAAGCTTTTAGGAACTATGACACAAATCTAGATTTCATCTTCGTCATATGATATAATATGTCTTACCGTGAATAATTCTCGTTCCTGCGTGGGTGTGTGCGTATTTCCGGAGTTCCTAAACGCATATTCATTTTAGTACTACCGCTGTTATATTTGAGCGCTGAAATGTCATTTCTCGGCTGAATCTATATTTAAAAATTCCGCTATGCCATTATAATCTCCTACCTTAATGTTAGAATGGTATTTAATAAGCAATTAAGGTTTGAATTTACAAGTTGATTTTAGTTTATAATAGATTAATTTTAATATATACGAGATGCACTTTATATACAGGATTATGTAATTTTTTTTACTGTTCCCGGAAATCAGCGGAATTTAATTATCACATATAGAATGAATATTTTTAATCCTCAACGGTATACAACCGGAATACCTATCGCCAAAAGCTTTTCGGGTTCGAATATATTTTTTTACGACAAATGTCATTTCGGCATTATTCTGTCACTATACCAGATAGAGCAATTTTTGTGGGTCGTAGAAGTATTTTTTGACCAAAAGCGTTATTATTTTATTCAGTCCCCGGACTCTGACTGTTCTTTTCTTTTTCAATTTTACTCTAGATTAAACTACAAAATACTCACATCCGGGTAGTGGTACGTCTGTCGTTTAAACACCTTAGCCGAAAGCGATGCAAAAATACCTTCAAATTAACATTGGATGACTCACATGTCAAAACATAAAACTCACATGAAAATGTGATGAAAATAAGTAAAGCCTTCATAATTCTCACAAATATAATTGAATCAAAAACAGAATCAGCCAAGAGAAAAAAGACTGGAGGTGCGAATTTCGCCGGGATCTTTAAGAGCGGAAAGGACTTTCCTTCGCGAGATATATCTTATTGTTTCTTTTTCTGAGGGCGGAAGGAATTTGGAATTTGTCAAGGTTTTTTATCCGTTTTGCTGCGCGGTTCCAAACTTGTTGGGAAAAATTGTTGGCGCGAGGTTTCTCCGTTTGTTCGCGCAGGAGAGATATAGGTCGGCGTGGAAACACAAAAATCACAGGAGCAGAAAGCGAATGGCTGATTTATCGATACTGCCGAAAGGGCGCAGTTCATTAGCAACATCCTTGTCATGCCTTTAGGAAATATTGAGTCGCTTTAAATCGGTTCCAAAGGTGGAACCGGTAAAGTAGAACAAAACAACTGGAATTGACCCATATTTTAGAGGCCATTGAACCCTTTTGTGGATTTAAAAGGGCAAGGTCGAATTACTTTTTTGAGTAGAAGGAAAAAATGTTTCCTATCGGAAACATTTTCTGTTTTCCGGACTTATAATATTTTCATTTGAAATAATCTTTAGAAATATGGAGAATAGAGTTCAGAAATATTGACCAATTTTTAATATTCGACGAGCCGGAAAGAAATCGTGTACGAGAATTGCCGTAAAACCATCAAAGAAAACACTGAAAATGTGAAAGAAAAAAAGCAACCAAAGTTTGCACTAACGAAAATTTGGCCTAAGTATATTTACCCGGGTAATTCACGATTAAGTCTAAGCTATTCAGAAAATTTGTTTATCCGCTATCTTTTCCTATGGAAGATTGTCTGTGTATTGCTCATACAGACTCTGACGTCAAAGAAATGGACGCCAAAGATTCATTGACAAAATGTCGTTTTAAACTTTACTTGTATTAAACTAAATTTTATTCCTGCCTTTGACTTTTATTTCACTGAGACAGTACCTGTATTTTCACGTGTCATCCAAAGCACATTGTCATGCTGAAGACTACATCTCTACCAGATTCGATTTTAGAGGTTCATTCAACCAACTTGTCCACATTCACACAAATATACAATGTTAGAGTCGTTATTGACAGACACACAGCATATACCATATTACCCACACCCAATAGAGTGTATGACAGTGCACGTAGACAAAAATGAGCAGTACTTTAACACAATCATCAACAGACACAACTACAGTAATCAATTGACGTTCGCTCAAGGTTCTAAAGACAATAACGCCAGAGAAAGAGATTTAAGCGTAAGAGGAAACAGAAGAGAGAGATCATGCTAGTAAAGTTCGTTCAGGGCTAGTTTCATTTGTAAGCCTCAAGAAAGTTTACAGAAAAGATAACAGACAGTCCGAGTTTGGTATAAGAAATTTTGGTGCTTGTGCTTGTGTACAAAGCACAGTACACAAGCACAAGAGGAAAATAGTAAAGACACCGAATCCGAATCGATATTATATCTCAAATATACTTATGCCTCTGCAGAATAGGAAAGTTGTTGAAAAACGGCCATCTCGCTTACACCTCAGTTTTGATACGAATCTTCGTTCGGTCCGTGTGTTTTAATTTATGTAAATTTATTCCAATACTAGAAATATTAGAGCATTGAGAAAATGTTCTTTCTCAACTATGCGACGCCGGAAGCATTTCAACTTCTACGGACATCAGGACATTTAAGATAGACGTGATTAATGATCAACTGAGACGGAGAAATTTGAACATAAGAAGATGCCAACAAATCTAAGACAAAACTGATATTTTTACCGAAATGATAAGCCCGGACACACAAAATAAAATTTACTTTTCCATAAAATTTACTTTACTCCCGAACAACTCTTACTTCGAGGACCGAAGGCCCGAGTTCTGGATTGACTCATCAAAATCCCTGATTTTTGCATTATTTGACATTCATTTATTTGCTCTCGGTAGGGCTCTATTTGGGGACGTCCATAAAGTCTGTGGAATCGACTGAAGTGGGGCAACCCCTGTTAGAGAAAGACGAGAGATAACGTGGAAGTGAGAGGAAAAGAAACGACTGAGGATGCCTGAACTGTGGACCGCCCACTCGGTGTTTGCTGCTGGATGAGAAAGTGGGTGTGATATAGAGAAGTCAAACAAAAGAATAGAAAATAACATAACTGTCTTTCCATCTCTCCATATTCCCTAACTTATAAAACTATAAGTGGGAACAAAACAACTCATATATAATTGAGAAAGAATGCAGGCAGTTAAGAGTTCAGGATGATGAGTTAAAAAAGAGAGGGCTCAGACATAGTCAACTAATCATTCTACTACACTTACCAGACTAGTATGTTCAGAGCACATGCTACATTTAGTCATCATCGCCCTCTCTGAACTGACTGAACTCCTTTTTTCAGCCATGTGCTCTTAAGCGAAAAGGAAGGTTTGACCGGGGTATATAAAAAAGACCTTTTTGTGTTGTATGTATGTCATAGGATGGAGAAATGGTTTAACAATGTTTAATTTTGTAATTTAAATGTTTAACAAAAATTCGAAACAACTGCAAACATTGTACTTTACAAATTATTTCTACAAAGACTGACATTTAAAGACAAATGTTGCAATAAAAAAGACTTACAACACGAGAGAAAATGCGCAGAGAATCCATATCCTGTAAAATATTGGAGTGTTTCGTATTGAGCAGGACGACGTAGACATTATTCGCCGTCTGATAGAGAAACCGCACGCCGTCTATTTCATCAAAAGTAACAAGTTTTCATCTGAAACCTGACAATTAGAAAATATAAAAGGAAATCGCCTCACACACCTAAGATTCGCAGACGACATCGTACTGATCGGAAAAACAATGAAGGACGTTCAGAGAAGACTAGAAGATCTCGCAAGAGAAAGTACAAAAGTCGGTCTGCGTATCAACAAAAGCAAATCCGCATGGACACACTACTTCAAAACAAATCAGAAGCTCTGGTTAGAAGGCGAGGAAATCCAAAGAGTAACGACATATACGTACCTCGGACAAGAGCAGAACCAGGATCATAAAGACGCACTAGAAGGAGAAATCAAACGCCGTATAAAAGCCGGATGGCTCAGCTATGGAAACATCAAGGACGTCATAAGATGAGAGCCCCACACCACCAAAAACTTCGAGCCGAATTATTCAACTCAATAGTCCTCAGCGCAATGCTATACGGATGCGAAACATGGGCCATGAGTGTGTGTTTCCTACTGTCTGCTTCCATCTGTTGATTCAAACGGAGGACACGAAAAACATTCTGAACAAAAAAGTTTATCGTGTACCAATTTTCAATCATAAATTCCGTCCAGGCGACAAGTTTCGATGAAAAGGTGAGACAAGTGATAGGAGCGTTGAAAATTTTGGAGAAGGGAATAATTTTCTGCCCATAAAAATATTTCTAACTAGCGCGCTAACGCGCGCTAGCGCGCGGGGAGTCTATATCAGTATGCCTTATCTATATCAGTATGCCTTATCTATATCAGCATGCCTTTTCTACATCAGTATGCCTTTTCTATATCAGTATGCCTTTTCTGTTCTAACTTCACTCACATTCCAGGGGGGAAGGTCGGGCGCTCCGCGCCCGACCACAGGATTGGCTCGCCACCTGCGGTGGCTCGCAAACTTAGGCTCAGTCTAAGTTTGTCTCAGTCTGAGTTTGGCTCAGTCTGGGTTTGTCTCAGTCTGAGTTTGGCTCAGTCTGAGTATGGCTCAGTCTAAGTTTGGCTCAGTCTAAGTTTGTCCCGAAAATTCGGGACAAAAACCTTACCGACAAAATAAGCACTGGTAAGAATGACCCTTCCAAAAATTCGGGACATTTTTTTGACGGAGAATTTACACTGGTAAGAATGACCCTTCCAAAAATTCGGGACATTTTTTTGCCGGAGAATTTACACTGGTAAGAATGACCCTTCCAAAAATTCGGGACATTTTTTTGACGGAGAATTTACACTGGTAAGAATGACCCTTCCAAAAATTCGGGACATTTTTTTGACGGAGAATTTACACTGGTAAGAATGACCCTTCCAAAAATTCGGGACATTTTTTTGACGGAGAATTTACACTGGTAAGAATGACCCTTCCAAAAATTCGGACATTTTTTGCCGGAGAATTTACACTGGTAAGAATGACCCTTCCAAAAATTCAGGACATTTTTTTGACGGAGAATTTACACTGGTAAGAATGACCTTCCAAAATTCGGGACATTTTTTGACGGAGAATTTAAGAACTGAATGCAGTCCAAAATTTCTGTTACAAATTGGTAACGGACAAAAAATGCACCCCTAAGAATGCAGTCCAAAATTTCTGTTACAAATTGGTAACGGACAAAAAATGCACCCCTAAGAATGCAGTCCAAAATTTCTGTTACAAATTGGTAACGGACAAAAAATGCACCCCTAAGAATGCAGTCCAAAATTTCTGTTACAAATTGGTAACGGACAAAAAATGCACCCCTAAGAATGCAGTCCAAAATTTCTGTTACAAATTGGTAACGGACAAAAAATGCACCCCTAAGAATGCAGTCCAAAATTTCTGTTACAAATTGGTAACGGACAAAAAATGCACCCCTAAGAATGCAGTCCAAAATTTCTGTTACAAATTGGTAACGGACAAAAAATGCACCCCTAAGAATGCAGTCCAAAATTTCTGTTACAAATTGGTAACGGACAAAAAATGCACCCCTAAGAATGCAGTCCAAAATTTCTGTTACAAATTGGTAACGGACAAAAAATGCACCCCTAAGAATGCAGTCCAAAATTTCTGTTACAAATTGGTAACGGACAAAAAATGCACCCCTAAGAATGCAGTCCAAAATTTCTGTTACAAATTGGTAACGGACAAAAAATGCACCCCTAAGAATGCAGTCCAAAATTTCTGTTACAAATTGGTAACGGACAAAAAATGCACCCCTAAGAATGCAGTCCAAAATTTCTGTTACAAATTGGTAACGGACAAAAAATGCACCCCTAAGAATGCAGTCCAAAATTTCTGTTACAAATTGGTAACGGACAAAAAATGCACCCCTAAGAATGCAGTCCAAAATTTCTGTTACAAATTGGTAACGGACAAAAAATGCACCCCTAAGAATGCAGTACAAAATTTCTGTTGCACCCCTAAGAATCACATTTTGGAAAAAAAAAGGTAGAAGGGACAAAATTTTAGTCTAAATTTCTCTATATTTTAGCTAAATTTTAGCTAAATTTTGACCTCAAATTCGGATTCCCCGCTAAAACTTACCCTAATTAGGTACATTTTAAAAATAAGCACCCCTAAGAATGAACTTAGGAGTTTGCGTCATTCGCATCGCTCATGCGAATGACGCACAAAGACGTCACAGACTTATTATAAGGATTTTGATTTTGATACTAAGTGGTGTTACAGCGATTTTGGAGTCTTGAGGGCTTTTAAAAATACGCGTAGCGGTCCTCATAGAAAATTCAAAACAACGAGAATAATGTGTCGAATCTAAAAATACTCTATTGATGCACGCTTGATTGCAAAAATTGGTACATGATAAACTTTTTGTCCACAATGTTTTTCGTGCCACCGTTTGAATCAACAGAAGGAAGCAGACAGTAAGAAACACACACTATTTTCTCTTTCTTTACTATCTACGTTAGTTTTCCCATCAGAAGCGTGCATCAATAGAGTATTGACCGTAGAGCATCAAAATTAGGAACATTTCAAATTTTTAAGCTACTTTTAAAGAAAAGGTCCAAATTACCCAAGAATTCGCTTCGATACAATTGAACACGCAATCAGCACCATTGCAGAACCTGTAAATAATAATTTTGATGCGATTTTACTTGCGAATAATATCATAAAGCCAATAATGTATAAGAATCAAATGACAAAAGAAAAGGATTACCGTAAAACGAAACATAGAACATATAATTAAATGAGACGAACATGACTTTATTCGTGCAAGGACAAATGTTATTTGAAATCTATTTCTGTTTTCATCGAAACAGTGAGCGTTTAAAGCAAAATGTGATGGGAAGAGAAACGAGCGACTTCGGTTCAACTATTCGTGCCAAGACAAATTTCATTTGAAAACTATTTATATTTTCCATCGAAATAATGAGCAATTATAGCAAAATTGATGGGAATTAAATCGAGCGTCGTTGGTTCAAATATTCGTGCAAGGACAAATGTTATTTGAAAACTATTTATATTTTCATTGAAATGGTGAGCAATTATAGCAAAATTGATGGGAATTAAATCGAGCTTCTTTGGTTCAATATTTTCATTGAACAGACTGCTTTTCTTATACAAAAAGGAAAGAACGAAAAAAACGAAAACAAAGAAAAAGAAAAATTTAGGTTTTACGCACAAAGAAATGAACTTTGCTCGAAAAACGACCATTTGAAGTTAGATTTCCGTTGAAGATTTCCGTTGAAGATACTGTATATATGTATTATTTGACTGTGTATACGGTAAAACTTGTAAATTAATTCATCCGCATTTATATCAAATTTTAGTAAGATGGAGGATCTTCTAGGTTATTTTGATATAAAACGTTGCTTCATCATTTAAATTTAGTCAGCAAAAAGTTCAACATATAAGAAGGGCCAATTTGAAAAAGACAGCATTTCTTAGTTTGTAACGCTAATAATAAGCTGTTTTCTCGAACACATTAGTTTGATGCTTGACTCATCACTCTCCGCTGTTCGCATATCTTCCCATTCCTCGTTCGCAACACACCTGCCCACATACGCACCCTTTATAAACACTCAAAAATCCACAGCACAAGTCATTCAAACTGAGGGACACCTCCCTTTCAGTTTCGTAATGTGCAAATTCAATGACGACACGTTATTTTCAATATTCTCCTATTTGGACCGATGTACTTTGGAGACTAAAATTCGTTCAACTAGCCACAGCTTCAATATTTTTGTAGCTAATCGATTTTCCGATCATCCGTACAAAGTTATTGACTTTTTATGGCCTTTCAACTTTGACGGTTCCATGCGATTTTGGCCGAAAGATGGAAATCGAGCGATGGAAATTAGCGGAAATTTTAATGAGCTTTTCCCAAAATTGGATTCAAATAAAATAAGGGTGAAAAAGACCACACTTCACCTAGGAAAGGATCATCAAGGAAATGGCAGAGTATGTGGTCTGGAGTCGGATCAAATATTTGAGAGGTTATCAAAGCTGCAACATTTGTGGATTGATCAAACCATTGAGCTCCAGTTGGAGCACTTTAGCAGGTAGTTTTATGCCATAAACAATACCGTTTGGAGTACGTGTAGGTATTGAAAATGCTTAGAATATTTTTGTTTTGTTTCTTCAAAGTAGCATTCTCATATTGTTGCGCTTACTACAATTCAAGTTTTTGCCAGAAAATAGGAAATAAGCGACAATAAACGTAGTTTTTACCTAACCGAAAATCTGCAACAAATTGTACAAGATTCTCATCAGAACAGAAGCAAGCAAGTATCTGCACCGTCTTCTCGCTTCGCCGGACCAATCTCTGAAATGCTTCCGCCTGGAATGGAATTTAAACCACATAATTCTGTCAAGCCATATGATGAAATCGCTTCCTGAGACATTTCTTGACTTTAAATTTCCCATCCACGAATTCTCAGCCTTGCGCCGGATAAAAGAATTGAAGTTTCAAGATGGCACTTATGTGACCGCTGATGACCTTTTGACGTATTTAAGTCTTCTAGAAGATGACGGTATCGATGATCAAATAATTTACATACGCTTTTTTGTGGAAAGTGGGTCAAAGCCACCTCCTCCGGATTATTTGCCACTACGTATTCAAGACTTTGTTAGAGGGTTTAAAGAGGTGAGTAAATTGTTCTTAGAATGAGCCCTAATATGGCCTGAACCTATTCGGCCAGCATATATTACTGTACGTTTAGATGTTCACAAGTTCTCATAAAAAATGCCAATACAAATTGACATTTTTCTGCCACAATATACGGAATCTAGAACCATTCACTATCGATAATCTTGGAACGGGAGAGACATTGGAACTATCAATTGAGGAGCTTTGCAACCAATCGGAGTTTTACTCGGCCCTTTTCCATTTTGTCAGAAGACAGAAATTTTGATGATTCTTGAATAAATTATTTTAACTTTTATTTGCTTAGTGAATTATTTTGCCATGCGGAAGTTCATTTGTTATACCAATAAAATTACTCATGGAAGTTAAATAATTTCATTTATAAATGCACAATGAAATACAGAGAAAAATCTCAACAAAGGTACAAGTCACAGTCTGACTAGGTACTCGAAAACTAGAATTTCCACAGGAAAATTCCGACAAAGGACAAACTTTGTATTGTGATCGCTATCCTATATGGGGAGGATCTCTTTCTTCGAATAATTCTTATCTGTTTTTTATTTGATTCCGAATCACCACAGTTTGAGGTACAACTCCGTAAGAGAAACAATTTCATTTTATGAGACACTACATGAGTCATACATCTGAAAAACCCAGTCTCGCAAAAATTTTTAGCTTTCCATGGAGGAAAATATTTATGCCAGTGGCGTTTGAACATTTGTCTATCTTAAATTTCTCATTTTTCGGCTCCAAACACCTTAAAACTTATCATCTAATACTGCCAAACAATTGTACTCTCATTAGTGTTTTACCACTGAACCTTTAGACTTGCATTTTATAGAAAGAGCATATTTCTAGGAAGAGATTAGTAAATAACTGTCGTGGGTACAATATCCACTACACATCCATAGCCAATTAGTACGCCTTCGGTCTTAGTAAAAAACGATCGTGTCCTGACATAACGCTGTAAACTGTGCATATAAAGACAGAGAGTCCAACTGGCTCACTACAAATCCACCTACAATTTCGTGAAAGAAACATATTTCATTAGTCAGATATCATTTTATGAGGCGATATATGTTTCTTGAATAAACAGAAAGCTTACCTTTACCTCAAGTTAGGTATTTCAACGAAAAAATACTCGGTTATTCTAAATTGGCCCTAAAGTTCGCCAAATGTCAACAAATCAGTCAACCGTATTCCAGCCACCACCTCAGCTGATATACTTCTCTTTGATAAATAATATAGTGATCCTGTGTTTTCACAGCACCACACTTTGTTTAATGTCTCATTTGATCTATTGCGATTATTTTGAGAAGACCCGACTCAAAGTGCACACTTTATCTTCCTCGATGCTTATTTTTCTCTGGACGCATATCATTTGTGCGATCGTCGACGTACCATATCACGCGTATGTGGTCTGGAAATGGGATCTAGGTAAGTCTTTGCGATAGGTAACTTTTTGCGGTAAATGGGCTATTTCGGAAAAACGACGTTCTTGGTAAAATGATATGCCTATTTTTATTCGAATCTTTTATGTCAACTAAATTTTTATGAAAAATGTATTTCAAAATGTCGATCACCAAACTTTCGAATAACGCTTACCCAAATTCAGTCAAACAAGCCAACTACGACCCATATGTGTTATACTGGACAGGGATATCGGTGAATGTTTATTACAACATAACTTCTCTCTCGGTGCTCCTGTTATCTTTGGATCGTCTTTTGGCATTGAAGTTTCCGTATCGCTACAAGGCGCGCATAGAAGCTTGGCTGCCGAGTGTGAGCATTATAACGATCATTGGTTACTTAATTGTGCCGGTTATCCTCTACTTAATGGCATTGCCACTGGAATTAGAGAAAGGTTAGCAAC
This sequence comes from Ditylenchus destructor, assembly GCA_022814885.1. Lineage (NCBI taxonomy): Eukaryota > Metazoa > Nematoda > Chromadorea > Rhabditida > Anguinidae > Ditylenchus > Ditylenchus destructor. The sequence continues at coordinate 723,786 of JAKKPZ010000016.1, read as the reverse complement.
ATTTTTATTATTAACTTAAGCAATACCGTTACTTTAGTCAAATTTTGCCAATCCCAAACGTGCACTTTGACGCGGTCTAAAAGTTCAATAACGATGTACTTGCGAATTTCGACCATACTGGCAAATTTGGGCATTAGCGGATATTTGTTGTGGGTGCTTCGGACAGTGGGAAACAAGGACAAATTGGTAAGATTTCATCCAGAAAATATGCTGCCAACTTGATCGTTTTGAAATTTTTTGTTGCTTTTTAAGCGAGAAAAAACGCCTTTAAGTAATTTATTTAACAACAGTTTTTTGACAATACGTCGAACTTGTCGCTTGGTAACATGAAAGATAAACAAAATTAAATTCTATGTATCTTTATATAATCTCGAATGTTCTAGAATAATCGCGTAGTGAAAATGACAATTGCTCTCGACATACTGCTAAATGCCTTCCCAAGCGCCGTGGCACAAACTGGCGTCAGCGTCAGTTTATTCCAAATAACATTTTTATGAGTAAAGAAACAAATTTCAGGCATTCAACTTCTACTTTGTCAACCACGTCGGACCGATGCAATCGGTGTTGATCACAGCAAATGTTGCACTCTGCGCAACGTACACCTGGTTTATACTGCTTAAAACAAGAGGAACAACAACTCAAGAATCTACGATAATTGTTGCTCAGATCAAGCCTAGAAAAGTCGTTACTATGCAATGAATCATCAAGTTTATTTAAAGAAGAAATAAAGATAATAAAGAACCGATTCCCACGATCCTGTTTCAGATGCTTTCTTTGGATGCCGATGCATTGAAAATGTAAGCCAGGAGCTATTGTCCTCTTCTTTCAAATTTTGAAACGTCTCGCCATATACGATACGCTCGGGAAACAAATTACCATAAAAAGAAAAGCCCAAAAATTTGAAAAAATTTGAAATTTGGTCCATAAACCAAATCTTGTGCAAAATTATTTTTAGGCTGAAAACAAAACCTGAGAAAAATTGGCTGACTTTGAACAGTAAATTATAAATGAACATACTTAAAAGTACTCTCCTCATCCCATTTGCATGAAAAAACTGGAAAAATGTACTTTATAAACGCAATTACCAGTACAATAGATGAAGCATTCATTTTTGCTTTAGGCATTTGGCTCGTCATATGGCATTGTGTGAAATGTTTCGTTTTCGAAGAAATATGCATGGGAAAATTTTTTGTAGTTAAATATGATGGAAAAATGTTTTGGCAAAGAATTCTAACTCAATTTTGTAAAAAATCGAAGGAAATTCAAAGGAATTTTGTATTGCACCAGACGTTTTTCCCAAAGGTTAGGAAGTCGACGTTTCTCGGAAATTCAAAATTAATTATAAATTGTTTAGTGCAAAGCAAATCGTGATATGTACAATTGCAATTTGCGGAATCGCAGTCATTTTAATTTATCTTTACACTAGTTTTCTTATAAAACGCTTTAGCGATTAAATTTGACATTTAGTTTAAAAACTATTTTATTAGCAGTAATTTTGAAAAGCCGGAGCAAAATGGTGTAGGATCTAGGAGCCAAAATATTTAGGAGAAGGTACTGGCTCCGGTGCTGATGAATCTCTCTTCTTCAATGTTAAATTTGACGTAAAATTTTTGCATATTTTTACTTAACATTCGTATGTTTTAACAAAATATGCAATTTTGGCGAATGTTTGGCATTTACACATTTTTCAAAACAATGACATAGCTCGTAGCTGAAGGAAAAAATTTCCATACTCATTTGGAATTTAGAAATATATTTATCAGGATCCACAGTATTACAGATATGGAAAAAACGCAATCGTCTGTATTTAAACCGCCGCCATATCTGAGATACTTCTCACTGGGAGATAACATAGTGATTATATGCTTTCACAGCATTACTATTTCGCTCATGCCTCATTTTCTCTACAGTTATTACTTCAAGAAAACTCGACTCAAAGTGCACACTTTATCTTCCTCGATGCTGATCTTTCTCTGGACGCATATCATTTGTTCGATCGTCGACGTGCCATATCACGCGTACATTGTGCTTAAATGGAATCCAGGTTTGCACTAACCTGGATTCCACTACAACAAAAATATGTTTTGAAACATATGTTTTTCCGTAGAAACAGAATTTTATTAACACAAGATTTTATACCAACTGAACGTCTTTTTGTCCAACGTTCTCTCATATGACTAACACTTTTCAGCTATCCAAGACAGCTACGATCCTTATTCTCTGTACTGGACCGGAATATCGGTGAGCGTATACTACAACCTAACGTCATTGTCGGTTCTCTTATTATCTTTGGACCGACTTCTGGCGTTAAAATTCCCATATCGTTACAAAGGGCGCATAGAAGCTTGGGTGCCGACGGTCACAATTTTGATATTAGTTGCGTTCTCAATCCCGCCATTTGCTTTGTACTTTCTCGCATTGCCGTTGGAATTGGAGAAAGGTATGTTTCACCTTCGTATTGAGACTAAAGACCAGCCTTGAGAATTTCAGTAAAGTATTGTCAATCGCAATCATGTTTGTTGACTCGATTCAATGGTACCAACACAATACAGTATATGCGATTGGTGACAATGGCTGTCAACTTTTGGGTTAGCGGATATTTGCTATGGATCTTCAGATCGGTTGGAAACAAAGAACAATTAGTGAGCGGATGATCAGAATTTGTTTACGAGAGTAATCAATTTAATTTTCAGAACAATCGCGCCGTGAAAATGACCATTATCCTGGAAATACTGTTAAACGCTATTCCAAGCGTGGCGTCGCAAATTTGTTATACAGTTGGTTTTTTAGAGATTTTTGTTGCTTTTTATATTATTTTTATATATTCAATCTCATAAACGGAAGAGAGTATTGCGATTTTCAGGTGCTCAACTTCAACTTTGTCAATCACGTCGGCCCAATGCAATCAGTACTAATCACATCGAACATTGCACTCTGCGCAATGTACGCCTGGTCCATAATGGTGAGAAGATCAAGGGCCAATGTTTCTCCGGAATCCACAAAAATTGTCGCCCATATCAGACCAACAAAAAATGTTTGGAATCGGCAAGCTGACTCGGCAACTGCAAATTAAAAAGCGTTCGGATGCATATAAATTTTTGGAACGAGCTGTCATTGTTTAATGCAGCAAATTGTTTCAACTACTTCTTCCTTGAAACACATTACACGCTTTGGTGTAGCGAAAATAATTTTGAGAGTGATATTTCTCAAGTTTTAGTTTTTAAATTTCAATTTATTAGCTCAAATATTGTCACAAACAAATAAGTAATCAAAATCATTTCTTTGGCAGTTGCAACAAAACATTCTCAGGCGGCTGAATCCATTTTTCCGCTTCCCGTACATCTTCTCTTATGACATTTGCAATGGCATTTTTGTTCGCGGCTCTATTTCTGGAAATCATCCGACGGCCCGCGGCGCTGAACATTTTCTGTTTGTCCTGGAAGCGTCGTATGAACCTTTTGTGTTCCTCGCCGCGGTCGTCCAAAAAGTCTGAGGTCGCCGTTGTATCCGTGGTGGAGCTGCCTCCAGAGCGCACACTTGAGTAGCGGTGAGTGCTCGATATGGGCGATTTGAGAGAGTAAAGACCTGTGCGATGGCGCCTGTGGGCGATGTAACACATTCCCGCTATGAGCAGTAGGGCTATGGCCAGAGATGCCAGGACGGCAATGAACCAGGCGGCGTTTCGGAGGCGTTCTGGAACAAAGTTTGGATTCATAATCCGGAAATAAAAATGGCGCATTTCGAGGACTATGAACATTTTTGTGTATATGTTACGTACAATTCTGGAAATATACGTTCAATCCCAAAACAATATACTACTCTGTGGTTTGGCGACGAAGTTAGTGAAAGAGAAAAATTTGGGTGATAGATTGCCAGTGTGGAGTTAGATTAGCCAGGAGGTTAGATTTCCCCCTTCAGTATGCCCTTATGGGGTTGTTCGCCTAAAGCCCCAGCTTTGCTCCATACTCTCTCGTGCTAGAGAAAAAAAGAGCCAATTTTCAGAATGTAGTACAATTTTAGATATAATAAATTTTACGGATTGGCCATACAGTTATAGAAATGCACGCAAAATACGTACAATTTTGGAATTTTTTAAATTATACATACAAAATTATATGATTTTCCAAATTTTCGAAAAATATACATTCTTAAATTTTTAATAACAGAAATCCATAACAATTTTGAGAAACTTCTCCTAAATTTTGCAGTATAATCACAAAAATGTCTTACCTGGATCGATGTATGTCAATTTCTTGTAGCTATCGGTTTTAAAGTTCACTGGCTCTGATTCGGTCTTTCTGTGAGATCCTTCCTGAGCAATTCCAGCAAACACGTATTCCGTATTCTCGTCCATATTAAGCAACTCGAGCTCTGTGTGAGGTAGGCTAATTGGCTCTGTGAATTGCCATCGAGATGAGCCTGAATAACGTAATGTTACCGAATTTTTGTTTAAGTTTGCGATATGACAAAAGAAAAAAATATTGCAAACTGAGTCTAAATTGCTAAAAATGGACAAACTTCTTTTCCTATATTTCATTTGGAAAGTGGTTCCACTCATGCGTCGCATTGTGTGATTAGCCATCGGATGCCACTGGACATTTAGACTCGTAGGCGAAGACGACCGAATAGTAAATGATGGAGGATCGGGATCTGAAATTGATATTAAGTGAATGCATATTAAATTACGTTTTCCCGCTTCTTTGCGCAAATTATTTGATACTTTTGGATTATCAAACGAGACTTCGATTAGCGTAGCACTTGAAAAAATTAAGCAAAGTGCTTATGTTTTTATTTGTTATGTAACCTTATCAATAGGGCCAGGATTTTTAGGTCCGAACCTAAAAAAACCTAAAAAGACCTATTTTGGCCTTTTTTGGGAAATTTTAGGATCGATCCTATTTTGCCTAAAATCGTAATTTTCCTGCCTAAAATAGGCAATTTTGACCAAAATTTGCCAAATTTTTCAAAAATTTTTGCAAAATTTTTGAAATTTTTCGGTAAATTTATAAAAAAATTTCTAAAAAAATTTTCAAAAATTTTTTTTCAAGATTCAAAATTTTTCCAAAAATTTTTGAAAAATTTTTAAAAATTTACAAATTTTTTCGAAAAATTTTGAAAAATTTTTGAAAAATTTCGAACAATTTGGCAAATTTTGATCAAAATCAGCAAAATTTCGAAAAATTGGCAGATTTTGATCAAAATTTTGCAAAATTATCGATCCTAAAATGGCCTTTTTGGGGAAAATTCGATCCTAAAATGCCGTTTTTTCGATCCTTTTTAGGATCCTAAAATGCGATTTTTCGATCCTAAAAATCCTGGCCCTACTTATCAAATATGTTTCCAGGTGTTTTTTTAAATTTGGATCTCGGTACCCAAAACTTTTCACTTTATTTTCTTCTCCTTCTGACAATCTGGTTCTATAAACTGCTATGGTTAACAATCCTTTAATCTCTTCCATACCTCTTAATGGCCAGGTACGAATAGCTCGGATGACCTTTGGTCCCTCGCCACCATTTGTTTCTGCCCAAACGGCGACTCGATATGGAGAGTCCGGCACGAGGAATTCGTGTAAGTAATAAAGTTGTCTGTGTAGAACATAGGTTTCTTCGATGAATCCGCTGGTTGAGTCTAAAATTTATTTCTGTTTTATCCGAAATATCAAATTCTGCATCAAATCTGTCGAAACTTACTTTCAAAAGCTACAAAATATCCTCGAATATGTCCATTTGTGTGTAACGGCGGCTCCCAGGTAACAAATATGGATTTGGAACCAACAGCGCGGGCTCTTAAGTTGTGTACTTTGGAAGGTGCTAAATTATTTAGATTAGTGAGCGACATGTCTGAAAAGGAAAAACGCTCAGCTTTAAAGATTTTAATATTTTCAATGACTTTAAAAAACTATAAAAGAGATTCTCCTAAGCGATATTTTGGTCTGACCTCTTCTCTATTTAAATTGCCATTTTTTATTTTAAATGTTTTAAAGATCCTTAGATAATGAACTTATTGAATGGCCTAACAGTTTATATTAACACTCCACAAACCTCCTTCCGGCGTTTGGAAATGCACCAAATTACTCGACTGACTTTCATATTGACCATTTACCACGTGAATTTTGACCGTATAATTTCGGATCGCTTCCAAGAGATCAATTTGAGCTCGCAGCGTGTCGTTGCTCACAGTGACAAAGTTGACAAAATAGGGCTCTTTGGTCTCCCAGTACACGATCTAAACACAAAATATTTCATCTAATAAAAAGCTGGTCAAAAATACTTTATAGCCTCTGAAATGTCCACGAATAGTGTCCTCCGGCACTGCATCCCAGCCAAGAATTACGCTTGAATGGTTGTGAAATCCGATTACTCGAAGATTTTTGGGCGCCATTCGAGGAACTGTAATATTTTTAGTTAATATTGAAGAAAATTGTTTTTAAATTATTTTGGTTTATGCTATGCCTAATTTTTTTGTTTATTTCTTTGTTTTCGTCACATTAATATTATTCGATAATTTAAATCGTTTAGAAAAACAAAGCACTTTTATAAACAAAATTTATAAACCGGACATATATACTAACTTATACTGCGGGGTGGGCGTATTTTTAAACTCAGTCTTCCGTTAAAATTACTGTTGCAACTACGACATAGAGAAAGTTGCATAAAATTTAACTTTATAATTCTCGCCTGAGTGTAACGGAAACTTATAATCGTTTGTTGCATTTACGATTATGCATAAATTATAAATTCTTACAGTCTTCGCCCGAGTACCCAACGACCGTCTTTGGTGACACTGCTGAATATCCCATTGAGTTTACAGCTCTGACTTGCACCTCGTATTGTTGGAAGGTCGGTTGGTCACGGATAATTGTTTCATTCTAAACGTTTTTAACAATGCAATAATTTAAACTCAACATTCAAATTTTGCCCAAAACATTCCTCGACAAGATTAAAAATATACTTAACACATAACCAAAAAGTTACCACGAGCGGATCTTCCACGAAGAATTCGTGCCATTTGCCGCTATTTTCTTCTTGTTTTCCACGCAATTCCATTTTTGATGATAACATGTCGAGCTTTGGGTCGGCTTTTTTCAATCGATATCTGATCAAATATCTGAGTTCCGGCGCATTCCATTCCATTTTATCCATCGGCTTCCATCTTATGACCATATTGTCGGGTTCCGTTCCGAAAACTTGGACGTTTTCTGGACTTTTGTGTGGAACGTCGGGCGCCGTAGAGCAGATATTTGGTTGGGATACGGCAGGTTTGCTCGCTCCATAAAAATTGTGTGCTACGACTCGGAAGGTGTAGTTTACCTGAGAAATAGACACATAATTTTGGAAGAATTTGAGTGAAAACGGAAAATTAATACATTTGAAAAACCTACCCATGGAGAAAGTGGCAGCAGTAATTTGAAAGTATTTCGGTTCTTCAGTTCTCGCTCTTCGTACACAACTTTCCAATCAATGGTATCTGTGTCTACTTTAACACTGTCAGTTCTTCGGTGCTGCGCGGCCATTTCCACCGAAAAATGACTGATTGCTTCAGCCGATGGATTTATGCCTTCAGCTGCTTGCCAGGATATCAAAGCTTGCTGGTGCGAGAAATAGGAGCAGTCAATTTTGAGGATTTTGGGCTGCTCAGGGACATCTAAAATAGTTTGATCTCGAAGTAAATTCCAAATTTTCTACAAGAAAAAACTTTATATAAGCTAACATACCTCTAACAAGAACTTCGACACTCGATTTCTTCTCATCAACATCAGTCTTGGCGCGACATTCAAAAGTGCCAGAAGCCCTTCCGCGAGCTTTTCGGAATACCAAATGGCTTACACCATTTCTAAAATGGAGCTGGTTATAATGTTTCACAGTTGCTACATTACTTTCTCGACTCAATTTCAAGATAACCAAATAACTTAATAAGATATTTTCTAGGATTATTATTATCCCCAAAGGTAAGATGATAATCACAAACTCATCCAGAAGCTTTTCTGCCTTGAGTGCAGTCAAATTCGCTGGCCTTCCATTGTGCCACCAATCGTAGTTAATTGAAAGTCGAGTATCCGCTCTAACCTCGCATTTCAGTTCAAATGAGTCAAAGGCGTCCAGGAAAAGTTGACGAGGCGACGGAATTTGTATAAAGTACGTTGGATCTGAAATGTGAAATCATTGGACCTTGAACTTTAAAGAAAAGCAAAACTAACTGTAAACTTCGATTTTGTTCAAAGCGCGGTTTATGCCGTATTTGTTGCTAACGTTACAGTAATAAAATCCCTCGTCAGCAGAGTTCACATCATAGATCCGTAAGGTGTAATTCGCCTCGAACAGCTAAAATTTAGCCATCATATGGATTGTATTTAAAATAAAGAGCAAAATTTAACTTTGGGTGGAATTTCATTCCTTTTTGCAAAAAGTGAACGTTTTGTTTACATTTTGTGTAATATTAAAATAACTTGTTATTTATTTATGGCTAATAAAATCAAACCTGTACTTTCCCTGGAACTAGAGATATCAAAGAGTCATTAGCATCCACCCATCTGATCAGAGCTTTTGGCGCGGCCTCAACGTCGCAGTTCAAATCGACTGTGGATCTCCGGATGACCTTCCACACGCGATGTGACGCCATTGTGAATCGAGGTGCGAAGGCTAAAAATTTCATCTAATGAAAAATTTTATCTAAAAATACTTGGTTACCTTGGACATTGAGGTACGTAGCGGCAGTGATGTGGCCGAGAAAATTTGACGCATTGCAGTGATAAAGGCCGGAATCGATGTCGTGATTTAAATCCTGAATTCGTAACACGCGCCCGCCATCCAACAAAAGGCGGCGTTCGTTGTGAGACAAATCTATAAGGATTGTTGTATCTCTGTAATGTAACAGAGAATTGATTGGCAGAGGGGAGTTTTGAGCGGTCCACTAAAGTGCGTGGGAAGGTATTCCAAAGCTGTCATACCCAACTCTTGATCTATTGAAAAATGTGTTAGATTAAGCAAATGCTTGTGAAAAAATTCTAAAAATTAAGGATAAATTTAGAAAAAGTTAACCATGCAGTGGAATGCCATTGAAAGACCATTGAACAAGAGGTGGCGGTTCGCCCTGAGCGTTACAGTGCAATTCGGCAATATTATCTTCGGACACATTCACCTGAGCTAGGGGGCGTTTCAGCCAGGTGGGTGCGGAGGCTAAAGTTTACTGTTGTTATAAACCATCTCAGAAATATTGCATGTGTTGTATAGCGAAGCTTATCCTGGATTTGTAAAGCCCTGTGATACTAATGATTGAAAAGCAATCTATTAATTTATTGATGAATTTCACTCTTTGTTTCTCTGCATGAATCGCTAACCCGTTATTTTGTTCAACAAAACAAGTGCTTTTATATTGATGTCTGTATTTATTTACGTAATGCTTGCGAGTGAGATGTCAATCACTATCGAATTCGTTAACACAAGCCATTAAAAATATAATGTGATGTGTATATTTTTGAATTCTCAAATAAGTAAAGCATTTTTTATGCTCCGAGACTTTTCTTGTTTGATACAAATCAAATTTATAAATTCAAAATTACTTACTGGAAGCTCCTTCGTCTTTAAATATCTCTTCCGTGCTTTGTGAATATTCCACGTCTTCTGTCGATAATCCGTCGCTGTATTTTCGAACATTATCCAAAGTGGAACAAAGATGATCTTCCAGAAAAACAAAGCCGATTATGAGCCATACTAACCATCTCCATAAACTCCTCTCCATTATCCTGAAAATTAAATATTAGATATGAAATTTAAAAATTATGTTTAAAAATAAAATTAAAACAAGAAAAGAATGTTTGGCAAAAATATGAATCTGCTTTCTTTTTCCGAAATTTGTTTCTTTTCCGGGACGTACATAAGTTGAGGCCAAAAATATTTTGAAAAATTCAGCTCAAGCCCATTCAAAATTCGCTAATCATTTTAATGTGAATCCTAAAAATTGCTGGGGTTTGATGAAAAGTCCAACTCCGCGGCAACAAATATCTCTTTCTGTCCATAGCAAAATAAACAAGCACGCAAATTAGGGGAAATCGAGCTGCATCCGTCCTCCCAAATGCGTCTTTTCCCCCAAAAGAAGGAGGAAAGATGCTGAGGATTTATCGGTTCTTGGGAGTTCTTTGCGGCTCTAATTAAATAAATCAGCCGAAAATTTTGGTTTAAAGCAAAGTTTGGACAAAGAAAATGGTGAAGGCCAAAGAAACATTAGAATAACAGCAAACATTGCTTAATAGGTCGAGTTTCCAATATATGTTGTACTTTTTACTTACAGCTCTCCGGAAATTACCTAACAAGAATTTGCCTTGACAACAAGGCAAATGTATGGATAACTGTCTTAAAAATGGCTGAGTTAATCGTTAGGCTTTTGATTACGATACAAAAATTTTCCGAAAAGGGAAATATAAGAGTGCAAAAATGTAATCAGTGTCACCGTTTTTGGCAAATAACTGGAATTGCAATTTTTTGCAAAGCAATAAAAGTATGGCAAATAAATAAATATGTAGCAAATATGTAGCAAAATGTTTCCATAAGGTTTTCGTCATTTGAAAAGAACGCAAATAAAGTTCAAAACAGATTTCCACAAGTCGCTTACAAGCATTCGACACCAGCAGAAAATATAAAGTGAACCGACTTCGCGCCTCTTCCTTTAACGCTCTGGTCAATACCGCTGGGAATTGGCCGAAAAACTCTAAAAAACATGAGCTCTTATGCTTTATATGTGTTTATCAGAAAGGTTGCACTTGAAAGTTGAAGCGGTGTTGCTTTTATGGAATGATAGTCAGAGTAATTTTGGTATGGTATTTGTCTATCTGATGGTATGGAAATCTTGCCTGTTCCATATATGACACTGTACTTTTATATCCAAATGCAACATTTTATTGGACGACTAATTGTTTACAGTTGGCCAATATTGAGCTTTTGATGTTTTTCGTAAAAATTTATTTTTAATGTTCTCACAAATATGTTTGCACAAATGTGTCATGTCAAAGGTCCTCCGTCGATAGCGGAGACTTTCGATATGGAATATTCCATACAGCTATTACTCACAGATTTTTTGAAGCATAAAAACTTTCATAAAAATTTTAAAACAATCAACAATGCTCGATTTAATTCAAATTTTAAAACTGGAGCATTAAAATCTATTGCTTCAGGAGTCATTCGTCGCTTTGTAGACAAAAAGGCCATTGCAGTGGTGCAAACCGCTTAGATTTGTACATACTGGTTATGGATTGCCCATCAAGTCATTCAGTTGGGATCTTTGGACTCCACTGGCACTGTGACGATGTGGACTGGTGCTGTCAGCATTGCCAAAACAATGGGTTCAACGATATAATTGTAAAGCGGTTTGATGATGGCAACATTATTGCTATGGCGAATATGGACTTTATTAAATAAGGAGCGTCTATTGAAAAATAATTGCATAAAAATTTTTGAAGATTTACTTTTTAATAAGTTTTGATGTACTAAAACACATTAGGTAAGAATATAGCAAGATATTTATCTATCAAAACCGAAGGACCACTCTCATTTAATTTGCATAAGACGAACTTCTGCCACTTTCTTAGCCCATTTATTAGAGAAATTACTTAAAAGCAAGCATTGTTTTCAAATTCGGAGTGAGTTATGTTGCATATAAGTCAGATTATAGTTATCATTTATTGACACAAAATATAATATCAAATCACTATCAAATATCATTTTCTTTACATAAAGCACAGGTAAACACATAACATAAAGTGGTGGACCGTAAATCGACTAACTTTCCCTTTTTGTTAAAATCAAAATCAGATCATCCGTTTTCCACGAAAAATATTTGGACCAGTTCGGAGAGGGGACCGAAATCAAAAGGCTTTGGTTGAAATCCTACAAGTGCCAATGGTCTTTCGCTTTGGTTATCAGTGAATGTCACCGCAGAGTCACAGATCTCAGCCAGAGCACAGAGAATTGCGCACTCCTCTTTGCAATGGTTGAGAAATATGGCTGCAGGCCATTGACATTTCGTGAAAACAAAAAGCGCTTGTAGGATTTCATCCAAAGTTCAGAGATTAAAAACCCTTCTTATTTTCGTGTGTAATTTTTTCGGCTAAAGATTCACTAAAGGATTGCCTAAAGTTCAATAGAAATTATCCTAGTCCTATGATTTACGGTCAAACAAATATATAGTAGAACAAAATTCAATACACTTAAAACAACGCAAAAAAAACTAGACTTAAATTTGTTACATCACAATGATATTATCATAAATTTGACAAAATTGAACCACTTGTGTACCTGTCAGCGAATTGCGGATCTGGAGATCGCTTCTTCCTGAAGTTGGACAAGATGGTGCCGCTGGTCAGCCCGTCATAAAATTGAGGCTCAGGAGATCGTTTCTTAACAGCCAAAAGGGCCGAGCTGACAGATGGGTCGTCCACGAATGAAGGAGCTCTCAGAAATTTGGGATTGCTAGTAAGGCCGTCAAAGGCAGACGGGAGTGTTTGCGGGGAGCGGCGTTTTCGGAAGTTGCCCAAAATGGATCCGGATGCACTTCCGTCAACAAATGCGCCTCCGACGAATTGGGGATCTGGAGATCGGCGCTTCCTGAAGTTGGACAAGATGGTACCACTAGTGTATCCATCAGCGAACTGAGGCGATCGCTTCTTCCTGAAATTGTTCAAAATGGTTCCCATCGCACTTCCATCGGAGGAGGCCCATTGAGGATCTGGAGATCGCTTTTTTCTGAAGTTGGACAAGATGGTTCCACTGGTCATTCCATCATAGAATTGAGGTGAGCGCTTCTTCCTGAAGTTATTCAAAATGCTTCCAGTAGCACTTCCGTCAGAGAAGGCCCATTGCGGATCCGGGGAACGGCGCTTTCTGAAGTTGGACAAAATGGAGCCACTGGTTAGACCGTCAACGTATCGCTTTTTACGGAAATTCGATAAGATAGTTCCGGTAGCGCTTCCATCAGATGAGGCCCATTGTGGGGAGCGACGCTTTCTGAAAAGACGTAAAATTAATAAGAAAAAATTAAGTGCGAGCATTAGCTTGGAAGGTCAAGCTGGCAAAAATAGTGATGCTCATAACTAGGTGCCAAAATTTGTGGGACAACTTTTCAGGTTCGAAAGTAAGTAAATTGTATGACCTGTGTTTTAATGGAAAGTAACCGTACCTGAAGTTGGACAAGATGGTACCACTGGTCATTCCATCATAGAATTGAGGTGAGCGCTTCTTCCTGAAGTTGTTCAAAATTGTTCCCATCGCACTTCCATCGGAGGAGGCCCATTGAGGATCTGGAGATCGCTTCTTCCTGAAGTTGGACAAGATGGTGCCACTGGTAAGGCCATCAACGTATCGCTTTTTACGGAAATTCGACAAGATGGTTCCACTGGTCATTCCGTCATAAAATTGCGGATCCGGGGAACGGCGCTTTCTGAAGTTGGACAAAATAGTGCCACTGGTTAGGCCATCATAGAATTGTGGAGAGGGAGCGGCTTCAACTGAGCTCTGGAGTGCATAAAGCAGAAATGCGGCGAGAAGAGAAATGGAAGGTAGCAAAAGTTTGGACATTTTAGCCACTTTTGATTAAGAAGACTTAACTTTGAAGACAAAATCGATAAGAGAAAACGATATGAATTCTGGAGAATATTCTCTTCCTTATATATTCCAATTTTCGGCCAAAAATTTCACCAAAATGATGATAATTTGAAAAACGATGATAATTTACAGACTTATTGCCAAAAATTTTCCACCTAAAAATTTTTAGGAAATTTTGTCCAATTTTTGCAAAAATTGGGCACCGAATTGAAGGCCGCCATATTGGAACCTTCAAAAAATGTCAAAGCGATAACTCATAGCGAATTACGGGCGATTACTAATTTTTGACGTCCCAATAATTCGCCCGCAATCGTCCCTCTAATAATTAGTGCATGGTGCGCTTAATTCAATTAGCGCCTTTAATGAGGGTCTAAATCGGAGATCAATGCACCTGATATCAAACAATTAGTTTTTATTTTTTGTCATCAACTTTTTGAGTTTTAGTTAATTTAGAGGCAACAAATTGTCACCGTTTATGATTTTCGTCTGATTCAGTTTCGAATTTGATGTTTCAAATTGTCTGGATATATTTCATATTCGCTTTTGTCATAGACTCAAGCAATGAATATTTTACTTGATACAAAAACAAATTCATATCAAGTTTTGTTCAAAGTTTTCCAGTGAAGTTCTTCAATGCATCATGTCACTGTTGAGATTATAGTCCCGCATAAGGCTATGCCATGTCGTATGTGCCAGAAGTCGATAATGAAGAGATATAGATCAAAAGAGATGGAGCTCATTGTCGAGCTCAAGTTGTTATGGGCCTTCTTGTTTGGTTAAAGTTGTGATGTCCGTTTTTTATAGTACGATTTTTCTGAAAAGTGATTTGGTAAAATTCCGTAAGCTATAAGGTATTATAGTAGGTATTTTTAACTAGCCCCTTCGGGGCTAGTTAAAAAAATTTAAAAAAATTTAGATTTAAGTCTGGATTTGTGGTTTTAAGTGGAGAGCGATCATTGTTCCTAAAGCCGCTGACGCGGCTTGGCCTGCTTCTAGCTACTGCGAAGCAAGCAAATTTAGCTCACTAAACGCAGCACCGATCCGGCTGATTTCTGTGCGAATCGCTTTGGCTTGAGCTTAGCTGTCGATTGACACCGAAATCAGCCCGAACCAAGCCGGGCAAGGCCATTTTCCACGAAAGGGATATAGCGAATATCCAGGATCTAAGATCCGGGATATCTCGCTTAGCGCGGCCCGGTAACGGCTGATTTCAGTGCCAATCGCTTTGGCTTGAGCTTAGCTGTCGATTTACACCGAAATCAGCCCGAACCAAACCGGGCAAGGCCATTTTCCATGAAGGGGATATAGCGGATATCCAGGATCTAAGATCCGGGATATCTCGCTTAGCGCTGCCCGGTAACGGCTGATTTCAGTGCCAATCGCTTTGGCTTGAGCTTAGCTGTCGATTGACACCGAAATCAGCCCGAACCAAGCCGGGCAAGGCCAGTTATGAGAAGTGGCCCTTCCCGAATAGATGGTTTATTATAAGGGGAATCCGAATGTTAAATTCCGAAACTTTTATATATTTACTAGGTAACTAAATATAGCACTTTTCAATAGTGGAATATTAAAAAAATCTTAGCTTAGTTTCTCAAAATTTAGCTGGATAAAATTTAGATTAAATCCAACAAGTTGTTTAAGACGTAAGTCTTAAAGAAAGAACTACTCAGCTTTCTTAAATTTGGAGCAAATTGTATAAGCGTGCAGAGAATAAACGGTGAAATAAGACAAAGCACAATTCACTATTCTTCATAGAAAAATCACTTGAAACTATTTTGTTGCAAAATGTGATAAGCAATATCCTCTTTTGTGTATAAATGGATAACCCAGATAGTTTAACATTTTTGGTGTTACTTTTACGTACGTAGCAAAATAAATATCTGCACTTTTACATATCCGAACATTGCAAACCAACGTATAAATTTTGTCAACTATCGTTTTCTTAAATAAAAACAATAAGATAAAGCTAAATATTCCCAATCCATATAATACTGTTATATATTTATATAAATATATCACATTTATTTCTATAGAAATTTAAAATTACCTAACAAATAAAACTTTCAAATAAAATTCTATCTATTTTCTCTTTTCCTTGTATTCGATTTGGTTTTCCAGCAGTCGTTTCCATTCAGAGTAACTCTTTTCGAGCTCGGTTCCAAGATTTGCATTTGGCTCAATTCTCTCCTGGGGCTGGAAATTGTGGAAGGCATCACTTGGTTGCTTGAATACCTTTGCGCCAATACCTGAAATTTGAAGTTTACCTAATTTTCTTAAAGGAATATCCCTTACCTGCTCCAATAGCCGCCCCAATGCTCCCATCGCTTTTGTAGAGTTCCACCGGCAGTCCCGTAATGTTCACAAACGTTTCCACAAACAAATCGCTCAGAAACAAGTTGCTTTTTCCAGCGCGGATCACAGTCGGATGCATGCCATTTTCGCGCATTATATCCAGGCCATATCGGAAAGAAAAGGCGATTCCTTCTTGGACTGCTCGAGCCATGTGGGATTTGTCGTGGATGTTTAGGTCGATGTTGTGGAAGTGAGTGCCAATCGTTCGGTTCTCTAACATTCTTTCGCCGCCATTGCCAAAGGGCAGAACGCAAAGTCCTAAATTATACAGAATCAATAAACATTTTTATATATAAACACGACATTTTATATAATATTTTATATTATATGGATATTCTATTTTATCGATTTAAAGATACAGAATATCTGCATGGAATCTAATGAATTATTCAAATCAAGTACAGAATAGACAAAAAATAATAAAGAGAAAACGTCGGTTTAATTACCCAATTTCAATTCTGCTATTTCACTATTTGCCCTACGATTGTCATTTTCAAAATAGCTCAAGATATGCTCAAAATTATTGTCATATATAAACTGCGTTAAACTTTCTTTTTATTACAATAAATGTATCATTAAAGCAAACGTCGGGATAAAATGGTGCCTTTCCATTGATGAATCATAAGTCATTATAAGAAATATATTTCCCTTATAATAAACCATCTATTCGGGAAGGAGCACTTCTCATAACTTTCGTTCCCCCGCTTGGTTCGGGCCGATTTTGGTGTCAATCGACAGCTAAGCTCAAGGCAAAGCGATTGGCACCGAAATCAGCTGGAACCCGGACGCGCTAAGGCGGATATCCCGGATCTTAGATCCTGGATATCCCTTTCATGGGAAATGGGGTTCCCCCGCTTGGTTCGGGCCGAGTTTGGTGTCAATCGACAGCTAAGCTCAAGCCGAAGCGATTGGCACCGAAATCAGCTGGAACCCGGACGCGCTAAGGCGGATATCCCGGATCTTAGATCCTGGATATCCGCTTTATCCCTTTCACGGGAAATGGGGTTCCCCCGCTTGGTTCGGGCCGAGTTTGGTGTCAATCGACAGCTAAGCTCAAGCCGAAGCGATTGGCACCGAAATCAGCTGGAACCCGGACGCGCTAAGGCGGATATCCCGGATCTTAGATCCTGGATATCCCTTTCATGGGAAATGGGGTTCCCCCGCTTGGTTCAGGCCGACCCTACCCTTCCCGGACTCAAGCGGCGCGAACCATTTTCTTCTAGAAGCAGGCCAAACCGCGATAGCGGTTTTAAGAATAATGAACTCCTTCAAACAGTAACCAAAAACACAAACTCCACCACTTTTTTTTAACTAGCCCCGGAGGGGCTAGTTAAAAAATATATATATAATAAAAGCACTATCGAACGAGTCGCGCACTCTTGCACACAACAAACGCACTCTTGCACTCTCAAAAACGTATGTAATTGTTTGCTTAAATTAAAATTAAATGCTTATCAAATTCTATTCTTGAAGAAAAATTAACAAGAAATATGAATTCTATGGATTATAAGAACAATTTTATATCAATAACATTTAAAAAATTGGCTACAAATTCACAATAACTAACAACTCTATTCAAGACAAAAAGTCCCACCTTGACATCCAACCGGTGCCTCTCTTGACTTCGCATTCACATCCTGGTATGTATCAGTTGGATTGAACAGGACCTGCTTGAGCCACCGGTACATACTCCCAACGCCATTTATGCACATCAAAACCCCCAAGCGACTCTCTTCGGCAGTGTAATTTACATGAGCAAATGTGTTGACGCGCGACTTTGGATCAAAGATCAGCTTGTCCGTTACTCCGTATATGACACCGGAGGTACCGGCTGTGGAGGCTACCTGAAAATTCATACCGTTATATAGCTCGAAAAGAAGAAAAATTAGTAACCTCTCCAGGATTGAGCACGTTCAGTGAAAGAGCGTTGTTGGGTTGATCGCCGGATTTGTAGGATATAACAATGCCGGCCTTCAGTCCTAATTGACTAGCAACATCCGCTTTTAAGTGACCATGCGTAGAGAAGACATCGGCAATGGGAGGGAAAAGCGACGGAGCAAAGCCGAAGTAGTTGATCACGTCTTCTGAGGGTTTGCGCGTCCTTAATTATTTAGTTTATATTTTGATTTCAAAGTTTATTAAAGTTTGGTTTTAATTTCTACAATCGCAGAAGTGTATAGAGTCACTATTTCAATCATGCGATAAAAAAGATAATTATTCAATTGTATGGTTGTCTAGATGCATTTGCACCTAATTTTTTGCTTGTTGAGCACAAGAAAAAGGAGCAAGAAATGTTATTTCTCAATAGAAAAGCGTATTTTATGCATTTTTAATGGAAATTATTTAGAGAGATATGTGATTCATTATTAACAAGTAATTTTTGTTTGGTCGTTACCGCACTGATCCTGTATGACTAAAGATACATATGCTACGAGGTCTTTTATAGCATGCCATTGTAGCGATGCCACGCACAGAGCTATCCTCCGTCAAGCTTACACATAAATCAAATGGAACTGCAAGAAGGAAAAGAGAAAAGAAAAAGCACAGTTCAGAACCTAATAAATATCCTTTATTTTTATAACATAACCTTCAAAAATATTTACTCACCTAAAATCAAAGAAAATGCCTTCGGAAAGAGCTTCGACGGAAGTCGTGATCTCGCCCGAGAGTTTCATCGCAATAAAGTCTCCAGGCAACATAAATTTGTCGACATTCTGATAGACTTCTGGCTCATTCTGCTTGACCCACGCGAGCTTTGAAGACGTAAAATTTCCGGGCGAATTCAGCAGGTTCTCGAGGCATTTCTTTTGGCCGATGGTCGAGAAAGCAGCGTTTCCAATTTCCACAGCTCTTGAGTCGCACCAGATGATACTGTTTCGAAGGTGTTGCTGATTTTTGTCAACTGAACGTAAAGTTTACTGTTATTATTTTGAAGCTTGACACAAATCGTCTAACCTACAACCAATCCATGCATCTGATAGGCAATGCCAATGGCGACGATATCCTTCGGGTCGTACGCTCCAGATTTGTGACAGAGATGGATCGCATGTTGCGTGTTTTCCCACCATTGCTCCGGAGGCTGAAATTAAAAAAGTAAAACGCGTGATCAAAGCTCAAATTTATCAGGTGAGAAAAGTTTATCAGTTTTTATTATCATTTTAACAATTTTATTACGACATATTTTATTTTTAAATTTTAGCAAATTTTTTATTTTCGCAACACTTACAAAACAGGATTTTTATATGCCATCCTAAATAAAAATATGTGTTCGTTATTTTGAAGAAAATTTAAGTTTATTTACTTATTATGTGCTTTTCAGTAAAAGGTGCCCACATTCCTTTTTTCCAAGAAATTTGTTGATAATTTTCTAAATAAATTCAAAAAATAACCTGCTCCGCCCATCCGGGCTTTGGCACCAAAATCGGACATTCCTCTTTCGGATAATGAGCCGACGCCAGGACCTTCTGATCCGCGGCATTCAGCACCGAAACTTTGACGGAAGACGTGCCCAAGTCAATGCCTAACAAAAGCATAATGAAGAAGTATTCTAAGAATTAAGGCACTCTGTGCGAAATTCGAAAAGATCAAGGTTACTTCATTGTTAAATAGGAACAATGTAGAGGGAGCAAAATCGATATTCTTATCTTTAATGGCCATAAACTACTCCGCAACCGACGCTCCAAACTTTTCTAATGTGGAAATTGGAAAAGGTGCACAGTTCATTTGGACGGACGCGAATGGAAAATATGCGAGAGTGAAAGCAGTGAGAAAATTTGCTTTTTATTGATTAGGCAAACACGCGCTTTATTCGTTGTTTGCGAAGAGAGCGTCAAGAGCTGACATGCGAGAGAAAAAGAGCAGACCGAAAATGGAGCCACTGCTCTATAATTATTTGAAACGGTTAATTGGCGGATTAAATAAACAGACTTAAAATAGAATTAAAAAGTACCGCAAAATGTTGCGATTTCATAAATAATGCCTACTGACTTTACTTTTACACATGCGATTTGAAAAAGAGCAAATCAGGAAGAGAACTCCATTTGTGATACCGTCAGAGGAGCGCGGCGGCATTTTCTTCAGACAATTTCTCTGTCTCGATTAATTATCAACTGAGACTGAGAAATTTGAACACAAGAAGATAGGTAGGTATAACAAATCTAAGACAAACCAATGATATTTTTACCGAAATGTTAAGCCCGGACACACTAAATAAAATTTATTTTTCCAACCACTGTGTTTAAGATAAAATATAAACTCAGCTCCCAATCGCGATTCCTGCCATCGTAGCACGTATTGTTCCGGTGAGATGCGCAGGCCCGATCGAAATAGAACACGCGTTCCAACATCGGCCAGGCGAAACCAACTGCCCGACGATCTACGGGAGTGACTACTTGGGCATGAAACTCGGATAGTGAGAGCGATAGAAGGTTATAGCGGAGCAGCCAATAGTTGTTATTCGACTAAAGAAATCACGCTTGCGATGTAGTCACTCAATAACCCTAAAATTATTACATTGAGGGTGTAAACGTAATTTTGTAGAATTCTGTGTTCCGCAAGCAATTAAGAAGAGATAATAAATTTATGACAAATAAATCACCCTCAAAGTAAAGATAAATTGTTAAACAAAAATTCGAGACAACTGCAAACATTGTACTTTACAAATTATTTCTATAAACACTGACATTTAAAGGCATATGTTGCAATAAAAAAAGACTTACAACACGAGAGAAAATGCGCAGAGAATCCACATCCTGTAAAATATTGGAGTGCTTCGTAGTGAGCTTGTACAAGCACAAGCAGGACGACGTAGACATTGTTCACCGTCCGATAGAGAAATCGTACGCTGTCCATTTCAGGAAAAGTGTACTGTTTTCGTCTGAAACCTGACACTTAGAAAATATTAATTTTTTCAATACTAAAATTCTTACCTCTTGACTGATCCATAAGAAGATGCTGGAAGCCGTCAAAAAGCGCCGAGATATCATTCCTTCGACTTTCGTGAACAGTACCGAAATTAATAAAATGATTAGTGTTAGGGAATAAATTTTGTTTAGAAAAATAAAAAAAGCTTTCTACAATTTTTGGACCAAAAATAGACGAAATTACAAATACCGGGGACTAACGCAGACAATAAAGAAAGAGAAAATAGTGTGTGTATCTTACCGCCTGCTTCCTTCTGTTGATTCAAACGGAGGACACGAAAAACATTGTGAACAAAGAAGTTTATCGTGTACCAATTTTTTCAATCATCAATTCCGTCCAGGTGACAAGTTTCGATGAAAAGGTGCCAGGAGCGTTGAAAATTTTGGACAAGGGAATAATTTTCTGCCCATAAAAATATTTCTAATTTTGATGCTAAGTGGTGTTACGGCGATTTTGGAGTCTTGTGGTCTTTTAAAAATACGTGTATCAGGATTCGGTCCTCATAGGAAATTCAAAACAACAAATATGCCGAATCTAGAAATACTCTATTGATGCACGCTTTCTTCCCTTCTCCAAAATTTTCAACGCTCCTGTCACTTGTCTCACCTTTTCATCGAAACTTGTCACCTGGACAGAATTTATGATTGCCAAAATTGGTACATGATAAACCTTTTTGTCCACAATGTTTTTCGTGCCTCCGTTTGAATCAACAGAAGGAAGCAGACAGTAAGAAACACACACTATTTTCTCTTTCTTTACTATCTACGTTAGTTTTCCTATCAGAAGCGTGCATCAATAGAGTATTGACCGTATAGCATCAAAATTAGGAACATTTCAAATTTTTAAGCTACTTTTAAAGAAAAGGTCCAAATTACCCATTTCAATTTCGTCGAAGGCGAAGATCAGATCGAAAATGTTTGCAGTCATCCAGGGTCCTGCTTCGTATTACAGTATTCGGATTCCTAAACAAAAAATTTAATGTTTTTGATAAATAAATCAGCCTCACATTAAAGATAAATTGTTTTAAAAAATTCGAAACATGTGCAAACCTTGTACTTTACGAATTATTTCTGTAAAAAACTGGCATTTAAAGCCAAACGTTGCAATAAAAAAACTTACAACGCGAGAGAAAATGCGCAGAGAATTCATATCCTGTAAAATATTAGAGTGCTTCGTAGAGAGCAGGACGACGTAGACATTGTTCACCGTCTGATAGAGAAACCGCACGCCGTCCATTTCATCAAACGTGTACTGTTTCTCATCTGAAACCTGACAATTAGAAAATATTAATTTTTTCAATGCTAAAAATTAGGAACATTTCAAATTTTTAAGCTACTTTTGAAGAAAAGGTCCAAATTACCCAATAATTTGGTCATTGACCCATGAAATTTTGTCAAAAAATAGCTTACGAATTCCTCGCTTCTATACGGGGTACGGTAAAAGCCCCCCCCCCAAGCTGGCTATTTTTGGTCATAACTTTTTTCTGGAACATTCTAGAATTATGTGTGATGGCTTAAATTAAAGCTAAGGCTCTTGGCTACAAATCGGTATATTACACGCCGCATCTCGATTCAAGAATCTCGAGATTCAATTTTTTTTGTCTCTTTACTCTTGATTTTCACGAAAATTCAAGAGTAAAGAGTCAAAAAAAATTGAATCTCGAGATTCTTGAATCGAGATGCGGCGTGTAATATACCGATTTGTAGCCAAGAGCCTTAGCTTTAATTTAAGCCATCACACATAATTCTAGAATGTTCCAGAAAAAAGTTATGACCAAAAATAGCGAGCTTGGGGGGGGGGCTTTTACCGTGCGCCTTCTATACAATGGAACACGCAATCACCATCGCACCATTGCAGAACCTGTAAATAATAATTTCAGTTAATTACTTGCGAAAAATTTCATAGAGTAATGCCAATAATGTATGAGAATGAAATAACAAATGAAAAGCATTATCGTAAATTGAAACATAGAACTCAAAATTCAATGAGACGAATATGACACTTTATTCGTGTAAGAACAAATGTTATTTGAAAACTATTTATACTTTTCAGCGAAATAATGATCAATTAGAGCAAAATTGATGGGAATCAAATCGAGCGACTTAGATTCAAATATTCGTGCAAGGACAAATGTTATTTGAAAACTATTTATATTTTCATCGAAATAGTAAGCAATTATAGCGAAATGTGATGGGAATAGAAACGAGCGACTTAGATTCAAATATTCGTGCAAGGACAAATGTAATTTGAAAACTATTTATATTTTCATCGAAATAGTAAGCAATTATAGCGAAATGTGATGGGAATAGAAACGAGCGACTTAGATTCAAATATTCGTGCAAGGACAAATGTAATTTGAAAACTATTTATATTTTCATCGAAATAGTAGGCAATTATAGCAAGTAGTCGCCAAACGATTTATATTCTATTGTAAAAATGATGCAAACACGACATAAAATTTATTTTCACCAAATTCTCTATCTTATTTCAATTCGGCATTTGAATTTGTCTGGTGTAACGATGAAGCCCCGTCTTCGCGTCAGATTCGGTGACGTTGCTCCTGGCAGAAACTGAAAGGATGAATGATAAACGTATGAGTTGGATTATAGAGAATTTCGTATCTGAGGCAATGAACACTTCGTGTTCGACGTTAGATTGTAGACAATGATACCTTGAAGCTATTGAAGAGGTTGGTGATGAACAAGAATAGCTCCATCCTCGCGAGTGACTCTCCCAGACACTGTCTTTTTCCAATGGAAAACGGAATCAGTTCATTGCACTTTTTGAAACGCCCATTTTCGTCTATGAATCGATTGGGGTTGAATTTCAATGGTTCGGGGAAGAGCTGAAATGGCACGAATTTATATTAAGAAAATTTTGCACAATCTGAATATGGCGGAGAATATTACCTTGTCGTCGAACAGAACGCAGCTTATTTGAGGTATGATGCCAACACCTTTATCCAATTTCGTACTGCCTATATTGACTTCTCGCGTGGTTACGCGAGCCAAAGCGACGAATGGCACAATATTTGCAATGCGTTGCACCTCCTATAAATACGGGTACGTGACATTTGCATGCCGCGGCCATAACTCCTGATCCAGGGGTCATTTTTTGTGTAATTTGCGAAAAACGGTGTATTCTGGGATAGGAGGAACATCTGTATAAAAAAATTTTGAATTTTTTTGAAAAATGCCATTTTTTGCTTAAAAATTCCAGTTTTGGCGAAAAAAATGCGAAAAATCGAATTTTAAAGCAAAAATGGCATTTTTCAAAAAAAATTCTAATTTTTTTTAACATATGCTCATCCTATCCCAGAATACACCGTTTTTCGCAAATTACACAGAAAATGACCCCCTGTATCAGGAATTATGGCCGCGGCATGCAAATGTCCGTGTCCGATAAATACTTTCTTTGTAGTGCCTAAGGTCAATACACATCGATGATCAGACTAATCTCTAGTCAAATAGTTCGGATGAGAACCACTAGAAAGTAATGAGCTCTGGTTCGGTGTTTTCCGGAACAAAAAATGTATGACCAGAAATGCAAAGTCAGAAATACCGAGATAACTGCGTTTGTGAAGTGGAGATTTTGTTTGTCGGAAATTGTCACCAATCTATCCGTCGATCCAACCACTTTGTCCAACTCCTGGTGCAATTGATCTTGTACCTTTGGATGTGTAATTATGTATGCGAGCGCCCACGCTAACGTGGTGGTTGTTGACTCCTTAAAACAGCAATAAAGGTAGTATAGTTCAAAATTAATTACCTGAAATTAATTTTCTCACCTGTCCGGCTAGCCACATTTCCCAACAGATTCCCGACAATTGTTTAATGCTGAAATTATGCATTTTGATTTAGTGAAGAACACGATAAATAGGCACAGATCGGAATCTGAACTTAAGTTAGATTCAAGAGCAGTTATAACAGTTCATATGAGGTATAATTTCCGACTACTTGGTTTATTATTTATTTATTCTTACTTTCTACCAATCCTACTCCCGATCTAATGACCACAAACCTGAATGTATGATTGATTCCTTCTTTGTCCCGTTTATAGGCTTCTCTCAGGTATGCCTCAACAAAATCTGTTGGAGTAGAATCCGTCTCAAAATCAATGCTATTTCTGTGCTCATCAATTTGTTGGTAGAAAAAGTTGAACAGCTCATCGCTCGAGCGTTTAAATCCTCGAACGGCACCGCCGATGAGTGGAATTTTCGAGAATAATTTCGGATTTTTGGCAGTTAGAAACATTAATGGATTAGTAAATATGGCGAAGAAATTCCGCAGCAATGTTGACAGAGTGCGATATTCGGCGAGTTTTTCCTGAAATGTTGTAAATCCAAACAAGTATTGGAGGAGGTGTGGACATCTTGAAGCGTTGTGAAACAAGTGCATTGACACAAAATAAAAATAATACAAACCCCACAAAATCGATATCCGAATAAAATGGAGTTGATAATAGATCCGACACTAACGTCGATGACATCCTCAATGACGTCATATTCCTCATCCTTGTTGCCGTTCGAAATTTTAGTTTTTAAGGTTGAAACGATATGGGTCACCTCATCCAAAACCTTAATAAAAAAAGTGTTCATATTGTTTCAAGTAATTTTAACCTAAAGCCCGATTTATTTATCCTGTCACTTACGCGATCCTGCATTACGTTCTTGCCAAGTCCAAAATCTCGCAAAGTATGAAGAGCAAATCGACGGTGTTCTCTCCAAACGTCGCCGTCCGTGTTCGCAATTCCATAGACTCCTCCTTTAATTTGTTATATTGGCACAAAGGATCAGAGAGTATTTATACGCAATGAAACATTAACAAATAATATCAAATTTTTTAGAGATGCCAAATTTGAGAATAATTTTTTGTCAGCCGAAAAAGTTACCATTTATATATTTATGAAAGTTTTCCAATTCCACGCGTCCTGTGTACGAATCTCCGTCTTTTTGGATGGTTTCCTGTATTGCTTCAAAGTCAGCCAATACCACCATTGGCACTTCGGATAGCCAGATAGTGTAGACATTGCCGAATTTCTTGCGCCATTTTGTGAAGATCTAAATATGGGCAATAGCTGTCATGACTTCGATAATCTGATAGCGAATAGAGCACTAATCTTCGCGCAGATCGAAAACATTTCCTTACCTCATCGGAACAGTTGACCGTTAAGAAGGAGAGAACATTTCCTAAAAGGGGCAGAGGAGTTGGGCCTGGCGGAAAGTTTCGGCGTTTGTAATAAAAATTATAAAAGCATACCGCAACAAAGATTGACAGAATAATTAGTAGAAACATTTTAGTCTGGAAATTGTTATGGCCAATTGTAACCCTTTGTTCATTAAATACACTGAGAGCAAAAAGTACACAAGATAAGGACCAAAAGACTTTTTTCTTTGCCTTTTCCCAGCACTTTTAGGCGGAGAATGTTAATCGGATTATAGTTTCGAGATTTTGCTCGGAACTACAATTTCGGTTCTTTGGAAATAAGTGAAAAACTACACTAAAGAACATCTCCAACGTGGCCGGTGAAACATGCCCGATTAATCAAAGTTATGAATAAAAAATATGTATCATGTAATCCAACAATCTGAATCAAATAAATTGCTCATCAATCATTGATGAATTAGACCAATGACAAAATTTGTCTCCAACGCAAGAGAACAATATTTCACCTGTTCTGCGAACTAATATTTATTATCACATTTTTTGGCGTTCGCCAGCGGTGGTGAATTCTTAATTTCAGTAATATTAGATCACATCAGCTTAAAACTTTTAAGTTTGATTTTCGTGAATCTCTTGATGAAGTTTTCTAAAAAATCTAAAAAATTCTGAAATCATTTTTATACTGTTTAATTTACTGGTTTCTTATCTCTCCCTTTTGATTTTTGCTTTAAGGATATAACAGATATGCGTTACATCATTAATCTCGATTAAATCAAATTAACTGTAGGCTGAATGGCGATGGACTTGAGGTTAGTTCACAACGTAGGTGACTTCGTTATATGCTTGACTTCCGACGCAGCAAACGCTTTGTTGATTTTTCTAATTTTGACTCGAACCACGAAAGACTTCAAGCCTTACAGTCGATTGCTGCTCTGGTGCTCTATCGTTGACATGCTTTATACTCTAACCCCGTTCATTAGTCCAGTGAGTTTTTTTGGCCAGCGAGTTTTGTTATTAATGTATGAATCAGTTGTGAAAAAAATATTACAGTTATTTTAGAATATTGTAAAAATTCAAGGTCATCCTTAAAGTCTAGAACATTTTCTCTGTCGTTTTCTCTAACCACATTCTTTCGAAATTCGTTTTCAGCTCATACTCTTTCCTTGTCGTACGGCAAACTATCGAGATGAACCCTATTCTAGACAGTAGAAAATTTTAACTGATAATCTAAATCCTAGAAAATTTCAAAATGTGCTTTAAAAAATTCCCATTCAAGGATGTACTATAAATTTTGATTCTCTGAGAACTTTTTGTAATAAAAGAATAATAATCGCATAGTGTCAAAATTTCTAGCGCCTAATTGTCAGTCATGGCAGCTTTTTTATACTCGCCGATGGACTGATGCACCACTTCGGAATCAACCTCAACGCCTTTTTTATACTGCTGGTTTTCGTCGTGGTCGTGTTATCCGTTATCTGTGTGGTGATTCAATTCATTTTTCGATATTTTCTATTATGCAGGCATGTTGCATTAAACTTTTCACAAAATATATAATCTTTTTCAGAGCTCGAACATTATCAAATAAAGAAATGGGCGCAATTTACCTCGTCGCTGTAATTTTCAGCATATTTGTGTGGCTGAGTAGTGTTTGGTGTGCAAGCCCATTTGAAGAGAAAATGAGAGAACACGCCTGGAAGTTGCAGGAAGACAGCATGTGGGCGAACGATATGCCCAATTTTGTTGTCTTTAGTATTGTGAGTCACAGGAGACAGGCTTAAAATCACAATTGGACTACCGTATCAAACAGAAGTTACAAAATTTTGGTGTAAATTTTATAAACATTGGAGAGTGTTTCTCTCTCAGAATGTCATTTCTATTAAAAAGGCTCGGTATTTCCTAGAATTTTGATGAGCTATTAGGATTTGGGTGATTTCTTACAGGTGTTTCGCTGTTAGTCTTCAATGTTCCATTCACCAGGGAAGTATCCAAACTATAATTTTTCCAATGGGTCATTAAAAATTTCTTTAACATAACTTTGTAGAACGCAGAAAATATGGAACAGAGAGAGACGGTCAGAGAAAGGCAAGAGAGTGTGGTAGTGAGTCGCATACAGCGAGTAGCATACATTCAGGGTACGACCATCTCGCGTTATACGAAAGATACGATTTGAATGGCCTGGCTTTGCGATATAAGACCTACACAGTCTACATAGTTACGTTAAAAAATTTTAGCGACACCTCGGAAAAAATTACGGTTTAGGTACTTTCCTGGTCAATGAAGAGTGCAGCCTCCTTTTCAGGATTTCAAACGTCACTCAAATTATTTACAAAATTTGGAGGATTTAATTTCAGAATGATCCGAAAACAATTGTATTCGTCTCTGCCACTGTGGTGTTTTCGCTTGTCACCAGCGGGATTGTCATATTTGTAAACATTGCGATAGGACGGCAGTTGCGAGATGTCCAGAATATGTCACCGCAAACAGCCAAAATGCAGCGACAACTCACGAAAGTGCTCATGGCTCAAGTGAGATAAATGAAATTTTTTATTCTCTGAATAACGTTTGCGATAAGGAATTTAATTTTTACCTGTGATTTGACTGATGATTTCAGGTAACTATACCTGTAATTTCTTTCTGCTTTCCATTATTTGGCTTCTTTGTGAGTATAATAATATCGGTAGCCGAACAAACTTTCACGAGTGTCACTATAATTGCCTGTATGATTTCTGCATCTACCTGCATCCTCAATCCGGTAGCCGCAATCTATCTCGTACCTCAGTATAGAAAAGCGGTTGAATCGTTTATATGCGCAAGAAAGTCTCACTCAGGAGGATCTCAGCAGGTCAAAATGGTTACTCCCCCAGTGCAGTCCAGTTCGCCAACAAACTCCTCCGCTAAACAAAATAACGGTCCAAATAGCGTGACGTAAAAATAAGATAATTGTTGTTGTTGCTAAAGTTTTCTCACGGTCATATCTATGAAAAGTACGTACTTTATTTATTTTATTTATTTATTTGAATACTAAATGTCGTATTCAAATGCTAGTGCTTTCTTATTTTCATGTAAATTATACAGAAACTATTATTTTTACAATTACTTACATTTTCCGACATGCTTTTGTTTAATAAAACATGTGAAATTTGTTATGGATTAACGTCGTGTATTCTCTTTGATACATTTTTAACGATGAAAGGAAATAGCGGATTTTGATAGGTAGGGTGCATTGATAGATGTCTTTCCAAAATTTTTATCATTTAAGATTCTTGTCAGTATGATACAAAAATAGCTGGTTCATTTGTCCATTAGTATTACGAAACTTTTGTCTAAGCCAGTTGGTGTAGCCAATAGGACTATCTAACGAGACTATCCTATAAGGAAGTAGTCATTCAATTTCAAATGACTCATTTTTTACTTCCACTTATAAATTCAAAAATGTATAGATTTTTATTGTAAAAAAGAACGCTGACGCAACATCCTTGACAAGATTAGCCATTTTGCTTGTCTCCGTTCGGCATGTCTAGTTTACTCCTCTGGGAGTTTGACTTAAGATATGCGAATGCTAAAAATAAAAGCAAGAAAACACAATACATAATAAAAGCTGAGTCTTCGATTTTAGGTTTTGTTGTTGCTTTTCATTGACATTGTTTCTTTATTTTTCCTCATTCGCGGTCCTTTTTTCGCGCATAAATTAAAGGGCACGTAAACAAGTGAACTCCAAAAGGAAGCATTCTATGTCCTGAGGCTGTTATTGAGCACTCTATTAATGAGGCTTTCCACTGCATCTCTCTGTGGTCAGTAAAGTTTACATTATAGGACGAACTATTATCAACGCTCAAAATATTTCTATTTTTGCCACTTTGGGTACTTTAATCAAAATAATTGCATCACTTAGCTACACTGCTTAGTCATTACATTTTATTATTTCCCGTATTATTTTAGCGCTGAAATTTTCAAGTATGTTTCTGGTCGAATATATTTGTTTGTTGTTAGCCGCATCCAATCATATATTTTCCTAAGTCAAGCTCAGTTAGCAACATTGGCCGTATTTTGGCTGGTATTGACCTTATGACAGTTCCCTTCATTTTTTGGCACTTTCTCACTTTCACCGTATTGCAAACATTTATCCGCCCTTTATCCTCATATTCTTGCCCTTTCACCTGATCCAATCAAAATAATTGACCTTCCCACCCACCTTTCCCCTCATTCATATATTTATTGTTTTCCAGCACATTTTATTGCAACGCACCGAATTGCGTCGAAACCGTAAATAAAGTCTATTTTCATTTTATTACTGCGAACGCCCAACATTTTTCTCCAAGCCTATTCTCGAATTTAATTCGCAAAGAGAAATGATTGCGAGTTAATACAAAAAAAAGCCCAAAATTTAAAGGGACATTGTCTGAAATGCGAAGACTGAAATGAATTTCGAAGAAATAAACAAGAATACACTCCGGCCCCTTGGGGCCAATTTTTGCCTCTTTAGCCAACAACGGAGCACATGCCGGGGGCTATAGCGGCAGAAGCGCTAAATGAAATGCCCGTTCGAGAAATAAAACATGCAACTCACTGGACCATGGATGTCGTCGCTAATTCTCCGGATAAGGAGCCATTTTTTGCATTTCTTACGAAATCAAGTCGCAAGGCTGTAGTCAAATTACAAGGGTAGCACCAGGGGTCCACGGGGGCACGTGCCCCCTCCCAAAATGGGAAAAAAGCAATTTTGCAAAAATTTCCCCCCAAAAAATCCTGGGTGCGCCACTGAAGGATAGGCTTAACTTAGAGACGCATTTAATGAAGACAACTTCCATTTTCATATATTTTCACATTTTGAAACGGTGGTACCATCGGAATAAGTAAAAAGTGATTTCGTGAAAAATTTTTCGAAATGAAAATTGTTTGCTAAAGAAAATAAATTTTACAAAGTTTTTATCAATTATAAAAAATGGTAGGAGGACTTCAGCGAGAGCCGGAACGGTCAGACAGCTCGACTGAAACGAACTCGTTTCATATCATTGTGTGCCGATCGGTTTTGCGTTGGAACAGACCTGGAACCATGCTGTAAACATCAGCATTACTCGGTCTAGTACCAGCTGGGATGAGAACGCCATTATCTAGCCACCTCTCAGCCGACGTCCAAGAAAGCTTTGCCATGCTAATGGTTTATATCGATACTTTTTGCAATTAGAAAGAAAAGATGAAGTTCGAGGTACTTGTTGTATGTTTTTGTTCCATGTACGAGTTAGAGGAAGGAAGAATAGTGAAGAGAATTCCATTTTTTCGTTGTGGTTGGTAAAAACGAAGAGAAGTTGGATTGGTAAACCAAATGATATTTTACTGAAAGCATTGGAGAACAACTCCATCGATGGCTGAACTGTCGGAAATCCTATGAAGTAATCACCTGACTGAAACGTCACTTTTGAGACATCTGCTGATGTTTCGGAATGTGATTGAACTGTATAGTATTTACGCCTGTAAATATGTTTCCAGTTGCTGATACCACACGCATCTTAGCATTTTTTTGACAGAGATCCTGGACAACATGCAAATAACAACATTGCGTGCTGTTATCTTTTTAATAAGAAGCAGAGGAAAGGTTTGACAAACTTAGCGCAGGTAATTCAAAGTGCAGTGAACTTTTTTGCTATTTGTCCTGCATCTTCTTTCAATATGTTCTCCCTTCCGTTTTATCCATACCAAAATTGGCGATAAACGGACCGCTAAGACAAAAATTCGAAACGAGTCCAATTCCGGTGGGAATTAAAACTTCAGCTGGGCAACTCTTTCTTTGCTTTCCATTTTCGGGACTTGTTTATGGGACTAGCGAGGCCGTTCTTCAGTCAACTCAGCTCTTCTTATTCACTCATTCTATAACTGGAAGAGTACATCACAGCTCAATTTGACTTCCTCAAACGCCTTTGCAGATTTCTTGGCATGAAATGAGAAAACAAAAGAGTGCATTTCTTAGAAAACGAGTGAAGTTTTACATGAGAAAAATTGCTAAAATAGCTCCAAAGAACCGCCTGTAGGTTATCTTGTTGACCTTTCGATTGTGATTGAGAACCATTTGCGTCAAATTAGCATAATAATCGGCATAGAATGGAGATTTTCATAATTTTCGTGAGAAATATAATAAAAAACTACAAATCGAATTCTTTTTAGCATTAGCAATCTAGCAAGAACGCATCAAAATTGATTATCAGTGTTGATCGGCGTTCAAAATCCTTAAGTGAATATCATGAGAGCAACAGTTTGCATTTTATACTTTTCTAAGAAAAAAAATCCAGATTACCAAGTGTAAACGTTATGCTTCTAATTATTTGATTAAAATTTTCGTATTTAAATTTCACAAAATTTGTTTCGCTAGCAAAATCTTTATATTCGGTGTGTTTATATGCCACACATTGCAGGTATAGTAGGTCGGTACCTGCCAGCCTGTGCCATTAAAACATTTACTTACAAAAATTTTTTTAGAGAATTCATTATTCCAATTAAAACTCTATTCATCCAGCCCCAAACACACTCTAATTATACGCCATTACAACACTGTTATTGCATGCGTCAAAAGCAGATGCAATCTTTTCTTCGAAAACAATCAAAAATAAATTCGACGACGTTTGTTTTCGAGAATGCAATTTTGCAACATGTAAAAGTTGCAATGCCGAATTTTGTATTGCGACATTTATTTATGTCTTGCCTAAATTGGAATCGCCTGAAGATCAAAAAACTGATCCAGTCAGCTAAGCTTAGACGGCACTGACTTTATTACAAGAGCCTAATCAATTGCGCCTCTCTTCACGTTTTAAGTGATATTTGTTCTTTGATCAAATATCAAGACTTAAAAGTTCGTCCTTTAAAGCTTTTGCAAAATTGCAACTCATTTCCCTTTTGTACTCTCTTTACCTCTTTCAATAAGATGGCGCAATTTAACCGCTAAGAGTTCATTCGACCTCTTGCAAACCCAAGTTTACTCCTGGCTCCGTGACCCAAAGGGGCAAAAACAAACCCAAAAGGGATGTGCCTTCCAAGTCTCATCGGTCTCTTTTATTCCAGGCCACTTAACAGACCGGCAGCCGCTCAAAATGAAGTTGAAGTGCAATAGCCAGAGGCGTCCGCCCTTGGTTCATAGCAGTCCTCTGACCCCCGTTGGTCCTTGGACCGATCCCAATTGGGGGGGGGGGGGGCGTGGGGGAATGTGCCACCCAATTCTGGGGATTATGTATGAATGTATGTGAGTTGCCAAAGGCATTTATTGCCATTTGTTTTGCGAGATAGAGACTCCAGGCGACTCTCGGAGGCCGGAGCTTCATGGCTTCGACCCTTCGCCCCCGGATGCCCGCAGGATACCGCTTTTTTGAAAAGACCGAACTTTGTAACAGGCTTTTAAGGCTATTGTTGTGGTTTGGAAAATTGAGTGGTTATTATTGACTCTTAAATGGGCCGAACGAAGGAACGTTTGAATTGAGATAAAAGCTCAAAAGTTTTAACCTCAGCACAATTTGTTGCAAAATTTGTTGTCCCTGAGCAAATTTCTTCACTGCTAATAGACTAACAGACCCTTAAAATTCCACAACGTTAATAAGCAATCAAATAAATTTTTCATAGAATTATATTTTTACAACAAATGTAATTTTTCAAATTGACCTTAGCAGATTTTAAAAAATTTGGACAATGCCCTTTTTGGAACCCATAAATGCCACATTTGTATGAGAACGATTAGACTTTTATTTTTCTATAACTAAATTCTTTTTTAATCCTTCCATAAATTTATTACTCTTGTATGTTTGATTACATTTCAAATTCGAAAAATATTAAGACTTCCGCGTTCGCTTTCTTTGAAAGACGCAACTGTCTGCTTCGTTATTCTTTAGTTATTAGGACTTCACTGGGGAAGCCACAAAGAAAATTGGGTCTGTAATTATCACTTGCCAAAAGCTCAAGCCAACCAATTTGGATAGAAACAGATTTAATCTTAAGCTTTTGAAAAAGTTTTGTTTTGTATGGTGCAGATATTCTCGTGAATTCAAAAATATACTCTTTCATCGGCTATAATCCGAATTTTTGACAAAGCTCAGGGGTATGCAAGGCTAACAAATGGATCTCTGATCCTTAAAAAGCATCCAGAGCCCGGAGCCGAATTCCAAAACAGCCACAGGTCTAAAAATTTGGGGGGGGGCAGTTCTGAAATAAATTTAATGCAGGTTGTTACCAATCCTGGCGCGTTTTGCGGAATGCTGAGGCATGATAGCCTTGAGCCTCGTGGGTTTAAGACACGCTTAAATTAGCCTAGAGGTCATGAATAATAGAGAAGGCAACCGTTAGTCGCACGAAAGTTTGCAAACTAAATGTCTTTCGATGTTTCTGCTCATTGTCGCTCTTTCAGCCCAATTTCTCAGAATCTCGATTTGATGGCCCAATTTTCTAATAAATTAATTATTTCTCTTTGCGGATTAAAAGTGAATCTATGAATCATTCGGTGTGATTTCATTGCTTGCGAAAATACCCTTGCTAAATCTGATATTGACGTCTTTTCCGGCTCGTTTTCGTTGGCCCACGCCATTTTTCATCTATTTTTACTATTTTCGTCGGTCCCTCACTTTCCGCTTTGCCACAATCGATTCTCGCCTCGAGCTATCATTTAGTCCCCGAAGTGGTCCAAATTTTAGCAGGTAAACAACTGATCCCTGTTTTCGCCCACAAGCATCGACAGGTGTCTTGTCAAGATATGACAACGTGGCAGAAATTGGATCATATTTCGAAAAGATAACTGCATATTTTTGTCACCTTTCGTATATTTTAGACTAGTGGAAGGCCTCTGATTGAACTGATGGTTGGATTATTCAACCTGCTCTGAGAGGGGCCAAATTTGGGTATAGGTTAAAATAGAAGCTAAGGTCTAAGCGTAAGTAAGAGAAGCCAAAGATCTGTTCAAAATATGTGGAAATTGGAGGAGATTTTAGATTATCAAGCTATCCCGAAGAGGGGCCATATTAGAGGCTTACGATAATATGTTAGTCGGACCAATTTGGCTCTCATTGCTTTGGCCATCTATGCAAGGCCTTGGATTTTTATATCATTTTATATCAAAATTTTTGGAGGTCTATTTCAAAAACGAAAATTTTGTTCTGAAAAAATTTCTAGCCTTCAGTGATAGCAGTTCATTAGCGTCCAGAAAATTATAAGCGGCAATTCGTCTTAATAGCAATTTGTCTTTGGTCTTTTTAAGTCTGATTCGAATTAAACATTGCCGGGCTTTATCTCAACGGAAGTGTCACCTTTCAAAAGGTATCTAATCGATTTTACCGTTATAAAACACCTAGCACTCATCGATGCCCCTTTGGCTCTCAATAAACAACTGATCCCAGCTTTCGCCCACAATCGCCTTTTAAAAGCCCCCATTCAATGAGCAGGTGTCTTCTCTTACCTGAGATAAAATTAAGATATTGTGTTAGCCCCGAGCGTAAGTGCTAGCCGCGAAACATTGCTGGTCCCGGCCTTGAGAGTGACAAAAAAGACAGCAATTTGTTATGGATCCAGAGCCAAGTCAAAGCCCTTCGCTCGAACAATGCTCAATATCGGAAGTCAGCTGCTTTTGTTATCACCTTCACTCTTGAGCCTCTTGTGCGTCCTCGGGGCACTTTTTCATTTGGCTACGCTTGAAATTCCCATTAATTTCGAGCCTTTTACTTACCAAAATTCGAAGGCTCTATGTATAAAGTGCTGTTCCTTCCATTAAGTGCCGGGATTAAAAATTGAGTCCGAATGTCTGGGTCAAAAATCGATATTTTCTTCGGTTATAGGATTTTTATTGCGTTGAAATTCGCACTCATACCGCTTGACCGCTCATTTGGTTATCATTGCCCTTTGTTTTGCATCCATCAATCAAAAATTTGACCTCATTTTTTTGGAAGAGGAACTCGTAAGTCCATCAATATTAGTATTATCCATCGTGGGAACGTTGTGTACTTCCAATTCGCATACCTTTACTCATTTACTACATTTTAGCTTACATCTTATCGTTTATATCGTACGTTCGCAAGTTGGGGATAGCCAAATTTGTACTCATTTTATGCGCTTAAACCAATGCTTGAGCGTAGGAGATTGTTACATATTATAAGAGCTAGTCTTGACTTAAGCTTGAATCTAACTCTGATCTTAACGATCCTTAGAGCCTAAGAGTAAAAGTGACAACCTAAAGGACATCTGACGGACTTCACTCCTCTGATAGAGATTATTGAGAGTTCGGATCCGAGTGCTTAAACTTCTAAAATAAGTTTCAAATAAGTTTTTGTCATTTAAATAGCAACATAATTTTACAGTTTATGCTTCAAAAATTTACTTCCAGAATACGCTCAAAAATAGCGCAACTTTAGAAGTGCCTATTGTTTCTTAATTTTGTTTACATTGTCCCAAATTTGAAAATTGGTTCAATTTTAGCGTCGTTCCAGTTATCTTTCATTCTCGAACATGTTCGTGCCGAGCTCGTCATTGTCTTTACGGCTCCTATTGTCATTAGTCAAGTTTTCCAAAAAGCGACCTTTCAATCATCAATGTTGCCTGACTTCGTCCTCATCCAGAAATACTCCTCATTCTTTTTTTTTCTCGTTCACTTTTCCATTGTCGAACATTTCCAACTAAAGTGTCTCGTGGACTTGACGGCTTTTCTTTCATTGCTAATTTACATGTTCCTGAAACAGTGATTTTTGAATAAAACGACATTTTTGGAAAGTTGCCATGTCATAAGCGAGTCGAGATTATAATTGCCGCTCATTAACATCCATTGGCTTCGTTTCTTTTCCATTCGCTCTTTTAAATTTTTTTCTCAACCCAACTCCTTCCTCTTTTCCACATTCTCAGACTCAACTCTTGTTTCTCGACCTCGTCAGACTCAGCTTCGAGCATTTCCTTCATTCTTAATTTGCCACAATGCGACATAATCCGGTGTATATTCATTAAAATATGCGCGAGAAAAGAGCTATGAATTGATTCAATTTATTAGTTCTTGAGAAAAGATAACCGTTATAGCCTTTGTATATGCTCGAGATAGGAATTATGAGTGTTTGTCTCGTTGAGTTGTTTACCGCTAATTGCATTTGGACCATATTTTCTCAGAAAACACGCGTGAAATTTCTGCGCATGAAAATATTTATATGAGCTCTATTAATATCCAACCCATTAGTTTGTCTCATGAACCAAAGATTGCGGTCTGGGCGCTTCCTATTTATGGAACAGGAAGTTTATTAAAATGTCGTATTGTATTTTTAGGTGTATTTTTTATAATATTTTCTCATGATAAAATTTCGATCTAGCTATAAATTAAGTTTTATGAACAAACCAACTTGGTTCTGGCGATAACCGGCCAGATTTTTTATGGATCCCTTGACTTTTTCACGCTAATGGACTTTTGAACCATCATTACTCAATGTACTCTATAAGGTCTAAGTCAAATAAATCTGGTCTAGACAGGAAGCTAGGATGACCTATGATGATAACATTTTATAACGTCATTTGATCTATACTTTTTATATTGAAAGTAGTGTCAGGCTTCCTCTCATCGAACGTCGGTCGGTCCTCAATACAGCCTCAAAATAAGCTCACCGTCCCCAGACTAGCCGATTTTGCACTTATATCGAGACGCGGCTTTATATCGAGATCCGACTGCAAAATATTTTGTAATCGATTTACATTTAGAACGATGGAATATTACAATACTACGACGCCGAGCACAAGTCAGATTGAATCTCCAGATATTAACAATTCCAGTAATGCCTCAACTTACTCCGATCATAACGGCGGAAGTGATTGTGTGGAACACTACGACTACTATCAGCCGACCGAAAAATGGTTGTTAGGTAAAATATGGATTTGACACAATAATTGAAACAATTCGCATTATAAAATTTTGATCTAAAATTTATAAAGCAAAATGTCGAAAACTTAAGTTTTACGTTCAAATTTGAAACTTTTCGGCATTTCATTCTTCCCTGCAGAATATATTTTTAGAAATAGGTTATAATATAAACACATAACTAATATATAACGAAGCTATATAAATATATACATGAAACATTTACAACAGAAAAAATTGCTCTATAATCTAAGAGTATTTTAGATCTTTAGTTCGTTTTCTATTGTGCGTCAAGAAATGTTTCATTAGTGTTCCAAACTGAAGTTGCAATTTTACCTTTCCTCTCATAATTTACCTTGATATTTTCAGGCATTGTCGCGCTACCTTTCATCGTAATGGGCCTTCTGGCCAATGCCATGTCAGTTCGTATATTTTCCCACCGGCAAATGAGAACGCAGCCGCACAATTGGTACTTGTTGATCTTGGCAGTGAGCGACTCTGTGATCCTTCTTGGTGCCTTTTTTGTCTTAACTTTGCCTCGGTTGGGAGAAATTCTCGCCGCTTGGGATGCTATTGCCATCAGGTAAGGTCATTTTAATAAGCATCAAACAAGACGGAAAATAGTTGATAAATTTTGTACTTGCTTTCTGTACGTGCTGATAATTAATCGCTATGAACACAAGACAGCTAAAAGTACATATTTTATAAATTTAGATACTAGGCTATCAAAAACACACGCCCATACATAATATTGTTATTAATTGCGAAGGCGTTTCACTTACTCGGCAAAGTCGAATATATTTCCCCCAAAATTGTGTCGCACTTTTAAACACATCCCATTGTTTAGAATAAAGGGATGGGAGCTTGGCGCATACAGAGAGGCATACAATTAGAGTAGACATAGATCACGGCTTTTCAAATCGCTGCAATCTTTCGTCAATATATTTGTACGGTAATCCATGTCTGATGCAATTTGAAAGGCCGTGAGATAATATTAACGAATACGATTGAAATTTTGCACAGATCCAAAAATTATAAAAAATCTTTTCAGTTACTATTCAACGCCGTACATGTATTCTTTTATGACACTTGCTCAAACTGTAAGCGTGTGGATGACTGTTGGTTAGTGCAATCGGGATTACACTCCCGTTTACTCATTTACTGTGTGTCAATTTTAGCCATGTCCTTTCATCGATTCATTGGCGTGTGCCTTCCTTATAAGGCCACAACAATCCTAAAGAGATCTCACATCAAGAAACTCATAGTCGGCGTTATTTTTACGTCCATCCTCTTCAATTGCACAAGGTTTTTTGAGGTAAGCGAGTTCCGTTAGATGAATAGTGTCATTAATTATATAGCACCCTGTTTTGATCTTTTCGTTTCCCATATAAAATATTTATCCACACCGTTGATATCCTGATACGAAGTCCTAGGGATGTAAGCGTTATTTTTTAGTGACTCTGCTATCTTGCTTAATTTTTTAAAATCTAAAATTTTAATTATAAAATAATTTTAACTCTGTCCAAAAATATACCAACACACATTATTATTATTTGCTTGATTTTCCGCAAAAATGCGTGATGCCATATATGCTAATGTAACATCATCAAATTTATAATATAGCAATCTTCCTTCTAAGGAAAATATGATAGGTGCTTGTGCTTGTGCACAAGCACAAGGCATCGGGAGAAGTGGACGATTCATAAAATAAATATAGTGGAAAATATTGGAGGATTTATATATTTTTTAATGTTTTAGAGAAGTTCAAAAAGTACATTGAAATTCTTTCACATTCGAATTGCTTATTTGAACGAACCTCAAACATAAACGATTAGGAATGGTTGTGTTTATCGTTTTTAAACATTTCGGTTGTCTAAAATGGATCAAAGGTAATTGCAGAGATAAAGATATATTGAGCATATTTCAAATTATAGCGATTTTTATATAAACGTAGTAACATTTGAAGAATAAATTTGCATACGACTAGACAGGTATACGTTTAGGTTCACATTGTGCAAGTGTGCTATATGGTTCCGATCAATACGGAATTGCCCGTTCTTCGTCCAACTGCTTTGAGAATGAACGAACTTTACCGGAAGACTTTTTACGAATGGGCCTACACTTTGATTATGTTCGCAATACCGTTCACAATTCTCATTATTGTGAACTCTATGGTGATTATGGCCATTCACAAGTATGTTTTTACCGTTTGAAAGCTTTTCTATTAAATTTGTAACACTTTCACAATTACAAATTTTGAAATGAATTTTCTAAGTGACTTTTATTTTTCTAATCTGCATTTATTGTCCTCTAAATAAAAATCCATTTCAGGTCACGACGAATCCACGCCAAGCTGAACATTTACGACGATAGCGCACGTAAACAAGAGCTGGCCAAAGAAATTTCGACTTCCATTATGCTTGTGGCCATTGTGGTGGCGTTTCTCACCTGCAATACTTTGGTAGCTTATACTTCCAATGAACTATGTGACATTTTGAACTTTTAGGCATTTGTGGTAAATCTTATGGAGAAATTGCGCCTTGACGATCTCTACGTCCTTCTCGTGCCTTGGAGCAATATGCTCGTCATGACAAATGCCAGGTTGGTCAGAAAATTAAAGAAATAAACTGTTTGTCTTATTAGATTGTACTTTTGAAATATTAAATTCTGATTACGGAATAATGCTACAATTGAACATTTTGATATTTTACGTTTTTTGTATAAGCTCTAATGTAAAATATACCGTACCAGTATTTGGCTGCAGTCGGGATGTCCGTCAGCATTTTTTGGAAGTCCATTCTTATTTAATTTTTAAAGGGGCATTCCTATCGGTCCTTATTTTTGAAATGTACCAATCTTAAGTTAACTTTTTCCGGGAAATACGATTTTGAGGTCTAATTTTACCTAAATTTATCCAAAACTTGATTCTCAGGGGTGCTTATTTTGTCTGTCCGTGACCAATTTTTCCAAAACATGATTCTTAGGGGTGTTTAATCAAAATTATTTTTCTCTGGAGCGGACAACCGAACCCTGGAAAAACACTGGCAAAAATAAGGAGCCGAAGGCACACCCCGAGGGCTAGCATACCGTATTACCTCTTGAGTAAGCCGTTCCATTGTAAGCCCCTCTAATGTAAGCTCCTTTAAAGGGGGTCGACTAATGTAAGCCCCCTCTGTTGTACGCCCGCCTACCCAAAAAGTGCCAAAAACGGGTTTTTTGCCAAAACCGATTTTCTGCCCTCACTGGTAAAAGCTGGAAAATATACACGTCGGGGCTTACTCAAGAGGAAATACGGTATCTTTGTCCCACATCAGATAACAGGGTAAAAAGTACCACATCGCACACTTCACCGCTCTTGATGGTATCCTTTTAACTATATTCTTCTGTTTATTAATTCGTATTCAAATTTTTGTAAGAATTAAGTTTCATTATTATCGTAAATTGAAAACATTATAAAATAAGGAGTTCTTTCTAAAAATTTCCATTTTTAGTATCAACATTTGCATTTATTGCATGTTCTCTGACCGATATCGACAACTGATGTGCTATTATCTTCGATTTTGTGGAAGAGCTGGCGGAAGAAGCAAATCAAACAATGGAGAAAACAGTACGTACAACGTCAATTTAAGCAGCTTCTAACAAATTGCTCAGTGTTTTTTGAAGAATGTTTTATACTTTTCAATGATTATAATTAATGAGAGCGTATAATAAATTGATTAATTTTATGCAATACAGGGAGTAGTATTTTATGTTTTCCAGAAATTTTCCAAATCGAAGTTTGGAACCAAAGGGAGAACCAAATGGAATTTTTTCTTATAATTTTCTTCATTAAATCAGAAGACTTTTGGTAACAATCCCACTATAAAATTTTACGACAAAATTGAAAAGCTGGAGCTAAAATATCTCATCAAAATAAACTTTCCGTAGCTTGTTTTATCTTATTATGTTTTATTGAAAATAAATGTAATAAATACAAATCATCTAGCTCAAAGCATATTCGATCTCGTCAACCAAGTCAGAGGTAAAATGGCCTAGCTAATCATCATATATGATGTCAGCAATATTGACTCTTCTCAGCCATCAAGTCTTTTATGCACAGCCGATTGTTATAAAAACAAAGCGCCGAAATTTTTTATCGTCTGTTGAATTAGCAAATGCACTAAATATTTATAAGGTGGTGGTCAGATTTATAAACCGATGAAATCATTGTGTGATTTTACTCCACACGATCATTCTTCTAGCATGATTGTAGTAGATTCCTCCGTTTCTGATTCAACGGTTGTGGAACTCTTTGTAGTAGTCGATCCCACAGTCGGATTGCTCTGATTTGTTGAACCTGAAGGTGGCTGGGTCGGCGCGGTCGACTCGGGTGGATTTGTGGAATCACTGGGACCAGTGGCATTTGAAGGATTGGCATCGGTAGAATTGCTCGAACTTGTGGAATTCACAGGTGGAGTTGAAGTGGTTGCACCTGAAGAATTTGTACTGGGGTTTGTGACATTGACAGGATAAGACGAATTGCTAGGACTAGTGGAATCCACAGGTGGAGATGCAGTGACATTTTCAGGCTGTTCTGTTGGATTGACCACAGGCGGTTCGACTTTACTGCTCGCGATTCCGACCTCATCAGTTGCTACGTTATATGCCAGGCAATGGTTCTCGAGAAATTGCTCGCCGATGTGTATAGCCTCGGAATTGTCGTCGTTTTCATCGCTATCGTAGTCAGAGTAATCCATATAGAATAATTCGTATGCATTCAGAGCGCAATGGCCTCCATATGACTGAAAATGAGAAAGTTAGTAATCATAATGCTTTAATGTTTGAATTATTTGTAATCAATTTACTAATATCGGGATTTCAACCAATAGTTCATTTTTTAAACATCATAAATTTTAGTTTTAGATCATTTTTCTTATATGAAATGGGAAAATATTCCCCAATATACTTTTCCTTATATGTTCTTCCGGTACTTTCTTTGTGGCAAACCAATTTTGTACTTTTTTGTACCGTTTCCAGGCCATTTCGTCATAATTTTCTTTTGTAATTAAAGTACATCGTTAAGTACTTTTGTTACTAGCTTCAGGGAATCCCTAATGGAGTCTGGTTAAAAATTTTATCTATATGTAAAGCTAATGACCTTCCCAAAA
Organism: Ditylenchus destructor; assembly: GCA_022814885.1. Taxonomy (NCBI): domain Eukaryota; kingdom Metazoa; phylum Nematoda; class Chromadorea; order Rhabditida; family Anguinidae; genus Ditylenchus; species Ditylenchus destructor. Next base: position 680,765 of record JAKKPZ010000016.1, on the reverse strand, counting down.
ATTCGGAACATACAGACAAAATAAGCACTGGAAAGAATCGACTTCCCGAAAATTTTGGACACCTCACGGACAGACAACTGACATCATGAGACACTTCGTGAGAATAACACGACCTCGTGAGAACAAATCACGAATCTGACGTCAGATTCGGATTCAGCATCACTGAAAACCGCGGATGTCAAAAATTTCGGGTCTAAATGGCTAAAAAGCTGGGTTCAAAATTTTTCCTTCTCTCCCTGGGACAGACGGAGATAGCGTTGCTCTAGCTTACTGTAAGGCATTACCATAAAAACTTACGTAAAGAAAGTCAAGCGGTGTGATCACAACTTGGTTTCCTCCAACTGATAAGACGAGTTTCGCATTTGTGTCGCAATCCACGACATAATCCCAAAACGAATTGTTCCATTTCGCATTGGTGGCTTTCACCAACAATTCAAATACTTTCGATGAGACAAATATGCCGCGGAACCAGACGCCCGTATATAGGCTAACGGTCCCCGTGATGTTCTGCACAACAGAGCCGCTCGAGTTTATGGCAACTGCTGAAGTCGCGTTCAAGCTGTAAATGCCTTTGGAAAGTGCATTGGAAAATGCATAATTTGACTGGCAATGAACGGTGTCGAGTCCTCCGAGAGTGAGATGGTTTGTGACGTTCGGCGTGTTGGATCTGGAATAAATCTGTCTGTGATGTGTCTAAAAGCCTGCTTCCCCCTTCGTTGGAGAAATTTTGGAATTAATTACTACTATTAACTAGTTTGGGTTGTAAGGATTAATTCAAATATTCATAAAGTAAACCGTACGGTGCAATCGTAATGATCGGCTGATCCAACTCGTTGGCCAATTGTGAGACCAAGTTTTTGGTCGTGTTTCCAAGAGAGGAATTGAAGTTAGCAAGCCCCACAACTCCGGCCGATGTGGGCTCATATCGCATAGAGTCAATAATGCCAAAAGACACTGTAGCCTGCGAGGATCCGATCTGAACTGTCATATAGAGAATGTGAAAGTTGGAAAGACCGTAAAATACTTACAATTAGGGTATCTCGTCCAACATGTCCGGTTCCTATCCAGCTCTTGGTGAAATTGGTTCCAGCATCGGAATACGTTGACGATTCGCTAAAAGTCATCCCGATTACAATTTTCAAACAAAATCTGGATATTTGATAAAACTTCAGCGATGAATTTACCACTTTTTGTAATATAAAAACTATAATATGTAATAAAATAAGGTTCATACCTTGAGTTATAGCTATTCTCGGGATCGGGCTGTTCTTCCCAATATCCTATTCTCGCGTCAGAATCAAGCACCAGAAGGTCAGAGCTGTAGAACAAATCGAAATCGACCAATAAATTTTGCACTGAAATCCGACTTAATTATTTCTGCAAATCATTTCGTAATTATCCGAAAACATTTTGCAAGATTTACTTTGTTAACCCTTTTCTGTTTCACTTACGTGGAGTGCCAACGGATATGTTTCCCACCAAAGCGCTGTAAGAATAGTCAGAGCTGTCATTTAAATCCACAGTTTCTGTCCACGATTTTCGGATATTGTGTCCTCTTTTGAGCGCCTTTGGATGCTTCATATGTTCCGATCCTGAATCCCGGAGTGCAAAAGAAGGCAACATTTTGGCGATGGTTTCACGAGCTCGCTTCAGATGATCTCTGGATGCTTCTTTGGAGAGTCTGCGTCTGGTGGTGGGAATTTGGTGCACTAACGCTTGAATCAGAGCCAATAACGGGAGTAGAGCTAATAAGGAGCGCCAAGTTATAAGTGCATTCATTTTTACGAATGATGCTGAAGTACAAGTTTTAATTATGTTAGTTTGACGATTAAACTAAAAAAATTTTGTAAATTCACATCACTATTTATAACGGTTTAGTGCAATGAGATTTGGGGTGTGGTTTGACGCTGTTTTGATTATTTTACAAAACAAAGATGTAACTATAAAGCACTTAATTGAATGAATAACAATTGTTGGCTGATAACAATGGCGAATGTTTGGCTCCGTTCGTCATTGTGTTTTATTAGCAAAAACTATAATTGATCAACACAAATTTTTATGTTCAAGCATCCATTCTGACATGCTTTCATTTGTAGTCTCTGCCGGAAAAGGTGCGTTGCTCTTCACGTTATGCGATAGTTTGTACTTCTGAGGTGTGGTAGTTTATAGTTTTCTTAACCGCAATTCCCATTACAACGCTGAACGGTACTGATGTTTAATCATTCTAAGCCGTCTAAAAAGCAGAATTGGACTTGAACTTCTTAAGGATAAAGAAGATATTTTTATTTTTTGACAATTACTCTTTTCCAAACACCCATCACTTTTTTATTTGCATTTCTAATTAATTCTTCATTGCTGTTATACAAATATCAAAATTATACAAATACAAGTAATGTTGTTATTAATCATAAAAAAGGTCTAATTCACTTGTACTTAATCGCACATGAGTGCTTTGAGACATTTCCTTTTATTGCTCGTTCCACTTTTGTCGATTTCACCGTCGCAAATACAAATGCCAAAAGATCTCGTAGTATTTCCATATTTGCTCCAACCAATTCCAAATCCAATGCCATATTTCCTCTGGAGGTCTTCCAGATTTAGGAACTTGCAAATTGGTCGACAATTGTGTTTGTCATCATTATCAGGGTCGTCATCAATAGCAGTGTCATTTTTCCTGAAACGTTAGGATTAAAAATGTGGTAATATAATACCCCAAACAACAAAATTACAAAGGGACACGGACGATTCATCAAATGAGACGTTTCATCAAATGGACGTTTCATCAAACGGGACGTTTCATCAAATGGGACCTTTCATCAAATATTGTGAAAAATGGCCAATTTTTATAAAAATTTGTGTTTTTAGGCTATTTTTACCATTCTTATACATTTTTAAATTAAAATTACACTTTTACCTTAAAAATTTTCATTCTTTCTCATATTTTTCATTATTTATCTCATAGTTTCTCTATTACTGTCGGTAGCAATACATGAGAGGTGCAGCCAGTTGGAACAGTGACTGTCGATTGGCTTAAACCAAAAGTCGCGCAGCCCTGATAAGGGTTGTTCGGGAGCTTAAGCCTAAGTCTAAGTCTTGCTTTGGCCCAGGTTGTTAGAGCCGCCAGCCTAAATCCTAAAATTGTTTGGCGCCTTATAAGGGCGAAAAATGTAATGGCATATGAGCCTAAAAATCCGACGATTGCAACACTGAAATAGCAAAAGCGAAGGATAAATTTTACCATTATAGAAAAATGGTTAGAGATAGTGACCGGATATTGAAAGGAATTGCTCAGAATATTGTCATTGATGATGTTGTTGGAATTGATGATGTGATTGAAAATGATGAATAAATTTTGTTTTTACGTGAGCGCTAACCGAGAACTAATGCCGAAAATTCAGGAGAAATCCATATTTGGGTATTTAGCATAGAAATACAGCGAAATAAAGCTAATTTTGAAAATTTGATGAAACGTCCCATTTGATGAAAGGTCCATTTGATGAAACGTCCATTTGATGAAACGTCCCGTACCCAATTACAAACCCTAACCGCTCAAATTTTAATAATAATTAATAAATAAAAATCCAAAACTAATGCCAAAATTTCTAAGGCGCAAAATCTTGGCCAAAAACAGTCGAGATTTATAAAAAAATCATTGTCACCTTTTTTCATTCCCAAAAAATGTGCCATTTTTCGGTGCTTTTAATGTCTGCTAAAGTAACCCTCTACAAGTTTTCGATTCCATAAAATTACCGTTAGCTTGCTTGACTAATCTTCAAAGAAACTCACACCGCAGTTGCTTTGAAGGCTTGGTCCTTGTTTTGAATTAAATTCGCTTCAGAAATAATACACAGACAGAAAATGAGTGATGCAGTTGATTTTTGCATGGCTTGATGATGGATTTGGATAAAAATATACACTTTATGCTGAAAGATACTCTGAAGAAAAACTTACTTTTATACACATTTGGTTTTCCTCTCTTATGTCCTTCTGGGAAATGGCAACACTGTTTGTAATGTTGCATTATCATCGAGTGAATCATTGTATATTTGTGTTAAATTCCCCTACCCATCCGTCAGAGCTATTCTATTCAAAATTAAGGTGAAATTATGAATTCGGTGTTGTCATTGTTTTATTTCACTTTTGTTTTACGCAGTGTTGTCAAATGTTAAATGCACTTTTCTAAAGGATTTTACCTTCAATGACAAAATTTATCCGTGAAATATTGTACTTACACAAAGAGTCGAGAAATTTCGCGATAGAAGAATTTTTTCGCGAAAAATAAGAAAAAAGACCTTTTTATTACCATTCTGGCAGCTTTAATAAATGCCAATCCTGTAAAAATGTGGAAAGTTACGATGTTGCATTATGGAAGTGTTGCACTTTCAAGAAAGTGACAATTTAGCGTTATTTCTTCATTTTTGCTCCATAAAGAAGTACTGCCTGTCGGAAGATAGTAGGTCTCTTTTGAATATGTCGATTTGAATTGGCTCCACTAGCGCCAATTTAATTTAGAAGGGGGCTAGCGCAAATCTGATATTGCTAACCCCTTTTAAAATAAGATTTTAGAGGGGGCTAGCAATATCAGATTTGAATTAGCCCCCTTCTAAATTGAATTGGCGCCAGTAGCGCCAATTCAAATCGACATATTCAAAAGAGACCTACTATCTTCCGACAGGCAGTATATTTCTTCTAGAGTGGAGAGAAGACTCTTTGGATGTCAACATCGATATTTTACCCATAAAGTGCTCTTCAACTTCTCGGATATTTGCTTTAGTACGCATTAATTTATTAATCCTTTCTGTGCTGTGTTTATCAACTTTTAAAATATGTACCGGCTAATATTTGGCATGATTGAAAAAAATTTCACTTTCCAAGGTCTCTCACTCTTAGTCAACATCAAAGTTAAATGTGATACTTTTCTGTAAATTATGAAATTGATACCTGTTAGAAATTTTCTATCAATATATTACATACGCAGAAAATATAAAAGGTTAAATGAACCCTAACTTAGGCTAAGAAACATTCATATTTGTCAGTTACAAAAAATTAATATGTTAACAAAGAAAGTTTCATCTTTTAAAAACGAGTTTATTATAAAACATACAAAGAAAATGGAAATGCGGTTTTTATGATACAAAAGTACAAATGAGCAAATAATCAGGTTATAAATTACTGGCAATGGCAGTCAGCGCCTCTTCCATGCGCGATCCCGGCATAACTTCGATCGGCGCGTAAGGCTCCGACTGTTCCACTTCGATCGCCTGTCTTTTGCGCAATTCGAGCAATGCGTAGAATTTCTGAGCCGCGGTACGACGAGTCGATCCACGCGTAAACAAATCCTCGAACACAATCTAGAACATGTAAGTTAGGTGAAAAATTTTTTTGATAGGACAAATGCTGAGAAATATTGTTCGGATTTTCAACTTTACCTTAAAAGTCAAATCCGGGAAAGATATCTCGATATAATTTCTAAACAACACAACCGGAAAAGAAATATCTCTTCCAGGGCCTTATTTTTGATATTGCATTTAAAATATATTCGGTGGCTATAAAATGCTTACTTTGTTGTCGTTGGCTTTCAGCTTAACAACAATTGAGTGCAGAATGCCCTTGGTGCGTCGCGAAATCAAATGCTCGTCCTCTTCATCCTCGTCTCCCTGAAATATAACGTTTTTAAACGTAGCCTGTTTTGAAAATAAATTTCATATTCCAAAACATTTCAAAATATTCTCCAACTGTCTCTAACCAACCTCTTGTAGGCACGACTTGAGTCCTGAACCTCGTTTTTCGCTGGCCGGTGTCGGCATAGCACCATTCGGGACTTCAGCATCTTGCGGTTCGATGTTCTCCTGGTTGGCAATTGCATTATCCTCATATGGCTCCGGAACAAACGGCGTGTTCGGATTCCAATCCTAAAATTCAATGTATTATTATGTGCCAAATTTGATTAAAGACATTAATTTATTTAACATTTTAATGCTACTAACGAAACACAACAAGATATGCCCTTTGTACATAGGATAATTATTATACAGGGTACGGTAGATACCCCGAATTTACAATTCTCCACTACCAATCTTGAGTGGGATATGCTTGATTTAATTACTGGTCACAAGCGGCACGCAGCATGTAAAAGATTCCTCAATTATATTTCTCTCTATATTCCCACCTGCATATTATCCAAATTGTCGAGTTCATCGAAATTATCGACCAGACCCAAATCGCGGTGAATCTCCTCTGTCAAATACTCATTCATGTCTTTAGCGCATAGCACCAAGTGTGATTGATACAGCTAAAACAAAAAAGTGTTAAGCTGAATAGCAAAAAAAGTAGCGCAAATTTTATATCACTCCTGTATTGAAAGAAAGAACAATGTTGTGGTAACTATAACATTTTTGTTTAGCGTATAAACATCGTAAGAATTTCTAAATGTTGCTATTTGAAAAATCCTATTCGAACTTTAAAAGTTAAAACATATAATTTTTAAAGTATTTTAAAATACTTCATTTTTAAATAGTGTCATACCTTCAAAGTTTGTGGATTCTGGATTGCATTAATACATCCGGGCATTGAGAATAGCTTTTCAGTGGTTCCGTTTTCTTTTAGACGCATCAATCGTTTGGTCGGCGGCGCCAAATCCAACGACTGCACGATATCACTGAAAGTTATAAAATAAAAGTTGTCATTGGCGTGAAATTAAAATGTGATGAGTCATAACTGTTAACATAGTTATCATGGAAGATTCCTATTAATATTATCATTGTGAAGCGTTTTAAACGCAAAAGATAGATGTTATAATATGGTACAAAATTTTAAGTAGCAATTATCATGTTTATTAGTTTAAGCTCACGTCTTACAGTTTGCTAAATTATTTCCCATAACCGAAAATTAGAGATTAATTAATGTTTATTTTGCATGGTAAAATGATAAAATAATGTACCTTAGGTATGTTATATTTCGTCATAAAGAGAGGATTTGTGATTGGAAATATCAAAACGTATACTAGCCTCTTGGTAACATTGTGGTTTATAACATACCTATATCAGTGGCGCAACCAGGGGGGTACCGGGGGTACGTACCCCCCCCCCCCCCCAAAATGGGAAAATTTGAAAAAATGAGTGTAAATCAGTGCAAATTTGGGCAAAATTTGGTCCGGTACCCAAAATCCAAAAGTTGGGGGTACCCAAAAAAGTGTACCCCCCCCCCAAAATGGCCATTTCCACTGAAACGTGCCCCCCCCCCAAAAAAAAAATCCTGGTTGCGCCCCTGACCTATATATGAATCATATTTCAAAACTAGAAATTGCGCTAATTTAAATGATTCGTTTATCGGTTAATATGTAATTATGTGAAAACATAGCAACACTGACCTATAGTCGGCCATATTAGCTTTCATCTCATCACCGCTAATGTTTTTCTGCTCATCAACCACCAAACGACGCTTGCGTCTTTGACGGACCACAGCTTTTTCCTGGTGTTTCTGATTGAAAGCAACCTGATCCAGTGGTTCTAGTACAATGCCCGTGCTTTCACCTGAAAGTCTATCTGTTAAAAACAGAACCTTACAATATTAATTGATGTCATCTTCAACATTTATGGTAAATTTGGGTACGAACATTCAGTGATTTAATTGCTGCATTGTAGTCTATTTGCAACATCAATCAATTTCCAAGTGATAAAAACGCTTGGTAACAGTAGTCAATCATACGTTTTGACTATTTGTGTTAGGTGCTAAATTTAAAAAGAGCATACTGAAGTTTGAAGTGTTGTCAATGTGAGCTAGCGGCTCCCTCCCCAAAGATGCCAAATCGCTCTGCTTTCTGGGTGCTTCCAGATGATCGAGATCCATTGGTTGCTCAAAAAGATTGTCCAAGTCCATGGCATTTCCCATGTCACCAAAATCATCGGCACCGAAATCTTCATTTGCTTTTCGGCCAAAAACATCGTCCTCCAAAAGACTATGAGGCCCTCTGTGCTCAAAAGAATTTCCAGCAATATTTGAGTACTTTCCATGACGAGCTGTCTCAAAATCGTCATGAAATGACTCTTCGAATCCGAATTGATCTCCTTTATGTTGGCTTCCCATACCAAAGTCATCTTTCTGAAATATTGAAGATTAATAAGTTAAACTGAGGAAATATATATTGTGAATATCCTGGATCATGTCGTAAAAACCAATTTAACTAATTAAGCTGACACTAAAAACAAAAAATTTAGACAACTGCAAACCAAATATATGTTGCAAGAAGGGTAGCTCGCATACAACACTTACGTTTACGACCTCGCTATAAACACTTGATGTCTCACAGTTGTCTTCCGGCAGAGTGATTTGTCCAATGTGCACTTGCTTGGTTTTGTACTGTTGCATCTTTGGAGTTTCATATGGATCGAAGTCGGGAATGTCATCCAAGTCCATCAGTAAATCCTGGAAAAATATTTATCATTTAATTAAATTTAGAATTGATAAATGAAGGAAAGTTATGAATACGGATTTTTGAAAACAACGCAATGTCAGGATATTTTCTTCTTGGCTTCGCAATGGCAAGTTTATATCATACCCTAGAGAGACCGCCACCTTCTTTTTCTTCGCGTTCTCGCAGCTCTACATCGGCGGCACCTGGTCGGAAGGCCATTTTGATTTTCAGGAAAGCTTCATTGAGGTCCGACAATACGTATTTTGCTTTGCGCGAATAAATTCTGACCAATCCTAACAATAAATGTCCGGTGGTGCGCAAAGAGAGCTTCACCTGGAATTTAAAGTGTTATGTAAAAATTAGTTTTGTTAATTTTTACTCTCTTATTTTTATTATTATTATCCTATTCTGTATTGACACAAAAGTGCATATACTGGGGCATTTTTAGCTGTAAATTCAAATATTTTCCAATAAAATATTAATCCGGATAGACTTAATATAAAATTTTGGCCAACAGTTTAAAATTGTGAGTAATAGATAGAAAGTGACCTATGTTGTAATGATAGTTCTTGTACAGTTTAAAGTAACATAAAACTATAGCTACCTTTGGTTTCATAATTTCGTCGACAGCATCCTGCACATTGGTCTCAAAAATTTGCGCTTTTGTCAACTTTCGCTCCCAATGCGCTGCCAGCCAAATTTTTGATAACGGTCCTTTCTTCGATAGCACAAACTGTGCATAGAACATGGCGTTTGTTGTTCAGGCTAACGGTTGTAGCTTACAGAGAATAAGTTTCAAGTTGCAAACGGTCCTGAAATTTATGTCAATAAAAGAGATGAGTCATACAAGAAATGACAATGGCAACAAATTTATCCGGAATAGTCCGGTATTAGATGTCAACTCTAAATTGGGGACGCCTTGGCCTTATGAACGGGTTTCAAATTGCGGTAAAAATATCGATGAATGTGCAAAGACATCTCACAACTTTCACTCTGCTCTAACGGAACTTTCATTTCACCAGATATTTTTTCGGCAATTTGTAACTGTATTGGAAAGAGCGTCTTGAAGATTTGAGTTGGATTTATAGCGCCGAAAAGTTGGCGCTAACTCAAATGCACTTTTAAAGTGCCTTTTGTGGAATTTGCGAATAGGCTCAGTACAAATAAAAATGAGCACCTGAGCCTGTCACAAAATTGTTCAAAATATTTACCAAATTAATTATTAAAAATGTTTGCTTTTTGGTGAATGAATTTAAATTAGCTGAACACATTTTTGTTGAACATATTTTCTAAAATTTTTATCAACGTAGGATACAATCCGGAAATTGTTGAAACATTTAATAGCAGCCAAAAATTGTTTTAAGTTGGATGCATGAACGACATATGACAAAATCAACTCACCAAAGACGCCTAATCTTATCGTTCGAAATTTATAAACCGAGTTAAACATTACAAAAGGCATTTCGGTTTGCAGTCGTTTTGCCTGATTATTCATTCATGAATATGATTTTGAGAGAGTGTAATTCTGTATTGTTTCACTTTCTTTTTCGTTGGATCAGAGAACATTTCTTTCATCCCAATCAATATTTAAACGCATACATTTCACTCCAAACATAACGTAATTTTTAAACTTTCTCTTATCACTGATCTTTGATACGCAACAATTGCACATAAACAAGGTGATTAGGTTGATTGACTCTCGAAGCGATCTCGTAAACACAGGAGCCAACAATGTTGTTGTCCTTGCCAAAAAGCCAGGATTTTCGGAATTTTTCTCTTCCGCTGCATGACTAGGTATATCAGTCGAGATCAAGGAAGGAAAACAATTCCAGCTCCGTATTATTGTTTAAAAACTTTTCTGATCAGAAATGAATGCTTGCAAGCTTTTCGCTATTCTATTCGCAATTTTGCTGACGACGGTTTGCTTTTCCGAGGCTGGTTGGAAAGATAGCAAAACGGGAGAATGTAAGTGACTTAAAATAATGAAACTAACAAAGCGTCAGAGTAGACAACTTTATGATACGGCTTTCTGAATTATCGTTCAGAGCGATTATTTTAGAAAAAAAACTATAATTAAGCTCAATATTTTTTATCGCCGAAATTATCGACCAAATTTACATAAATTAGCGTTTGTCTTACTGTAGTTTGTCCAAAAAATTCTTTTAGCGTGCAATGAAAATAATGACTGCCTTGGCAGAGGCATTTGTTGCGGATTTAGCAGTAAAGAATGTTGCGGAACTTATCAAATCTGCCAGTCCTCCTGGGCCGGATTGAGACAGGATTGTGTGGACGAATGATGCAAAGGACATTACGTTAATTGTATTCGATAATTATAATTCGTGTTTATTCCTGAATGCGTTTTAAATTTATATAAACATTATTGCAAACGATCATATGTTACACCTTTTAAATTTTTAATTATATTTTTCAGAGCTCGTCTCAGGCAGAAACCAAATGTCCTCAATTGGTTGTAGTCAGATGAAAATCCAATTTTTTGAAAATCTATTCCATGCGTAATAATTTTTGTATATGCACCAAAAACCACGAAAGTTAGTATATCTGTTTGTCGGTTTATTAATGTTGGTCCAAAATTAATGTTTGAATGTTTGGCGTTCTGTTTTACCCACTTTAGAAGGGGGATTGCTTAAAACTGATATTTCTAACTCCCTCTAAAATCGTATTTTAAGAGGGCTTAGCAATATCAGAATTGAGGTTGCCCCCTTCTAAAGGGGCTAAAATGAATGGCGCCAATTCAAATATTAATTTCGTTACCGACATTAATAAACCGACATACGGATACTACAATTTGTGAATTGTAACTGCAAACACTTACTGGAAATGTTTTTGGAATTTTTTTATTCAGATAGAAAATTACAGAAATAAGTCTGAAACGGCAAACAATCTGTATTTAATAATAACGATTTTCAACAGAGCCAATGTGCGTCAAATGCCAAAAGTTTCAAAGCGAACTGAAACAAAAATTTGAACGAAACGTAGATTTATTTAGTGGGAAAAAAGTTGGTAATGAAAATCATGATGGGATTGCTGGCAAAACTTCCATTGTGGGATGTCTAATTTGTATAGCTTGAACATTGTTGGCCTATGTCCAAGTTGAAATTCAGGATACAAAATACTCAAATTGTGCCGTAGTATAGAATATAGAAGACATAGCTCTATTTTTGCGATATCCTGTACCTGCGTACCTCGCCGTCGCACAATAGAACAAATGATGACAAATGATTTACGTTCTCCGGGATTATATCTTTAACCCACGCTCATTTGACGTCCTTTCCCCTCTTGGGGCATACCCATGCCAAAAGCAAGAGACCGGCCAAGATGTCAGACAATTTGACGACCAAATCCGCGGCCAATGAGCGACCATTTTTGATGAAAGCAAAAGTCTTTCGCGGCCGCGCCGCTTTAATCCTTTCTTCCATATATGTTTTCGCCCCAACTAAATTGTTCTTTAATATTAGCTCGTATAGCTTTGACTCTGCCCTTATTTGTCTCTTCCCAACAATGCGCATTTCTGATTCTGTGCGGAATTAATTGTTTATGTTGAAGAATTTGCCTTTAAGTTTTTCCCTCTAAGTTATGTGTGACAGAGACATTTGCGAAGGTTGATCTGTTATCCGGGATGTCATCTATATATGATGTGTGTATAATTCCGAACATATGCCTTTATCTGTTCACAGAGTCGACTTCAATCCTTTGTCTTTTACCCAATGTCGGTCGTTTAACCTTATTCATCGATGATATCTCCCTATTTTTTTTCTGTTATTCTTTTGTTTTTCGTACCCAGCTGCTTCCCTTCTATTGATAATTAGGGTTTGTTTTAGATAATTGTGCGCAAAACATGAAGAAATAAATTTCAATGACAAATAAATGAGTAAAATTTTAGAAAAAACAGACAGCCATAACAGATGGGAAATTCTTAACCGCACAATCCAAATTCTAGCTTTGACTTTCGATTGAATGCATTTTAAAGCATGTCCTTGTAGGGACATTTTCAAGCCAGTGGCTGGATTGGGGTTGACAACAACTCAGTTGTTGTCCTTTTTTACTTGAGTGTCAATCTTTTCTGTTGCGTAGATTAAACAATTAATTCTCCATCAAAACAAAAATTTGTTGGTAATGCATGACTCAGGTTTATTGTGGGAAATTGCAATTGGAGAGATAAAATTCGAAGTTTGATTTCTGTTTTCATTGAGCCAAAAATTATTATATTGCTTTCAAACCGCGGAAATTTAACCTTCAACTATTGGCTCTTTTTCGCAACATTTCCTTCCTCTATGTGCTGAGTCACAAAGGAAATCACTCTTTCATATTTAAAATTCCCACATAGTTCATCGGAATCTTTGCTCAATATTATCGCGAATTCGAATATTTCTCACACGTTGATATACAAAATTTTGTCAAAAGTCACGTGTTTTATTGGAATATTGTCTAGACAAATTTTATTATCAAAAATTACAATATTGCCGAAATATATCGGCATTCTCAAATATAATTACCAACTATCAACAAAACTAATGCCAATTCTCGGTAAATTTGTTTGTGAATTAGAAACACGGGCTTCAATCCAAACGATATTAACGCCTTCATAACTGGAAAGGGTTCTCCTGCTTTCATAAGTGTGGCCTGAACAGGAAAGGAGCTTAAGCTAACCTCGTAAATCAGAAGATTCTATTTCGGACCAAGGATTAATCGACCTACGTACATAGCCTTCTAAATATAAATCCTGCCTGGTATTTATTTACAGCTGTCTTGTGTTGCTCGGAGGTGATTTGTGGATTTGATATAAAAATGATAGTTTACAAAACAAATAGTTTCACACGATCACAATGAGTGGAAACCATTCTATCGTCTTTCTTCTTTGCTGAACTGAGTCAGAAAATATCATATGAGCATATTTGGCAGGAGGAGACGGATTTTTGCTCAATTTCTTTGTCAAAGAAGTTTGCTGGAACTTTATGGATACCTTTTCCAAACTATCACCGAAATCTGTACTACAATTATGCAATTTATGATACCAATCCCCAGAAGCACCCAATATAATTAGCTAATGACCTCTAAAGATTTCCTATCTTTTATATATAATGCAGATTGAAATTTACAGCACTTTTGAAAGCAAATGTTTCAGTTTTTCCGGGAATTTTTAAAATTCATTTCTTGGTAAACCTTTTATTACATTTAGTTCCTCGTCATGTTCTCGCAAAATAATTCGTTATGACAGGTAAATCCGTACGGACCTCATTTATTTCTATGAACTCAGTGATTATCGTCTAATGTTCCTTTGATAAGTAAATTTAAAGCTAATTTTAAGTTTTCGGTTTTTAAACATTCAAAACTTTATTTATCCGAAATTTGTAACAAATTATTAACTTTCAACTTGAAAGTATTTTAAATTTATGGTCTTTAAATAATTGAAATTTATGCCTTTGGCTTTCGAAAAGTTGGATTAACTTTGAATCTCGCGCCAGACAATGCATGACGTGAACGCAATATCTCTAAAGCTATATTCCATTAGACAAATATCAGCCAAACACTTAATTCATGCCTCGATTCCATTAACCGCCCCGATAGGTGTTTTCGGGGCGATTCGTGCCGCCAAACAATTATTCACATTTGCATTTCTCCTGCTCCGTTGTTCTTTACTGCGCCCCAGCATTCCCCCTGAGCCGTTTGGGTGTCCATTCGCGGAAAGCGACACAACAATCCAACAGTGTCGGGCGGGGGCAAAGCCCATATCCCGAAGCAGAGAACTAATTTACATCACGGCTTGGAAGACGAACTGCTAAAAATGTTAGTTATCCTCGCAGCAGCAAAAGCAGTTGGCCGCCATTTTCCGACTTATTCCTGCCAAGTCGCATAACCACGCAGTCCCTGGATGCCCTTTTGCAGCCGAGCGCTTTAAATAGGTCAACTTTTGTGAACCAACATCCCGAAAGTTCCGAACTTTAATAAATTTGTTGACAAATTCTGTCAAAGGAACTGTTGTTGAGTTGACATAATTGTTATGTCCCGTATGGCATGCGCAATTTGCTGCGTACATTCCAATAAGGCTAATGTCTATTCTCTCTGCTGACTCAATATTAGACCGAACATCCTTGACAAGATTCACCCAAAACAACTTTTAAGTGCAAAGATCTCATTTTGTAGTGTGTCGTCAATTCTATGACTTTGTATGTTTCCCTTCGTTGTCTTAGCTTGATTATTCTCGAGATTGTGAATAACTGACGAAATAGTGCAACGGAATGTTCAATTGATTTTGCTAAGGAGCTTCAGGTATTTCCGATGTATACCTTTATACCTGTCGTTACGCCGTTAATTTCGCCGATTGTTTTATTTCGCTCAAAAGAGACCGAAAATAGCTGCAAAAAATTGTGTTATACTTATGTTCACTTCAATTCATAAATTGTATTCTTCGTAGAGTAGCTGCGCAATGCCGCTGCGCATCTCAATCCGCTTTGAAGATAAAGACCTGGGCAAAACACAAAATGAGCACTCCGGCAGGGGAGATGATTATATAAAAGATTTAAGATACAAAATCTTGCAGACATTTGTCTCAATTTGAAAGGTTTTCTTTTAAAAACAAGAATTCGTGCCATAGACTGACCGCCCACGTGAGACATCTGCACAAACATAATTTAAAAGAGCGTTTTCGAGGTTCGTCCATTGAGATTTGTAATGTTAAATAGCGTGTTTTCGCTGCCTCACTTCCGCGTTAGGACCACCGCGATATATAATTTGACAATTTATTATGTATTAATTATTAATTATTCCGTTAATTCCATCTTATAAATGTATCTTAATCTTTGAAGCCAAGACAAGGCAAACGCTCCCTAAAAAAT
Organism: Ditylenchus destructor; assembly: GCA_022814885.1. Lineage (NCBI taxonomy): Eukaryota > Metazoa > Nematoda > Chromadorea > Rhabditida > Anguinidae > Ditylenchus > Ditylenchus destructor. The sequence goes on along the minus strand of JAKKPZ010000016.1, from coordinate 665,498 downwards.
TGTTTAGAAGACAAAATATAGCCGAAAATGGTATACGAGAAAGCAACACTAAATAACTGTAAGCCTTCTATTACTTTGCAAGAATAAATTTTACATTCCAGAGGTCCATATAATTATGCTAAAACTACCGACTCCTAGGAAAATGAAGTATTTCAGTGTATATAATTATAATTATTCTAACTGAAAAGGCATTTTGATTCAAATGAAAAGTGCTTTTTTGTGGCGCAAAGTGTTTTAAAGAATATCCTCTTAAGACATATTTAACATTTTTAGTTTCAAAGTTATACTGTCAGAGTTCAATGTCACGTTCTTATAAGATGCTGAAAATTAATATTGGTTTCTGATCGCTTATAGCCAGCTACGTAGCTGATGTCAGAACAGTTACATTACTATGCATGAACTGAAGTATGGCTCTCAAACTGCTCGCACCCTGATCGAGGACCTCATTCCTCGCATTGCCATAAAAATTTTACGTGCTCGATCCAGAGCTGAAAATTTGAGCCTGAACTAAATTTTCATTTATCCGAAACAGAAATTTGCCCTTTCCTGGCGAAATTTGACGCTTCTCAATTCAATTAACGCATTTGACCGATTTCTATATATGTAATTATTTTCTCTCTATGTTTCATTTGTTTCCGCTTCCTGAAGCCTTCGCATGACTTGAATGCGAAGGATTATGGCGACATTTGACACTTCACCAATACGGGCACATCGCCAAAATTGCCATTCCTTATTTCGGATGATCTTTGACCATTTTCTTCACGATTTAACCACCTTTGGGTAAGTTTCGCGACATGTCAAGATGTCGCGCAGTCTACCCATTTTGTATTCTTAATTTCGCAATACTTGAAGAAATTTGAAACATTTTCGAAATTTGAAACGTATTCCGCAATACTGACGCACTTGAATGTTTCTAAAAATGTTATCATGCATTTCTAGCTACAGCTTTTCGATTTATATTCCCGTTTTAGCCCAAAAGCCACAGGGCACTTGGCGCTGGGGGCAATGAGAAGGGTGTGGCGGCATTCGAGAGCATCCGCTACTAAACTTTTTATGTCCCTAACGCCTCGGAAAGTGTCGAGTGGACGTAAATTGAACACTCTCGGCGCCGGTCGTGTCAATGGATTGTATGTGCGGCCCATCTTCGCCTTCAATCCCAATACCAATTAGCGTATTTGGTCGAGAGCCGGGGGTGCATGTGGCACCTTTGCGCCAAAGGCACTGCCTCCGGCAGCGTCGCCAAAGACTTTCGGCCCATCTCGGAAAACAACAACGATCCATTCTCGCCCCTGAGATTGCCTTTCCCGATTTCCTAGATTTACCCTGAGGGTGAATTAAACCCGAGAAGTGTTCGCGGCAGTCACTGAGTTTGGTCCTCAATGGCTAAAATGCTCGAACGTGAAGTTAATTTAGTTCCAGTCATTATTTTTAACGCCAGGACCAAAACGGACATTGGATCTCATTTGTTTGTGGTTCCCGATTTGGAAAAGTTTCCTGATTGAATGTACTGTTTTATGACTTTTTCCTTTGAGACTTGACGAGAGTGGACGATAATTCGTCCAAAATTTGTGCTAAGTCCTATTGTTTGGGTTTTATAAACGCGAGAGAGATAGAACGCTCATGGCTAGAGGATATCGGGGAACCGCTAGAGGGATATGGCATCTGGAAATTAATTGTTTTGCTAATAACCTTGATCGCCCTTTTCTCAAAAACAGAAAATTTGTGAAGTATTTCAAATCTGTCAAAATCTGTCTGAACTTTTATATAAACTTTTGTGCAAACAAATGAAAGGCAAAATCATCATCTTCCTTCGTTCTCGTTTCCGTTTTCCCTTCCCATATCGTTTACAGGTGGATCTTCCCACAGATTTTTATGTCTTGTTTTCCATCCTGAAACACTGATGCAAAAATGACTCATGGCAAGATCAAATTCTGATCGAAGAAAAAGATTCAAATCGTTTCAAAGTGTAATAGAAGCCATGAAATATAAAATGCTAAACAATATTTGTGTAAAAAATGTTTCCCGAAAACTTTTTACTGAAAACTTGTATTAGGTTAGTTTACAGTTCGTAGCTCGTTTGCATAACCGTCCCTCTATGTCAAAGAATGACTCAATTTCCTGACTCGTAAGTACTTAAAAGTGCATGTGGTGAATGGCTTCCTATTGTCCTCGTGAACATTTTTCCAATGCCAATTGAAAACGTCTTTTGTGGACTAATTAGTAGGATTTGTTTACATCAAGTCCCGTTAATATTTTCCTAGAAAACGAGAATCGAGATCGGAATCTGTCACGCGATTCTCTGTTATTCACCTTATATGTGCATACGACGATGTCTTGCAATGCAAAATTTGCAGATCCTAAGCGAGAAAAGTTTAGGAAAGAAATATTCTTGCACGCTTTTCATCTGTCCGATAATTGTCTCAATTATTACTTTTAAAGGTTAGGCGACATTTTCGGATAAGCCTAAGGATAATTGCTTGGTTTGAAACCGAAAAGTTGGCTTCAAGCAAGTGTTCCCTACCATGTTGCATTAGGGAATAGTTATATTACACAAACGCTTATGTCTAAAAGCGTAATTGCTAAAGGAGTCAGATATTATGCTAGGTTGTATATTTTTGAAGCATCGGCTCCAATACACTGTGCTCTTCCTAATATGCATTGGTTTGGACTAACGAGTCCATAATCGAGATCGAGGATCAGCTTTAATAGTCCTTTTGTCAAATTTTGCTCTGATCAATAGCATGATAGAACATGGCAGCGTCGTAATTTTTTAAATTTCAGATGCCTCAGGCCGTCAAAATTTTTACCATATTGCTATCACATATTTTATTCCTGCCATAACACCTTAATTAAACTATGGATTCTTCGATTATTTTGGCCATTTTCTTGGTCTCGTCTCTTCTGACTGCCATAAGTGCCTTTGGTGCGGGATCGATCGACGGAGAGTCGGTGGTGGTGACGGCTAGTCGCAATCAGCCCACGATATTCCAAGCCTTTAAGGCCATTGCGCTCAGCATCCTGGTTTTGTGGACGGTGGTGGCCAACTCGCTCGTTTTCATAGTGCTTTACAAAAATCCCAGACTTCAAACAGTGCCTAATCTTTTGGTAGGTTATAACTTGTGTTTTTTCAAAGTAAAAAGTATTGAAAGCCAAACAAACTGTAACAAAATCAACAGCAGTCATTATTTTACAGTAACCATTTTAATATTTAAAATTGTTCAGTTTTTGGGTGCTACACATCTATTGATATTTAAATTATTGTCTCTTGACATTTTAAAGAGCATACATGCAAGAATATCGACATAGGAGTGATAGATATAAGAAACATTGACAAAGTGAATGATTTTATTAGCTGCCGTTTGTGACCCATCAAGAAAGCAAATCAGTCAAAACAAATAAGTTCAACGAAATGGGAAAGCGGAACTCTTTCGCTTCTCAGCGCCTGCTACCTTTAATGTTTATCAGATAAAATGCTTTTGAAATTTAATCGTATATGTAAACAAAAATACCTCTGTTAAAACAAACTGTATTTCTCAAAATTCTATCGAATTGCCAAAAATACAAGTACCTCACATTATTTTTATTACATGAAATAATAACTATTCTGTTGTTTGGCAAGGCGTGTGCTTTATCTCCAATTCCTCTCACTTTTATAAAGAAGGCAAACCGATTTTATAAAAACGAATATGTTTTATGGGCAGACAGAGAAGGAGAAAGGTAAAGAGAGTCATAGGCAAAGTTGTACCAATATTTTCATAAAGATTTCAACTGCAAAAACAAAGAACGAAAAGCATTTTCTTTCTGACATTCATTAGCTTATAATCATTTACGATGCTTTCAGGTTGGAAATCTTGCATTCAGCGATCTAGCTCTCGGCTTTATTGTTCTCCCACTCTCTTCAGTTTATGCAATCGCTGGAGAATGGCTCTTTCCGGAAACAATTTGCGAAATTTTTGTTTCGGCCGATATCCTCTGCTCAACTGCCTCGATATGGTAACTTTGGAAATATCCGTACAAATTCGTCTAATACTCGAAAACCTTTTGTAGGAACCTCTCAATAGTTGGTTTGGATCGATACTGGGCAATAACTTCTCCTGTTGGCTACCTGGCTAAAAGGTAATTTTTATGCATACCGGATGCAGGCACAGAGTTCTGTGATATGAAATAATACGCAATGAGAATTGTTATAGGAAAATTACATTTGCTAAAAATTAGACACATCACAGTTATATTTAAATTGCATGGAAGCTAGTAAGCATGTCCATTAAATGGTATGGTTGAATTTTTTTAAACATATAATCAAAGCTATGAAGAAAAAAACATTTTGCCGGTCAATAAAAAGACATGTTAGAGAAACGATCAGAGAAAGAAGCCTTAGAGAACGATACAGAAGCTAATCTCAGTTTGTTATATCCAAGTGATTTCAGAATACGGCTATGCGTATGTGAACAAATATTTCATTTTAGGACGAAAAGATACACAGCTATTTTTTAATTGTTTGACTTTTATATGACGGTGACTTATCGTTTAAACGGTGGAGTTGCGGTCATTACAAATAAAAAAATTTTTTATGTAACATATATTAGAAAATGATCAGAGAAAGAAAAATATACAAAAAATACAGTTATCTCTTCGCTGCACGGAAATGATCTAATAACATTGAATATTTATAGTCAGTTATAAAAATAAGCTGTTTGTTTCAGGACAAAAAAGACAGCATGTCTGATGATATTATCGGTCTGGCTATCGTCTGCATTGATCAGTCTTGCACCTTTGCTGGGATGGAAACAGGTGAGATCAAATCTTTGAGCAAATCATATTACCACAGATTTCAATTTAGGTCGCCGAGCACCCAAACCTGGTCGAAATCAACGGTATGCATTGAAGTAAACTTAACAAAATTTTGCATACATTTCTCTTTTGTTTCACACACTTGCTAATATTTTACGAAATATTTGGACATATTTTTTGAATATACTCACAATATTTAAATAACTGTTACGTTTCCAGGAACATGGCAGTGCACTTTCCTCGACTTGCCAAGCTATACAATTTATAGTGCAACTGGCTCATTTTTCATTCCAACGCTCTTGATGTTCTTTGTATACTTCAAAATATATCAAGTAAGGATAACATAATACCCACCTATCCACAAACCTGATGTGTTTAGGCATTCGCGAAACATCGAGCAAGGCAAATTTACAGGCAAAAGGTGAGTGATGTTTACAAAAATGTTGCGGAAATACTCTATCCCATCAGCTAATAGCAATCTTTACATCAATACCTTTCGCATCGAGTGTATATGACTCATACACGCTAACTGTTCTGCTTTATTACACGTTTGCTTCGCTTTTCTATTACCACATGTTTCAAATAACTAAATTATATCGATAATAAAACCATACTCTAAAAGAGTATGGTAGATCAGACAAGGCAATTAGAGTAGTTGCGGATTTGTTTGCAACATTCAGTCCCAATTTTTGGCAAATGTTTTTCTTTCCGGTTCGTGCTTTGGCAAAATCGGGATGGCGCTTGTCTCAAATGTGCCATGTCTGGTGGCTAGGTGTAAGGATGTATTATTTAAGATAAAAATTTATATATCGTGGTTTATTTAGGATCCATGAAAGTTTATTTCTGGCATACTCACTAAAAGAAAAAAGAAAATATTTGTTTCGCTCGGAGATTAAGGGTCCAACTTTTGAGGATTAAAAAGAGTTAAAAGTTTGGCATTGAAGAAGAGTGCATTTATCCCGAATGCCTCTGGCTATGTGCCTGTGAGCCTGAGCCTAATTCATTTTCATAGCTTTGCATTTCCAGCTGGCTGTGTCGTCACGCGTAAGCAATTTTGCCAAGAAAATATTGAAACGCACGCACTTTTTAGTTCCGTTTGATGCCTTAAGTACGCATTTCCTGCCTTAGTTCGACTTTCCTTATTTGACGACCAGCGCACTATTTTCTGTTTTCTCTAACTGTCAAATTTTCCCTCACACTATTTCCAACCTGTCCTTGAATCATGATTTTGTTTAGTATTATGTTTCGTTCTTCTCGGAATTAATTAGAGAATAAATCTGAAGCCAATCCCATAATTGCGTTATTTTAGGTTATCAGGAAACATATCGAATCGACAATTTTGCACGAAATTAGTCATGTCCTTCCCACCTCGGATGAGTTTGCCAAAGACGAAGAAGAAGAGGATGAAAGTAAGTTGAAAAGTGTTTTCAAAATGACAAACTGATCTTTGACCTTTGAGATTGAAAGGTCAAAGATGGAAGTGTTTTAGAAGGGTTGCTTTAACAGTCAAAAGAAGAACAAACGTTCGATATTTTGGCTTAGAACTTGTCAATTTTGAATCCAGTCTTGATTACTAATAAGATCCACTCTACCTAAGTCGCAACCGTCCGTCTGTCTGTCCCACGGCGTAACTTTTTTTGTTCCCCTCCTACAGGGGTGTGTGATAGCTCATTTTGTAGGTCTCGAGCTGTAGGGCCCAGGTTTTCAAAAATTGGGGAGCGGGGATCTCAAAAAGTGCCTTTTTTTGCCAAAAAGTGGCAAAAATGCGTGCTTTTGACGCTACAAAGGAAACTTTTTGTTAGCGGCGAAGCCGCTGCGCATAACTCTCGTTACTAATAAGTCCCAGTCGAGTATCTGTCTATCTCGATCAGAGGATTTGGAAATTGACTCATTTTTTAGATTAACCCTTCATTGCCGAGTGTATCCGATCGGATACGTTTTTGATTTGCTAAAGACTTCACAAAAAGAAAGAAACGAATGAGTGTTCATTACACATACAAAGAGTGTGTCTGTAAATAGATCACATAGAAAAGAGAAATAAACAATGGCAGACATGTTGATTTTGATAAAGACAGCTCACCAAAAGGAAAGCTAATGGTAACGCCAGATTTCTGTCTTTTTTCTATGGCTCCGGCAATGAAGGGTTAATCATACCGTTAATGAAATATTTTCAGGCGATAGTAGCGAGAAGGAACAAAAACCGGCGGTGATTCCTGAAGAAGACGACGAAGGTGGAGACTCTTTTGAGAATGAGCAGGTTATGAACGATTCAGCCACTCAAGAAACGAACGTCGTCGCGCATGTCAGTTTTTTCAAGATTTTATGAAGAATATACGACAATAGTCAAAACGCCTAAATTTATTTTATAAAGGATATTGTTGAATTTTCCACAGAATTTTTAGTTTTACGTTTCAGTAAGTTTTGTCAAAATTATATTTATGTCTAATTTTTGCAAATCTGTTCTAAATTTTCATATAAAATATTTCCAGGCCCGGAATGCCTCAATGCAACAAGTTTGTCCGGATACCGTTGTAATACGACGCGAAAGCTTGTGCCTAAGTCTCAGTACTCCAACTGCGAACAATTGTGTCACTAAAGTTAACCCCAACAGTCTGTGCCGGAAAAATTCCGTCGGGAGCAAGCCAGGACTTCACAAAAGTAGCACCGAAAGGAATGTGGCCTTTCACGGCACCAAAACAATGAGCAACAAAGGGGATAATATGTATACGAAAAAGTACAGCAACAGCAAAGGAGAGCCGATCGGGTTCATCAGTTATGAGAAAATTAAGCGGCATAAACAACGGTAAAACTTCATCCATATTTTAAAACAAAACATTTGTTTGAAAAATGAAACTGGTAAATACTTTTGGAACTGCTCCAATTGGATATTTAACACCTCTTCGTACTTACTATTATATTCGTAACAAATATTTCAGGAAGGAACGAATGTACAGGAAAAGCCTCCAAAGAAAACCACGTGCAATCTCCGCAGCAAAAGAACGAAGAGGCGTCAAGGTGCTCGGAATCATTCTGGGGTTAGTTTCCAAAATGCGTTAATATAAATCCTAGGAATTGTTTTAACTTTTTATCTAAAATGAATTTAGTTGTAGAAAATAGAAACATTACATACAAATTTTAATTGCATCACAATATTTACAAAAATTAGACCTGGATTCTCTTTAAGTTTGTCGTATTTTTATATAACTGACCGTTTTCAGATGCTTTACCATTTGCTGGACGCCATTCTTTCTGATGTACGTTATAGTGCAATTTACGACTTGTAACATAAACCCACACGTGGAGATGTTTATCACCTGGTTAGGCTACAGGTAATTTTATCTAATTATAATACTTAATATTATTTTTCATACATTTGAATATTTTAGCAATTCTGCCATGAATCCGATAATTTATACTGTAAGGATCATTTTAATTCAAGACTCATTGCAATATTTTATCATACCTTCCGAATTCAGGTTTTCAACCGTGACTATCAAATTGCCTTAAAGCGACTCTTCACAAACTCCGAGAAACAACCTCTAACAATTCGACTGAACATATAAATAGAATTTTATTATTTATTTCTCGGATATTTTCACTTTAAATGTCTTTTTTCTCCAAATTTTTGGAACTGGAAACATTGTAAAATTTAAAAAAATATCTTTTAAATTGATTGGCTATTAAATTACCAATTTCTGACAAACTTTGCCGGTTTTCACATATTTTAGTCAAAAGCTGGGACTAGAAAGTGAAAATATCTCTATTGTTTATAATTTGCAACTGTAATTTAACTGAACGTCAAATTGACGCGTGGGTCTATAAACGACATATCAATGCTTGTTTTTGTTCATAATTTGTCTGTTTTATGTTTGATACTGTAATAAAAATAATAGGATATGCTAAAATAAAATTTGTAATCATCAAATCCAATAAACTTATGACGAGACATTCGATGGGACACTTGCTTGAGCACGCCCAAAGTACTGACAGAAAAGTAAAGTGCAAGAAATAAAGTAAAACAACTTATTAAAAACTATTGTAAACAGTGCTAATTTGGATTTATAAAAAAAATTAAGAGTTGAAAAAATGCTAATTTTCACGTGAATTCGATCCGAAACCTGTCCGCTTCACCTTTGGTCCTGTGACATTTCCAAATTTGCAGAATCGGTTCCCAATCCGAGTCAAATATCATGAGCCAAAGCTTTGCGTAATACTTTCCTGAAATAAAATATTCCTGCGTAATATTTTATTGACGCAGCAACAGCGCTCCAAATTTTCAAGAATTCGTTAAATTTTCTGCACCGTTGTTTGTCGCGGATCTGTGTTTGAGCGAAAAGTGCGCCGCTGCTGAACAAATAGCATATGATTTCGGAGACTGAATTAAAAGGATAAGCAGGTGACTATTGTGAGTCAGCAGGTTTAACGCAAGAGTTTAAAGTGCATTTCAAACTCAGAACTTTGACCGAAAAGTTTGAGAAATTGGCGGATTGGATTAAATTCTAATCACTAATCCGATAATTGTCCCAATTTATTTTTTATCTGCCATCTTTTACTAAACTTCAATACTGATTGCTCAGTATACATTGTCTCCGAGGTCTATATTTCGACAATCATTTTTGGTAAAAGAAATATTGAGTTTTTATGAGTAGAAACAAAAACAAAAAATATACACACCCAACATTTCTCTTATTGCATGAATTGGCCATAATTTGGAATTAATTATAATAATTAATTATAATAGAATAGTTAAGTAGTAATAGTTAAGTAATTATAATAGAATTAATTATAATAAGTTTGGAGTTAATGTTGTTGCGAGATGTTATGTGTGTTATATGACTCACATTACACATCTATATAATGATTACTTTTCATCGTCACTGAGATAAGTTGGCGATAAGGCAGAGAAAAAGTGAGACGTATGGCAAAATTTAACGATGATGCAGATTTGCATCTTGTAATTTGCATCTTTTCAGCTTTCCAAAAGATCCCGTTGAATTGAATAAAAGTCGGCTTATTTTGGAAAAAATGTCACAATGTAGCGAATCATTGTGAAAGGTAATTACTTCGCCGATCATTGAAACAGTTCCCTTTAAAATTCCTTCCCGATAAGGTTTGCCAGGACAATTTTCATCGTGTAACGGCCAGCCTTTATTTGCACAAATTTGCAGTCTGTGTAATGACTAATTGGAATAACGAAATCGTCATTCAAATTGTCATTGAAAGTGTCTAACGTTGTAGGATTGCCGGTTACTATTGATCTTTGGTTTTTTAATTTGAATTTATGTGGATTTTAGGGATTTGCTCTAGTTTTTTATTTAGAAAGTTTTTGATCCATTTGCTAACACTTCGCGCTTTTACTTTCAACCATAAAAATTTTAAATATATTTACACCCACCATAATTTTTCATTGCATTCTGAAGTTCAACGTTATTCATAATCATGTATGCGTTATAGCCATCATCGTGTCTATAAACGACGTTTCATTTTTCAAACAGATGAGCAGGTTATAGGGACGAGCAGCCCGTTTATATTTGTCGACATAAGATGCCCTTTCAAGGCGTTACGTTCTCCAATTTTCAAATGATTCAAACCTTAACAATAACTGTTCCTCCTGCCGTTACAGTTTTGTATTCAAAATTTTTCTTTGCTATTTTGTTTTGCCCTTTTCTTTCTTTTTTATTGTTTACATAACTTTTGGCAGACTTCAATATCGTTTCAGCAAACAATGTGTGGGAAATATTGTGAAAAATTTTGGAAAATATTTGCCAACTAAAAGCAAAATATTCGATTGGATAGATCTCAAATCAAAAAAAAAGTTATTCGGTCTCGAAATGGGGCGTGGGCGCCATTAAACGTTTCCGTCCGCTTATCGCTTTTGCGGTTTTCGTTTTGTGGAATCAATTCCTCGCTCCCGACTTTCGTGTTTCATTTACATAAAACGGCAATAAGTGATTTTTAATGCACTTCTTTGGTACTCCGCTTTCTAATCCGCTTAAAAAAGTCGGATGGAAAGCCGCCAACATCGAACATTCCAATGTTTTGGTTACCGTTTTTGGAAAGGTTAGAAGTTTTGAAAGTTTTTAGACGGCATTATGATGAGTTATGACTTCTAAGTCCGGACTTCTAAGTTCGGTTTTCCTTATGTGGATTTATATCCTGGACTTATGAGGTGAGCCTAGAGGTGATGTCAATGTTGTGGTTTTGTTTGGAAATGAGGAAGTTGTTGGTATTTATACAAGGCTTAGGAATAATTAGTAACGAAGTTTGAGTTAGAATCTTAGTACCTACCTACCTTAGTTTCTCATCGTTCGAGCAATCGATTGCCTGATTTTCTAGTACTTTGGAAATGGCTATAGCCAGCGGAGTTTGCCGAATAGATACCCCTGAAATTTTGAAAGTTGTATGAAAAATGGGGGCGCAAGCATCACTGAAGATGGACTCGTCGACCCAATTTTCCTGAAGCCAACTTCCTGTAATACAGAACCTCAATAATTTTTTCTAGCTACACACCTGGACATATTTCCTCTTATGTGATTAGTCTGCGCAATATATAAAGAAATTTAACTCTGCTATTCTAGTTTATATTTTGAGTCGAGTTTGCTTTTAAGTCAAAAATTCGTTATTGGCTGTTTAAAATTATCAAAGGGCCTTCCATGTTTCAATAATATCAATTCTTGAAATTTTTGTACTTTGCCCCAGTTTGCACTTTTAACTCCTAAGACACCCACTCGAGCCTATCTGAATTGGCAGCTGCAAAAGTAATGTCAAATTCCGCTTAATCGCTCGGCAAACTTATTGGAAAAGGGTAATTCCCTCTGAGCTGTGTTGCTTGCAACAAAACGTGTGACCACCAATCTGTTCAAGTTGAGAGTATTTCCGGGATTCATTTGCATAGTCTGACAATTTGTACAATAACAAATTTGTATTTTTGCCAAAACCGATATTAATCACTTTGTTTATTATTTTTAATCCTCTTAAAAAGGCTGCGACGGAACATCGCTGACAGCGGAACATTTGTACTCCGAACTCAGCATTTTTGGAACCGTTAGAATTTGGACACGTCTTTGTTTTTCATTTCAAATCAGTTATCACTTTTTGATCGCAGGATTTAGAAAAGTAGAAATATAGTTCAAAAATAAAAACTGAATAAGAAACTTTCGCCTGAAGCTTTGTTATTACCTGCGCAAAACACCTTTGTACTTTCTCAATGACATTTAATTCTTTTAAAAGCACTCATGTCCAAATATAGTGCCCTCCTGCGCAAGTACATCACTTAAATGTTTCCGTTACAATTATAGCGATTACAATCTCATTGTTTTTATTCTATTATTTAATCGACAAAATATTTATCAGGTCAATAATTCGCAAACTTTTCACACCTTCAGGAAAGTGTTTCGAGACAAATATTTTCCGAACTGCATATCATTTTATACTTTTATGGCAAGCAAAAAAATATAGAAGAAAGCTTTCAAAAGTGCAAGGATTAATTTTGATCTGGATCTTATTATACTCCAAAAAAGTTAAGCTGTTCCACTACTGCCGCTACCTTATTTTTTATTACGAACTCATTTTTCACCCAGTACGATTCCTGGCACAGCGTTTATTTTGTCGAAATTACATACTATAATTGGCAGTTGCGTAGCTAAGCCGGACTTTAATTTGCACTCTAAGAAACACTTTGTTACCAACTCTAGAGCAACAAATTATTACATTACAGGTTCGCTAGTGAAAAACCGGAAAATTGCTACCTTCTTACCTGGTTGCACCCGAAATGGGAAACTCTTTAAGTTCATGTGATCGCTCGTGTTACTCGATGGCACTAATTAGCGCATTGTTTACCTTATAAGCTTAGCTTTAGAACTGTGATTGCCATAGCCAAATTAATAAGCAAAAAAGTTTCTTCCTGATTTTATGCAAACCAAATGTATCGGTTTCGACCTTCAAGCGCGATAATATTCGTCATTGTCACAGTGCAATTTATGTTTCATTTTCGCGTGCACCTTGGTTTCATACTAAAAAATGTTATTTCAGAACTTTATGACAAGTGATTCGCTTACGATCCGTGATTTATTTACAGCTACAGATTTGCTACCAGCCAACGATGTACACTTGGGGACCGGATTACTTTCAACAGGTTACTTTTTTTCGCATTCTCGATATACCTTTAACGGTGGTCTTGAACTTTTAGCGCAATTTGGCACTTATTTTGGTGTTTTTGTAATAATTATTTACCACGCCTAATTCCAAACAAAACTGCTTCCAAAGTCCTTTTCGGGAATAGCAGCAAACAGTTCTAAATTAGTATTTCCCGTACGTCCTATGACCGTATTTGCTCTTTCCGGAGGCTAATTCTGGGAATGTTGCTGCTTTAGGAATCCGCTATTTTCGACCAATTTGAACGTTTCGGAAATATAATCCTGGATGCAGAAATGTCCGTTTCTTTTATCAGATTCACTTTGTTTACACAACGCCAACTATTTTTGACATTTTTCTCGTTTTTTAGCAAAAATGTTCTTTAGCGCACTGCGCTCTTTAGTCCTTTCCACGACGACAACAGCCAGCCTTTGAACGGGTCTGCTCCGGTGTTTCCATCGTGAAATCGACCAACGATTTGGTCTCGTTCGAAAACCACACCCCTCAATTCGCCGCCTCTCCAATGCGGTCTTTGGTTCCTTTGCAAGTGAATTTGAGAATTGTTTGGGTCTGGATGAGTTGGCGGTCCGGTTTGATGTTTACGTGGCATTGGGCGAAGGGAATGCCGAATTTTTTAAATAACAATTATCCTGAAAATACCAAAAGTCGAATTTTCACAAAAATGTGAATCTTTTACGAAATTATTTTTTACTGTTTGCTTTAATCGCAAAAATATTTGATACAAATTTTGCTCGGTAACTATTTTAGAAACTGTTACAATATGAAAACTTGTTTCAAAATGGCATTTTTCATAAATGCAACATCTTCCAAATTCCTAACCGTTTATTGGCTCTCATTTATAGAAAATCGCACCACTTTTTGCACTTTTGCTCCGCTGCCAGCTCTACGAATGCGGTCTTTGGTTCTTTGGAAGTGAATGTGAGCAGTGTTGTGGGGGTCTGGCGAAGTAAATGGCGGGCTGGTCTAGCGGGTATGTGGGATGGGGTGGGGCAGGAAGGAGTTCTGGGAAGCTTTTTTATCGCGAGGGGAGCGTAGTCACGCGGTAGGGCTGCTGGCGCTGTTGTGGTGACATTCTCTTCCACGACAATAATAGAGTTGCGGCGGCGGCGACCTAGGCGGCCACACAACACGAGATCGAAGATTAGTATTCAATGTGTGTTTTGTTATACTTTTTATTCTCTGTGTCATATTTGTTTTCGACTGTTATGTCACAGATCAGCGTTCCGAATCAGGTTTTGATCTCGAAAACAAAATACACCCAGACAAAGTTTGAAGGGGATACTGTATTAATTCATGTCCTCGGGGAATATGCCATGGCACACGGGTAATGGCAACATCGCTGGCCGACCAAAGTCCATTTAGGGAAATTATGTTTTCCGGGCGGGAAACCACCTTTGCTAGGAATCATATGAGCAAGAAATTTGATATGTGTCATTCAAGCCTGGGTCTGAAGGTCCTACTTTCGTTCTTAGTTTGTTTTTGCAAAACGATGCAAGCATCTCGAGAATTAAATATGTAAAAATACTGTAATGGTATATTCTGCAATTGAGTCCCAAATTACCCTTTAGTTTACTTCGCAAAACACCACATGACCTTTTCTAGAAATCCATCAAAATATTATTTCCTATGAAGAAGCACTTTAGGATATCCGTAGCTAACGCGTATCAGCAGCAGCAAAATCCGATGACAGTCTGTAAAATATTTAAAAAATTTAACAAGGACCCGTAAAAATGCACTTTGTGACCCAATTTTCCTGAAATTTATGACCTGAAATTCGGCTATCATGAAAATTTTTCTGGTTACCAGAGAACTGCTGAATTATTAATCTCTTAAACATTCCCTTTTTCATCAGTTTTTTTTCATTCCTAATTGGTCTATTAATAAGATCCTCTTCGTCTTTTCTAAATATAATATGTCCATAATAGGTGTCCTTTAAGTAAAATGAATGAATCAGTCGCGCATTTGTTTCAAACACGCGAATTCAAAATACCTAGTGTTCTCACTTTCCATCTCGTGCAAATCTTTCGCCATAATTGCATGTTATTCTATCGAAGGTGCATTATCCTGTTTTCAACTTTATAATTATGTATTGCTCAAGGCATTCTCTTTCGACTCTTGATTAATTATAGTCTAGCCTTGTTTTGTTTTCAGTCAAACTCTAAAAATAGTTTCGGTTTGCGACAGAGTTCCTTCCAAGAAAGCAGTTTTCGTTTTAAATTTTATGTCAGAGATCAGCTGGCCTTCCTGTTGACTTGCATTTTCCACATTTTACTTTTCTCGATTATTTTGATCCTTTAGACATTCATTCCTGTTTGCTCTTTAACCCCGGCGCCATTCCAAACGTCCTTATTTCTCCCCCTTTCACCATTTTCCTTCCGAAATTCCCAGTCGTATAGCTGAGCTGCTGACGCTATACTATGTTTTCGTGGTTTTGGCTTTGCCAAGAATTGGATGACTATTGCAGCCGCAGCAATACTGAGCACAACTCTAGGCGCTCTCGTATTTTTTGACCTTCTCTTTTGCCCACCGATGACGAAAAGAGCCAGCCAGCCGACTCCCCTCCCGGCAGAATGTGTATAGTTGAATGAATGGCGTTGGTTGCCAGTGCGTATTGCCGACGTTACGAAATAAAAAATGGAAAACAGAATTTGCTCTTTCCGCTCTTTTTCTCCCGCAAGGTCCCTCTAACTGAAAGGTCTTTGGAAGGTCTCTGAATAGAAGTTATTTGTTGGCTGGCTGCCCCGCAGTCGTCTTCCGCACCGCTGCTTGAGCACTCCTGGAGCAAATTCCTTCCCTTCCCCCTCTCAGCCAGCCAGCCTTGGTCCCCCGCAGAGCCGAAAGAGAGCGACGATCAAAAACAGAGTCACTATTCGAGCTCACTTTGGGGGTCTTTCTAGTCTCTGTGAGCATTTTAATGTTATGCGTCGCTCTCACCCGACAAAACAGCCAGCTGGCAGGCCGACGGGCAGCCTTTGGTCTTTAGATCGAGAGAAAAATCAGCAGAGGTGACATAACAGTGCGAGCCATGAGACAAAAAGGGTAAAACCGGGTGTGGCGAGGTGCTCAAAGACCCTATTTGGGCTGTAGCCTTGAAATGCGGAATTGATGTGGAGCGCGGTCGGCCGTCAACACTGCTGTGCTATATGGGGAGCAAGGTTTCTTAAAATGTTTTCACTTCGTGGCACTATTTTCGGAAAATGGCTGGATTGCCGCTGGCGCCCTTTTCTGTTATGCTGGCAAACAGCCTGGCCGGAAAATGTCTCACGAGCCAAATAAGGCTTCTAAAGCTTTCATATTCATCGCTTTACATTTCCATGCAAAACAAGTCTACACATTCTTTTCTTAGTAAAGCAATGAATAATAGTGCATGAGTCAGAGAACAGAAGAGAGAGTAGGAAGAGAGGAAGAAGCAGAGAAAAAAGCCCTTTTGGGTTATAATCGGGTGGATGATGAAACGCGAGTGGAAATAAATCGCAGGTCTCGTGGTCTCGTCGTCGTTTTCGTCGTCGCCCATCCCATGCACTTTGTTATTGTGCGGAGTTTTCCCCGTCTAATGTTCTTTTGCCTTTAAAACTCCCCATCCTTGGTCGCTCCCCGCCGATTGATCGCACTATTATTTCTCCGCTGATTGGAGCGGCTTTGAAAGCGATAAGAGAAAGGCAATACGAGACAGAGAAAAAAGCCGACCGTTTTTGAGTCTTTGTGTGTTTTTGGAGAGCAGACATCATTTCTTCGTGGAAGGACCTTTTGCTGAGCGCTTTTGGTAAGTCCTTTTGGTGTGTCTGGTTGATAACGACGAAAATAAAGGCTGATTCGTTCCCGGTCTGGCGATAGGCCCCGCTATGCATTAATGTATATTCGTGTGTGTGTCTCGTCGCAATTCTCGATGCAACGTTCCCGCCTGTTTTGTCGGTCGCTCCACTTTTTGAAACGCAGCCAACTCAGCCGCCGCCCCACTATAGAACTGAGCCAGTCAGCAATCTTCAACCCCAGCGACGAGTCAGCCACTCCACCAGTCATCCGGCTGGCTGACTGATGTTACGTTACGTTTCCAAAAGCCCTTTTGTGCTTTGTTTTCTTCTCCATTCCCGCTGCCAAATGCCATTTACAATTGCGTAGAACTTGTAGCTGCCAGAGGCCGGCAATCTAAGCCCCCAGGCCGGAAGATGACTGGCTCGTGGTGTATAATTTGCAGTGTTTTGCTCGGAGCTAATATGTTTCTTCTTCACCTATAATTTTCTTCTGTTTCTTTCCAACCTGTAATTAGGTATAAATTTGCTTTAAAAAATAACTGCGTTTCCGGGTTATGGTATGTCCCTCGGGCGTCTCTCGAGATTCTCGACTCAAATTTCGAGATAATAACCACCTTTGAAGTGTTGAACTCTTGAATGTTTTATGATTCACGGTAGAGCAATGCGTGGGTCGAAAGGTTTGGCGAACAGTGATCTTTGATCTTTAACTGAACTCCTTTAACATTAAAAACGTGCCTTTCACTGTTTTCGTTTCGAAAGAAATGAGCGCTCTTTGTCTTTCTATTTTTGCATTCGTTCAAATCGTATATGTTTATTCTATACGAATACGTGGGGAAATGGTTTTGGCAGGCAAATGTTATTCTGCTATTTTTAGATTGTTAATACTTTAAAATACAATTCTTTTTTGCATTTTCCATTTCATGTGAGGTTTTTGATGATTTATGCGTGATTAAAAAAATAATTTTGACAAGTTTACAGATTTTGGGTTAAAAATTAAATCTCATTTTATGCATTTTTCCATAAAATTCAATGTTTTTTTCACAAAACCATCGAAATTTCGCTAAAGTCACACATTAAAATTTTGTGACCTCTACAAAAAATATTTCTATCCCTATTTTTTATGCTTGAACATTCTTCGGATACCATTTCGCTACATACCACGCATTTTTCACGTTTCAGCGTGTTTCTCAAGCTTTGACGTTCCGTCAAGTTTATTTTTGTAAACGTATTTTTAGTCCAATTCCGTCAGACTTGGCAATATTTTCGTACTGAAAAGACGTTGGATTGGATTTGGCTGGATTAGCGTTTGGATTAAAGATCAACCTGAGTGAGTGCATAAATTAGTTTGAGCCTGCAGGTGACGAAAGTTTGCTAATGTTTTACATGTTGCGTACTTCCGGTTGAGTATTGAGCTTTTCTCGAAGAAATGTCTGGGAACACTTTTTATATAATAAGGATTTTTTATAAAATGTAAGCAAAACTGAGCAAATTAAAATAACCCACAAAAATAACTGACTCCAAATCCAGGCTTCCAATGCCAAAACTTTACCGAAGTCGGAAAAGTCAAAGTCAAACTTGGCTCTCACAAAACTAAATTTTTGATCCTGTGATGATTGTGACATTTATGGTCAAAGGGCAACATCTCTGGTCTCGAGATTTATAAAAATATTTTCGACAACTTTCTGGTCTGAAAATGCAGACCGGACCAATTCAGTAATAAAAATAATAAACATAGTAAACAGCAGAGCTGCCCTCTTAATGGCTTGCCTATGGCCCAGTCACATGTGTTTTGGTCGGTCGATGATCTCTAACGCTCTTCCAGCCTCTCCCCACACTAATTTTCGGTCTCTGACCAAAACTCACAACCCAAAAATACCGTTTACATGCAAACTAACATATTTACAAAAAACAAGAGTCTGGCTCTCGTTCGTTCTTGTTATTGCGGTGTTTGGAACGGAAAACCAAAGATCTTTCCCCTTCGCAGTTAAAGATCTCCTATTATTCCGGTAAATTTCTTTTTATTCAAAGCGCTATCACATCATTTTGGCTGCTTTCAGTGGGCCGTTGTTTATTTTTCTCCTGCCCAAGCGCGTGTCTTCAATGATTGTAGCAAATAACGAAGGTGACTTGTTTTGACTCATGTCCTGGGTTGACAAAAATGACGTATGTGTTACCTGCGAAATTTTTTTCTTATGTCTTTTAACTGTTACCTGCGTTATTCGAGAATTATTATCGAAATTTGATTCATTGTGATTTCCAATCTAATTCATATTCGGGATCAGAGCTGAGACCAAGCGCTTTCGAGCCGCACTTGCTCCCACTCAGCCCATCCGGTACTCATCCGAACTTTTCGTCCCGGCCTGTTTCACCTCCGCCTAGACATGGACCCAGTTTATATTTCGTCATCAATCCGCGTGCCTTGTATAAAGTACATTCTTTGTGTGTATAGTCCAAAAATCCTGGAATTATTAATTTTTAAGTTCCGTTTTTCCCGAGATCTTGGATTTCATATTCAAACTTTGTATAATTCACTGCCACTCTTGAAACAAAAGACAGTATGCCCATTAACGTCTTCGATGATTATTTTTGCCATTCCAATTTTTGCATTCCTTTGCGAATGCACCACGGGGCATAATCGATCGCATGAAAAATTCAGTAGATGGACAATTTTTCGGGAAATTGAATTTTTTGAACCTAACAAAAATTAGAGCAATCAGCCCATTCTTTTGGTACCTGGAGGAATTTTCCAGTAGGTACCGTACCTCTTTTCCCAGCACGTTGTTGGAAAGCTGGCATCGAGCCAAGCCATGGCCAGCTGTCTACAGCGAAATTTGCTTCCTTCTACAAAAATATTTTTCATAGTTCAAATATTTATTTGCCTCAACGTCATGTTTCGGATTGTTGTGTACACCGTAGCCCGCACTTTTTCACGTCATTTCATAGCCGAGCTATGCTTTAGGACGTGATCGGAAGTTTGTCGCGTGTGTATACTTTCATACATTTCGTGCGCAAATATTTGTTTTCACAAAACTTTGCTTCGGATCATTTTTAGCCCAAAACGTGACACAAAAAACATTCACCATGCACACTACACTCACTCGAGATTGCTCAAGAAACAGTGCGCGCCTCAACGAAAAGCATCAGTGCACCTGATTTGTGAGGCTACTTCACCTGCATCACACTTCACACCTTGGCATAATATTTTCATGTTTTCAATATTCCTGAAATTTTACCATTTCCGATCAAAATTCGAAGCTATAAAAGAAAAAATGTTTTGAATATTCTATATTTTCTTTGGTATATTTCCAAAAGTTTTACTTGACAGTATCGTTGATTTGTGAATTTCCCCAATTCTGTCGAAAAATAACGGTCTTGTTATGCCAATATTTTTTATTTATCCAAAAATTTCCCAACAAAATGACGTCATCCACTTCGTGGATTTTAAAAAGCTTTGTTGTTATGTATTATAAAATCTCTTGTCTGGATTTTCTTATCCTATTCCATCCTGACAGGCCGTTGATTGGACGATCAACGATCATTCCCCAGTTCAATTTGCCTTACCTTTGTTTCTGTAGAGGCGTCCTATGACATCACGGATCGTCCACGCCAGCGTAGCTCATTGCCCATTTTACTGCACGTGAACGTTCAGGATGTATCTATTTTTAATTGGTCACATTTTTATTTTTAAATTGAATGCAACGGTGCCATTTCGGGTTTTCAAGTCATTCAAATTTCAGGTCAATTATAAAAAATTTTGTAAAATTCAGAAAGTGTACTTTATATTTTTTATTTTATTGTAAAAATATTGCAATCTTGAGAACATTTCGCGTCCCCTTTCGCATAAAAGGTAACGATAGTTTTGGGAACCTCTTTGATCTTTTGAAAGCAAATCCAGACCTGTCCTCAGTTTTAATCTCGAACTCGGGCCGTCTACATTCCCCGTATCTCTTTATCCGTTTGATCCATCCTTGCACCTGAGCATTGAAAACGTGCGACTCAAAAGACCAACGGTCGTTTCTATGTTATATTTGCTATGCGACGACTGTCGCATGACATCAGATTATATCATGATGTTTTGTCTTGGATTGTCTCGAATTTGGCCCGTTAGCAAAGTCTGGACCCGGAGCTCAAATTTCGCATAACAAAAATCCAAATTTTATACAGGAAAAACCCACAAGGTAATTCCAGTAAAGGTCACGAGAGTGAAACCTGGAGTTGAGTTTTCCATGACCGTTTCCAAAGCAACACACAAATTTGAAAGCAAAAATTGAAAAACAAAGGCCAAATTTTCGACTCCAACACCGCGTGGTCTCGACTTGGTCCATCCTGCTCATAGCTATTTGGTGCACTTCCCTGTATTGACTTTTCCCGTACAATAGATCATTGACCGTTACCTCTCCCACGTGTGCTGTGCTTTGTTCAATGTCCTCCGACTTCATGGCACAACGCCATTTCATTTTGCACTTTCTTTTATTTTGTTGCATTCCTTGTCAATTTATTTATTTTTTTAACATATAAAAAGTTCATCAATTTTTGACAAAAGCTTAAAATTTAAATCAAATATGCCCAAATTTGTATTCATTCAATAAAAAGTTTTCGAGTTTCGATTTTTCTGAAAATCAAAGTTTCATCTTTCGCATTTATGTTTTTAGCACTTTTACTGCACCTTTTTCAGAGATTCTGACTTTTCCTCTAGATTCTCGCTTTAGATTAGCCGCGACACTTCTCAATCTTTCCAAATTTACTTTTTAAACAATTTTCTGAAAATTATACCGTAACATAAAAAATTTTCACTTTTTGGTAAAATTTTACCTATGCGTATCTGTTCGCACCTGCCCGTACCACTCATACTTGGCATCCATCCGCTGTCATCGCGCAGTTCTATTTTCGAACCCACGTGACCCTTCAGAGCGGCCCGGTCTCATTGCCCGACCTGGCCTACTCTTGACCTAGCCATGGCCCATCGACGCTCCAACATGCACTTCTAAAGGTTAACGATCATGTACCCCCCCCCATACCCCCAACATATACCTGGGCCATGCTCTGGTGATATCATTTTTATTTGGCATGTGTGGGTCGACGGTCGTTGTTTACGAGTCTTGATTTGTCTTTGAAGCTTGCGCGTGTCGACTTTCATGATTTGACAAATAAATAATAAATACGAATATTTGTTTGCGTGCGCTTTCGCCAAAACAACGGAAAAGCTAAAATGCGCGAGTTTGTTTGGTCGATTCGCGCTGGGAAATCAGCGTCACGCCGGGAAAGTTATCCAGCCTGGGGTGTTTGTGAGCTGCGTCGGCCAGACCGCTGAGGACATTTGTATTCATTTGGCTCTTGAATGACCGGCGTGCTTTCTACGTAAGCGAGAACGCTGCGTTTTATGACATTTAATGCTCTCGTAATAATCCGCCTCTGAGCCGGAAATATTGTTGTTACTCAGAAATTAGTTCAGGTACGTTAGTTCAGGTGAGTCGGATACTTAAGGATTTGACTCGGCATCTATTCGAATTTCGCCTGCGACAATTGTTTGTCTCTGTTATTATTTACCTCATTTTGAATACCTTGAAATTTGGCGAGAGTTGTAATTTTATTTAAATCATTCACGTAACGCCTGGGGCGTTTCTCCCAACTGTTTTAATGATTTCCTCTTTGTTTCATTGAAAGTTTCTATTCCATTTACCTCATTGATAATTGTACTTTTGTCACTCCGCTATAAATGATCAAAAACCACACACAAATTCTTCGGCTTCCGCCACGAAAAAGTTTTGCCCCGAAAGATCCTCAAACTTTTTCCCATTCCTCGAGCTATATACTTCGAGAATTTTGCTGAGACTAAAAGATCACTTCGAACCTTTCCCATAATTTTGCATAAAATTGGCTAGAGTTGAGAAAGCTCAAAAGTCTTTATTTACACTTGGTGGGAGGCAACTCAGGTTGAAGCCAGGTGTATGACCTTATATGTCACACTTACCTTCATTCATCTTTTGACCTGTAATTATAGTTCACTATGACAAATTATATGCTTTTTTGGCCTAGCTGAACGGTCACGTGTCCGTCTTTATGACTTGAATTAAGTGCCACTTAGTTAGTCAGCCGGTTCTACCATAAGTCTTAATCTAATGGTGAATTCCTATAAAAAGCCTCCTTATGTAATCGGGATTTTCAGGATAATCGCCTTGGGCTTAGATTTTAAGTACGATTTGTAATTATTTTTCGGAAATTGAGTTTTTATAAAACGAAAGGTTTCAAAACATATTTGTTGCAATTCTGTATCAAAAATATTTGCCAATATATGCCAATTTCAGCTCCTGAAATATTTTCATGCGGTATTTGTTGCCTTTTTCTTTAACCTTTGGCCATAAAAATGTGTTCCATTTGTTCCAAAAACGGTGCAGCGCTCTCGGATTATGTTACATTTATATCGCTGTTTGGCCTTTGGCCGACTCCACCTTTGCTCTATTTCGGCGTTGCGTGCCCACTTTCCTGCTCGAGAGCAGAAAATTTATATTTTAAGAATTAGTTTCATCACAAATTTTCGAATGGCACTGAACGTTTTTTGCAAATATTTTTAAGAAATCGGAATGTTTATTATTCTGTCCAAAATTTTGCCCTCAAGACCTTAGACTTTAGACATTTTTCTGAAACAAGTGATTGAGTTTTCCGAATGGTACTTGCTAAATAACAGATTTCGAAACTTGTTGCAATTTTCCAAAATCAACTTCGAAATTGCAACATTGCCAACGTTTCTAAAATTCCAACTTTTCAAGTGCCAAATTCCTTCGAACTATTTCCAATGACAAATATGCAATGTACAAACTTTGTATCCATTTGTTTATTTCTCGCTTGCGTGACCCTTTTCGTTTTATCGAAAGTTCATAAATAATCCTTCGAATTCAGTGCCGTCACAGCTTTCCACCTTCTATGTCATCAGCCGGTGTCGACCCACCGAACACAAACGCAACAATTGCTACCACTTCCACAAACAGTCTTCTATGGCCTCCGTTGGCCAATCAGAGCGACAACTTTTCCAATAGCGCAGCGCAATTTCTCATGAACCATCCTCTGGCGGCCTCGATTTTCGGCAATCCCGCCTTGCTCCAAGCCGATCAAAAATCGCTCTTCAACACACCTGTGACCTCCAGCCAGCAGCCTTTCCATCAACTTTTGGCCAATAACAAAATTTCGCCTTTCATGCAGAGCCCAATGTCGAATCCCATGCAGATCCCGACCGACAAAATGGGAGAAGGCCAAAGCGTGGGCAATTCCATGGGCACTCCCGATTTTATGAGTCCGGTTGGATCACCGCCGTCGTTGCCGGCTAGTTGCTCAGCCACGATTCCACTCTCGCATGGAATGCACAGTAAGTCCTTTGGACATTTTTATTTGAATGCCCGAGGAATCCGTTACTTGACCTTTGCCATAATATTTGAGGAGAATGTGCAACAAATCCTTCAGATAAAAGACCAAAAAACAATTTTGTTATTGTAAAAACAAAAGTAAGCATACAAAAATTTGTGCCTAGCAACATTTTTGGAGCGATTATCTCTTTTGATTTGTTTGCAAAGTGCGTTTCCCACCGAAAAGTGCGTGCAAAAAAAAACGCCGTTTGTGATGAGAAAACGGCCAAAGTCCAGCCGTGTGGAACGTGAAACCGAGCAAGTTTGAGCGAGAAATCGATTGGACTTGTCACAATTATCGTTCCCGCGATAGTTTTCTTTGGCCCTGAGGCGAAACATTAAAAAGTAAAGGTTTTTGAACTTTACAGTATATTTTGTTTTGCTGTTTATTACTTTTAGTCAAAAATGGGAAAAAAATTCCTTTGAAGACTTTTTGCTTACGGCAATCATAATGGCATTGAAACGGATTTTAGTCTCGGATTGTAGTGTGTTGGTGGATTAGTTTTTAAGAGGATGAAATTTTTTAGTGAATCCCGACCACTCATCGCTGACTTCTGCCGAGGAGAGGGTTCAGTCGAATTCGACGCAGTCTTTCAATTCCGAAAGTTGGATGGACGATTCGCCAAGGAACGAAAACATGCCAAAGTTGACAAAAGCCAAGGATGGCACCGACGGAACGTCGCCCTCCTCCCAGCACGACGACGACAACTCCAGCATTTGGTGAGCTACTTCCCAAAATATCACAATAAACACACCTGAGAAAAATATTTTCGTACAAAATTTTGACGTCATTTGACGCGATTCCAAACTACGATCATATTTTCCATGATGTCATTTATTATATAGGGACTGCCCTTTACGCCCAAATATTTTGATGATGCGTTCCTTATTTGGCGGTATTTTGAATGTTCTTTTTGGACAAATTTATGTCATTCGAAATCAAATTGAGTGGCGTCCCTTTTGATGCTGCACTTTTAGATCTCTCAATTCTATATATTTTAATTTTCAGCAATGTTTGCGGAGACGAAGCATCCGGAAGGCATTACGGAGCTGCGACCTGTTTTGGGTGCAAAGGATTCTTCCGAAGGACGGTAAGAAATAATTAAATGATGAAACTTGTTCGAACTATTATAAACATTTTTAGGTACGTGCCAATAAAACTTACAATTGCCGATATGAGGAAAGGTGCGAAATTGACAAAGGTATGACAACTTTCGATCTCTAGCAAAAATTTAAACTATTACTAACTAATAGTTATAAGGATTTGGTAGGCTTAGAAACTGTTCGCATTTACCCTAGAATTTAATAATACGTAGACATTAGTTGTTAGTGTTGTACAGGTAAAACCCGGATATTCTTAAAAATAAGCCTAATCCTTATTTGCATTCTCACTTTATATTTTACTGGACTTTTTAAATTGCAACTTTTGTTTCTTATACGCAACATCACTTCTTGTAAAAACGCAACATTAAACTGTAATTACTTCTTGACATTTAGTTGGACGCAACATTTGCCGTGCCTGCCGCTTTCGCAAATGTCTCGACGTTGGCATGGAGCCGGATGGTAATCAGTTTTTGCTCAGTTTCTTTTACATTCCAACAAAATTTCCTTCAGCTATACGACCCGACCGCGACAAGACCGGCAAGCAGAAGAACCCGCGCCGTGCTGGCTCAATGGCCCATACCATGAGCAGTACTCCGGAAGCGATATCCGGGATCAAAATGGATCCTGAGGACATGGAAATGCCCAAAGATTCGGAGGAAAAAGACTTAAAGAGCGAGGATTCGGCTGATGCGTCGACTTCTGCGGAGCGGGATCTAATATTGCAGACTCTGCTGGAGATTGAGAGGATCTGTTTGCAACTGAAAGACTTGAAAACGGAAAAGGATTTTGATCAGACTTCGGAAGAACATCAACCGGATCATAGTCTGATAGATGCCCTTCATCAGCCTTCAGTAATTTACCCAAGGACAGAGGTGAGATATTTTTTCTTTTGGCTGTGCATCTTAGATCTTGAGTAATCAGGAAACAATCCAGAATAGCCTGATGCGTTAGCTTTAGTCTTGAATATAATCTAGTCTCGGCTATGCTAGCTCAAAATAATTCTAAATATCATTTGCCGACAAAACATCTGACAAATAAACTTCCAGATTAACTACAATGGCAATCAACCAGTCTTGAGCCACACAGAGTTCCAAGAAGGGTTCAGCCGGCTCATAACTTTGTGCATTGACTATTCCAACACTCTGAAACCCATCGCGGATCTTGAGCCAAATGAGAAGGTTGGAAACAGTTTTTTCTGTATATGAATGATTCATAAACTGTTCATTTTCAGATAAAACTGATCCAAAGTTACATTTCGTCTTTCATGGTCTTCTCGACCGCATTCCGGTCGGTGTCGTCGGACAGAGATGACTCAATTCTTCTGCCAAACGGGACTTTTGTCGGCAGTGGTGCTAATCTCGGATCTTTCATCGATTTGCGCGGATGTGCTGATAAATTTGAAGCTCATATGCTTAACGAGAGAACAAAGTGAGTCTTAGATTTAAATTACAAAATCTATAGGTATTGACACTATATACTCTATAGGTATTGACACTGATTACTAGTCCTATGTTTTAGTATACAAAATTAATTTTTATTAATTGTATTTTTAACAATAATTCGCAACATCGAACCAAGTAAAAATGTTAGTCTTTAAATTTTAAATATACAACAAATGGTTTTGGTATAAAATAAATTTCGTAAAAATGCCTTAAAAAAGAGTATAAACTTAATTAAAGCATATTCATTTCCAGTCTGATATGCTCCCAAGTGGTCAACACATTGCAACACAGTATGAGACAGTTAGAGATAACAGAGGTCGAATACGTCACTTTGAAGGCCATTATCGCTCTCGACCCGTCCGCAAGCGGTATAAGTGCAGAGACGTCGTCGATTCTTGGTGGTGCTCGGGATTCAGTTCAAAACGCTCTCTTTTTGCATCTCATGGATAGATATTCGTCGCAAAGGGCAATTGCTCGCTATGGAAGACTTTTGATGCTCACGGCTAATGTTGCGGTAAGCTTTTGGTTTTAGAGCAAATTTTTTAAATATCAATTGATTAGTTTTGGCGAAACTAACTTGCAGTATGAGAATGTTTCATTTATAAAGTGCTGCAATTTCAGAAAATTGGCGCCTTCCTCAGCACAGCAGTGGAATCCGTCTCAAGTCTGTACTCAGCAAAGCTTTCAACCGCGCCTTTGATCTTTCGATTCTTCAATCTCTCAGAAGCCAAATCCGTTACGTAAGTCTGAGCAGGAACATTCCGCAGTGATTCGATTACATAAAATCTTCATTTCTCTTATTGAACGTTTCTTATTCTTCGACATATCCATATATAGATATTTCTTTTGTAAATATTCATGTCTTAAATTTTTGTACAGAATTGCATCAAATATTACCGCAAATATTCTTTCCTACGTTTCTTTCATTATCGAATATGCTCTATTCTCGGTGACTCACCTTTTATGTGAATGTGTTATTAAATATTGTCGTGATTTCTTATAATACCTTTGTGGTATCTGTGACACGTCTGGGGACTTTTAGTTGGAATTTTAAACTGAAAAATGACTAGTTGAATTATTTCAAATTTGGGACTTTATTTGCAACATGTATTGCAACATTTATTTGTTTGTGTTGCAACTTTTTTGACAAAGTGCCAAAATTACAATTTTCTAGCAAAATTGCGATACAAATTTTTCCTAGATCTTGATTGTCTTCTGTCCCCAGATGTGCTACTTGTAAATATTTAAATATTATTTGGACTCTAAAGTTGTTCCGAGTCGACGTCTTAAAGAACACCCGTGCAGTCGCATTTTTATATGAAAATTCAACCCGGCGATAATCATTATACCAAAGCCCGTAAATAATCGCTTGTAAATATGTCTCTTGCCTAATACTTATGTACACTCACAAAAGTCTTTTCATCGGTCGCAAATCTTTTATTTAGCCCATTTTCAGATAAAAAATAGTGCAAAAAGCTGTTTTCAGAAAACCTTAAAGCCAATTTTGTTGAGAATAAAATTGTTTGTTTGAAGATTTGCGACGCCAAATATTTTGCGTGATATAACTGTGCTATAATGAATAAATGCAACTACTCACGATTTATCGATCTTGATAATGACAATATTAGCCATTAATAAAGTTAAAATTTGAACAACAAAACTTTGTAGCAATTATAATTTGACAGGAAAGCATAAATAAAAAGGAGAATAGTTTTGCTATCTGATGTGAGTAATTTATATGAATATAATTTTAAAGTGTTTTCTTCAGTGCCATCACCAATGCGTTCGTTCTATTCAGCAAAATCGCATATTTTGTTCTCCTAAAGAATGGAATATATGTTTCGATCGTACCAATGACGCGGACGTGAACTCTGAGGAAGAGAAAGAAAGTGCGAATGTTGAGTCAAAAGTTTAATACATTTCGCTTCCAAACAATAGATTTTATTTCCAATAACAATGCATTGAATAATAAAAAAACCACAAATCGGTGTTCTAACGACAAAACAAAAATTCTGAGATTAAATCTTCGTTGAAACAAATTTTGCTGCTGTTGTTTCGCAAACTATGATGAATTTCTTCGGCTTTATCTATTCACTAATAATGTCTGCCTTATTCTTTGGCACTATTGGGAGACATGTCTACGTTTTTTATGCAACTGTAAAAGGATATTCGACAAATATTTCAAAAATGCAGCGTATTCTCCTGGTGAATCTGGTTAGTGAACTG
The DNA here is from genome assembly GCA_022814885.1 of Ditylenchus destructor. Taxonomy (NCBI): domain Eukaryota; kingdom Metazoa; phylum Nematoda; class Chromadorea; order Rhabditida; family Anguinidae; genus Ditylenchus; species Ditylenchus destructor. Next base: position 636,632 of record JAKKPZ010000016.1, on the reverse strand, counting down.
AACGATGCAAAAAATTGGCATAACTTTCCGCAACAAAGCACAGCGTCTGAGATTTAACACAAAATTTTATGATTAAAACGAAATTGTCAGAAAACTGTCGTAATATTTCAGTTTGGTAAGAGTCATCTGTTAGCTTTGTGAAGCACTGAATTTCTTTAGGCTGTTGCCAGTATCCTTGTCGTAATTACTGAGATACCAAGTTCGCTGCAAATCGTACTCCAATTTGGCAAATGGCCGTTACCTGATACATTTTGTCCGCTAAAGCAGTGGGCTACTAATGCCTTAAGTATCATTATTACAATTACGTATACAGGAATTTTATATGAACCGTATGTAATTAAATATAATGATATGTGTCTATATTGTCTGTATTTCAGAATATAATTTGAGATAAACAAGTTTTGAACGAAAGCCCTGTGTTGTCGTTGTGTTTCCTTTGTCTTTCCTTGTGTTTACACGGTATTTCCTTTGTCTTTCCTTCCCTTCGAAAGCTGTGGCGTTCAAAAGTTATTTATCTCAAATTATATTCTGAAATACAGACCATAACTTTACTGATTTCTTTTTAATGGCTTATACGTAAAAATGCTTCTCTACAGGGTGACCATTTTATTTTGGACCTTTTCTTTTGAAAATTTAAATTTAAATTCGCGCGATATATATATGTGTAATAGCTCATTTTGTAGCTAAGACTTTGCCATTTATTATTAAAAAAAGATCTCGACATAAGCTTTATTAAAACTCAAGAACCGGCATTTTTAAGTTCAGTAAAAAAACATAAGGGATTTGAAAAAATGAGGTCTGGTAAACCCATTTTTTGACGCTATATCAATTTTCTGCTTTGCGGGATCGATAGAGCATGAAAAAGTAGATATATGCGTAAAAATTTTTCAGACCACTTTTCCTGAGTAAAACTGGCTCAAAATGTCGCTTGAAAAAAAACACAGCTCAAAAACGGCCCACAAAAATGCGGCGAAAAATCGGCTAAAATTGACTTTAAACGGCCATATCTCAGTGTGGTGACGTCGTTATGTCGAGATCTTTTTTTTAATAATAAATGGCAAAGTCTTAGCTACAAAATGAGCTATTACACACATATATATGGCGCCAATTTGAAATTTAAATTTTCAAAAGAAAAGGTCCAAAATAAAAATGGTCACCCTGTATTATGCTTCAGCAAAAAATTAGCAATTTATATGCTGTTAATAGGAAGAATTCATACGAAACAAGGTATATTATAACTGCTTCAGATTTCTTGAACTCCACGGCCGCCCAATTAGCACAAACACGATATTATGCTGTGTCGCTCTTATGTGGGTAATAATATCACTGTGGACAATGCCTAATGTCTTCGTCTTTGAAGGTGGGTGTTCTGTAGCAATGAAAGAACTTTTAAAGGAGAGACAAGGAAATATTTAGCATTTTTAGTTTTTCGAAGTCAACAGGACACGTTGTTGTCAGCGTGTGAATAATTTAAGTGAACAAAGATTGAGGGGCTTTTAGAGTTTGGATAGTTGCTCAGGGTAAAAAACAAATTTTTATACCGACCTCACTTTACTTATAACTAGCAGCCGTGGTGCCTTAGCCTTCTCATAACCCGGCCGTCATCGGGCCTGTGGCACTCGCCAGTCGACTGGCAAGCTCATGGGAATTCCTGAATATTCAGAAATTTGATGACTCATATCTCAGGTAGCAGTACTCAATTCCATGCGAGTAAAGTTCCATTCGTCTTCTCTCCAAGAGCTGGAAGGAACGGAGAGCTGTTACTTGAGCTGTGACGCAGAATGGCGCTATAGTTAAAAGCATTAAAATTTAGTGAAGAAGGGACAATGCTTGAATTCCCAAATTGTACAAATAAGATGGATCGTTTATGCGTTCTTTGACACACTCGTTTTCCGCCTAGGAGCTTTGGTCGTCAGTGTTGTACTATTTTGCCGAATTATGGGGCAGCTCAAATTTTTAGCTGGAATATTTCCTGAAATATGTAAGATTTTTATTTCTTCCACAGAGTAACCAAGAGGGAAATTTTTAACTGTGGGCATTTTAGGATTCTTCCAAAATATATAGTCTTTCAGACTCTTCGTCAGCCGTTTATAACGTACTGATGATACCTCCCAGAATGCTCAAAATCCGACGTTGCAATCCGTATTTTCGTTATATGAAATATTTTTCGGGATCTAGGGAATTTAGAGCTAATTTTGTAATTGGTATTATATAAATCCTGAAAATAACAGTACAGAGTAAAAGGTTGGTCAAATTCGTCTAAAATTACTTTGTACAGATTTGCATTGGCTATTTTTGCTATAAATAATTTTCATAACTAAAATGTAACGTGTGATTTTCAGCCGACCAAATTCTCAAACATCGAAAGAAAATCATAGTCCTTGCCTTTCTACTGGCAATCCTCTTCTTCATATGCTCGCTTGAACGACCCTTAAAACTATTTTTCAGGTAATTTTAACATGTTTCAATGATCGGAGTGCAGATAAACCCCAGAGACAACCCTCCTCCCCCGAAGCAAAGTAAAATACGCGTTTACATCAGATATTTATAGGCTTATTTTTGGAAGGGAATTCAAATTTTTGGAGAATTTTAATCCATTAAAAAAATCTTTTTTACTGAAATATTTTGTTCAAAAATGACTTTTTTTAATTGTCCAGAATTTGAATTATCACCAAAAATATCTATAGGAGTGTTTTTGAAGTAAACATATACAGTCAATCCGATAATGTGACACGCGAATTATACTCTCATCTTGTCGATTTTTGAAAATAGAGCTTTGCCCGCGGGAAATAGTGTCTTAAGGAGGTTTTGTTCGGAAAGAAAGATGTTGTCTTTGAGAGTCAATTAAAATCGACGCTTGATTGTCGAGAATTTCTGACATATATAATTAATAACGTTATATTTTTCAGGCTCGTCCTAAAGGCCAATCTTCCATATTGGACATTGTTGTTAGAAAACGTATCGTTGTATATATCGGCTTTTGTAAACAGCATATTCTATTGTTTTGTATGATACAATGGTTTAAGTTATACGTCATATTCTTATTTTATTATTAATACACCAATCAAAACGTCAATCACAATATATCAAAACTATCCTGGGAGGAGCGGCTCTCGATTTGTTTATGTGTGTTACCGATCCCAATACGGTCCGCCTAAATTTGCGCCAATTTTTTCGCGCCAAAATTTGAGAAAATTTTCAAATGTGGGGCCAAAAACTGAAATATCCGGTGTTTTTTCACTATCCAGCCCGGCTTTTTGTCCGACCGGTTGCAGCCCTGGTCTGTACCCATCTGTCGTTTGACGATGAAAACATTACAGATGTACCTCCACAAAGTAACTTTATTTGTTGAACAATATCAGATGTTTAAAAGTTTTCTTTAAGAAACTTTATACAGATGTATATGTGCATATTTTATATATGGATAATTTATGTTAAAATTTTGTCACTTTCGCTTTCATACTATTGATTCATAATATTGAATGATTAAAATGCGCTGGATCGGTTTCAATTTTTACAGCCTTCAACTTTTTCTTTAGCAACGAAATAATGCATAAATTATATTCCAGAGGTAACAATGCAATAATACATAAAAAGCCCTATTCTCACTTTTCTTACTTTATTTCGAATAGTTCAAAATTTTAAAATGCACAAAACTCTGGTGTTATTGCTGCTAATTTCGTTGGTCGTTTGTTTTAATTCGTATAAAATCATAAAAGGTATGTAAAATAAAAATAGCTGCAATTTTAACGGAAAAAGATAAGTGTCATAGACATTGCGACGAATTCGTGGGACTGGTATCAAAAACGATAAAATATTGTTTGGCCAAAAATATCATTTTGTAACGACTAAACAAAAAATTTGAATTCCCACTCCTTTTTTGCGAAATACTATTAATCAGTAATTTTAGGAAAAAATCAAGTAATTGTTGCATATTAAATATAACTTATGAAAATGATTAGTTGTACCAAAAAAGGTAGCCTCAATAGAATTTTTGTCACATGAGTTTTTCAAGAAAATTAATTTGATCATCAATATCATCATTACATATTTTCATTACGGAAAGAAAGTATGGTTTATTAATTCATCTTATATGACACGAGATTGATCCAAACTAATATTAAAGTGTTCACACTAATTAGATTGTTCCAGAAAATTTTGGTGGTAATTGGGATCCAATAATTTGCAGTACGGATGCTGAGTGTCCGCCGACGCACTATTGCTGGAACGAGCTTGATGGTGGGCAGTGCGGTAAATTATTACTTTCATGTGTATTTAACGCTTTTAATTAGCATGTTCTAACCAGCAAAAGTGAAAAGGTTCATTAATACACCCGCCTAGAATTAGGGTCGAAACGGCTAGATAAAATTTACAAAGTTAAACATTCTTTCGTAGCCTATCCTCTGCTTATTCTTTATATCTCTTGTCATAATATTTGTATAATCCATTTGTTACCAATCCTGATCTTTGGCATTTTCTAAAAATGCAATTCTAATCCATAAAACGTTGTTGCAACTTACTTAAGGATTTACAAACCTGACGCGTACGACTTGCTTGATCTTTAACTTAAATTTCATATTTAGTCGAGAAATGTGCTCCGTTCTGCTGATGAAATATTTGTGGCGATAAAGATGTCTTCTGCGATGTCTTTTTGTTTCTTGTGAAGTAATAATATGATTATTCAAATAAAATAAATTTCATATGCCTTCGCTTTCGTTTTCCTTTTAAGGCGTGAAAATGCGAAATAAACGATCAAATGTTTTTGTTATTTGATTCATTTTTTGAAATGGGAAAAGTGAGTGATAAGTGGTAGATATGTTTGATATCAAATTTATCCTCAATGCATTTAGAAGAAACCTGTGCTTCATGTGAAGCCCATTCAAACTCCCCATTATCTTCCCGCAAAGTTAAAATTTCGTATTTTTTCATTTGCACTTAAAAAGATACTTGAATGAATCGGTGAGTCAAAACTTTGCATTAGATTCAAGGATTTGTTTCATTGCATGAAAACATAACATCTGTCACAACAAAAATTGCATAAATATTACTTCAAAATTTCATTTTGGAACAGTACAAAGCACCAAAACATATCACAATCAATGTCAAATTAAAGAGATTGGAGAAAGAGATTGAAGAAAGCGGAACTTTAACTCATGTTTCGTCGCTATGTTCGTGCAGTGGCCGAAAGTTTTCTGTGCCAAATGTACTTTGTACCATATTATGCCTATAGGTTTTAAACAACGATATCTTCAAATCCGGCACTATCTTAGACGAACAAACGGTTGGACGACAGTTTGCCGACTTTAGACGACAACATCATTTTTCTGGGCCTAATTTTGGTAAACTCAAAGAGAAATGGAGGGGAGTATGCTCATGATAGATGTAGGCTGTACGTTCTATCCAAATGGTACGCAGATAAAATGGTATAGAAGATATATTTTATCGAGCAGGGAAAAATCGTCTGATTTTTTATCTCATAGAAGAGTGTTCGGCTGTTCATAACTTATGCCCTCCTCTTTATTCTATTTTTCTCGCTCTATGACTTCGTTGTCTCTCTAATCGTCGCGAGATTAGATCGATATGATGGAGACTACTGATCTTCATCTTCAATTAGATTTTCTGCACCTCTGTCATGTGGTAGTGAAGACGACTTTCAGTCTTACAATTTTGCAGTTTTATTGGTGTATATAAGTTTTTGAATAAATTGCTTACCACAACAAAAGCAATTTTTATTTTTCCTCTCTCATTTAATCAGTCTGCTGAGTTAGCTGGAAAAGTAACCTTCCAATTCCCAAACATTTCTATACCTTTAATTTTTGCCATTTAATTAACTTTATACATTCTCTGTACAGCTGACTCTAATCATACTGATACAGGTTCTTAGTAAAATTTATACGGCTTGATGTCGTATAAATTTAAAAAGAGCCTGGGTCGTTATAACCAGTGTCCCGACGGATCACCCTGCACTTAAATATTCGCTCAAATTGGCATTCACTTTTTACTTGTATTTTGCCCCAAAACTGACTTCAAAACTTACGACACAAACTCCATCGCTATGCAGTTTATGTTTTCATTATTTTCTGTCTTAGTTTGAAATCGGAAACAGAAAATGGTTCACTGTTATTACGTGCTGATATTGTTGCTTATTTGCCTTACGTGTGCGGGGGCACCAAAACTAAAAAAAGCTCGACCCAACCAGCAGGTTAAGGTGCAAGCCGAACAGAATACACAAACGGCTCCAAAGAATAGCAGCCCTATATTTGGCTTATTGTATTTAATTTCGGACGAGAATGGACCTGCTGAATTGGAAAGTAAAGACAATGTAAAAGACGGAGAAATAGAACTGGAAGCTGCTCCCGAAATAGCAAATGAGTTTGCCAAAGAGGCCACTCAGAAGGACGTTTCCGTGGGCAATCTTATGGAGGTACATAGTTTCAAGTTCTCTTCCCATTTCATTTAAATTTTATATAGCGAAAAATCGACTTTGTTATGCAATCAAAATTACTATGATTTATACTTAGTGCAAAAGAGGGTAAAGAATTCGGCTTGCCGGTGTATGATGTTCGCTCTTACAGCACTGATGTAAGCCTGGTATTGATAAGGCCTTCTATGAAACTATACCTTTTGGTCCCTCTATAATAAAATTTTTATTCTATTTATGTCTAATAATTATAAGTTGCAATATTGCATTTCTATTAAACTTAATCTAAATTTCAGCCGAAAGAATTACAAAAAGTACCAATTGAACCTGAAGATGAGTCAGAAAATACCAATCCCAAATGTCATGTTGAGCCGAATCATAGAAACGCTCTTCTTCAGATGGATTCTGTGTGTAGGTTTATTTTAATATCTGAGATCGAAGTCTAATCTAAACAAGAATGTTGACGAGATCCATAAACTCTAAAAATTTAGTGCTTGCAAGTCAACAGCGGCATCTTGTGGGTAATTGGTTTCACGTCGAAGAAGTTGAAGATGACAATTTCAACAAGAAATTCAATCCAGGCGATCTGATTGAAATCAAGATTCGATTGGGAGACAAGCCAATTCGCGCATACGTAATAAACACAATATTTAAAGTTTGTTTATGACTTGTGCTTTAGCATTGGGCAATTTATATGGGTGATGGAATGATTATTCACTTGAAGAATGTCAAAGGAAGCGGAGCTGAGGTAAATTTTACACTAAACGGAATTTTTTGACATATAAAATTAAATATTTGTATAAGATCTGACATTCTATTGAGTCTGATCTGACACTCACATCGGTCGATTGCTTTGATAGTCACAAAGAATTAAAAAGAATTAAAGTAAACTATAAAACCATTATTTCAGATTCAATTAAAAAAGCTGTCGGAGATGTATAAAAAGCGTTGGATGCGCAAGAACAATTATATGGACTTATTTTTCAGTCCTCGGTCAGTGCATGAGATACTGGAATGGGCACAAGCCAGAGTATGCATTTTAATTCTCTTTCTGCTATCTGAAGAAAGGCCTTTTCAAATCCGGAAATTTGTTACAGAATTTTTTATTATTTTCTAGCAAATTGTTGATTCGGCTAAGAAAATTGGGTCGCCTATTGTTTTCAGAGGTACGTCCCCAATTTCACAAATTTTTGAAACAAATTTCATGAGTACCAACTCGGTGAGTACTTACTCCTGTGACTACCGGCCAGAATGGAGAATCAGTTATTAGTAGTAGAAAGAGCATATCCAAACTAAAGTCGAGGTTTCAGGTCGGCTGCAAATACAAATACAGTCTTCTATTTTGGAATTGCGAACACTTTGCTGTCGAAACACGATATGGGAAAATATTCAGTTTGCAGGTTGGTTAATTGCAAAATTGTTCATGTGCGCGGGTATAGTACTGATACAGTTTTAACACTGGCAATGCTTTAATTTCTGGTTTATTAAACAACCCTACCACGTGAATGACGTCATTGCAACATAACGCAACATTTGTCATTCGTTCTCGTTTAGAGATCGCATAACAAAATTTTGACCCACCCCCTCCTCGTGATCAAAAGATAGGTATTCGTAGTTTTTTCACACGAGTATTTGCGGACCCAGCCCAGTCTGCTGATCACCTAAACTCCGGATGAAGCCATAGCTTCTAGTAGAAATTCCAGTTTCATTCCAGTAGAAATAAATATTTTATATAAACACGATATGTACTTATTTCGCGTTTTCAGGTGAGAAATTATGCTCGTCCGCTAACAACAGCCTCGGCTACGGTAGTGAACAAAGTTGCCAGCGATTTAAGATCCTAGTGATTCGATTAAAATGGAACTGGTAAAATTTAGAAAAAGATATTTTCGTAATGCAAACATTGATTGAAATATTTCTATTTGTGTGGAACGAAAAGTTCTTGTAGTTTTATTTTTGATATCTTGTAACATTGTTCTCGTTTAACTGTTTACGATGAATTGAAGTCCAAGATTGTATATTCAACAAATTTTTGATGATTTAATTTTTTGTCGAAAGATTCACTATTTTCATTGCGACGTTCAATATATATCAACATCGCGCTATGGTAGAATGCTCAAATAAATTTATTCTGGAATATAAACAATTGTATCACACCTAAGTTACAATGGATAGGCATTAGTCAAAAATGAGAAGGCAGAAATGGTCGACATCCATTGATACAGTCGAACCTCACTTTTCTTTGCCCTCACTTTCCTTTGCACCTCACTTTTCTTTGCACTTTGGGCTGGAACGGGGGACAAAACGCAAAAATACAAAGGATTTTACCTCACTTTTCTTTGCACATACCTCACTTTTCTTTGCACTTTTTGGCCGACTGGGCGAAAAAACCATAGGGGGTACCACATGAAATTTTTTCCGGCGCCGCCGTTGGCGGCGCCGGAGAAAATTTTGAGCAATTTTCCCGAATATTCAAAATTTTCCTTCAATTTTTCTCCAAATTCTGAAAAATTCGTCCCCGAATTATTGGCTATTCCTTTAAGTTCCTTTTTAAAAAATTTTATTTCTTAATTTTTTCTACAAAACTTGGCCCATATTTTCACGCAGAACACGAAAATCGAGCTTATTTTCGCCGGAAACCCGAAAAATAGCACTTTTCAAAAATCCGAATTCAAATTTGCGCTCCATGGCAAGGCCCTTGGCAGTCCGTTTTTAAACGCTAGCTATAATAATCTAGGTAAAAATTAGGTAAATTTAAGGTAAAATAGTGAAATTTTAATGCATAAATGTAGAAGAGGGCCAAAAACAGCATAAAAACACAAAAAACAGCCATTTTGGGGCATTTTTCCCTTTGGAAATGACCGCACCTCACTTTTCTTTGCACTTTGGGCTGGTCCCGAGGGTGCAAAGAAAAGTGAGGTTCGACTGTATATGAGAAAATCCTTGCTGAATCGACCAAAGTCGCTGTCCTGGTGTTTGGTTGATTCGGTAGTAGGTGTTTGAATATTACGGCACACTAACTTTCGACTGTAAAGTCGAATTTGGAATGCGTTTGATTCTGTTCAATGTTTTGATTTTCAAATCTGAAATCTGTTTTTGGAGTGAACTCCCAATTTCCCAACGTTTCGGGATATCTTTATCTGTTTTGTTTGCGAATATCGGGGTTTGACTGTATGTGCAACAGAAACTAGACAAAAAGTAAGGTATGCTTATTTTTTAGGCCCTACTTTCAGGAAAATATGATCTGAATTTGGAAAAGGTGAAGAATATGGCCGTACCACGAATTTCGTTAAAATTGGTGTTTTTGGGGGTTTTCGAGGTCGCTGATCACGAATTCGAAGGAATTTTTGGGCGGAAAGACGATTTTCGTGTCGGGACCAAAATGGCCCAAAATCTCAGTTTTCCCCCAAAAATGCAAATGAAACATATTTTTAGGGGTTTTCGAGTGCGCTGAATCCGAATTTGACATTCGTTTTGGCGTGCTCCTACCATGAAAATATGGAAACTGCTAATTTTTGGTCATTTTAGCCCTAAAATGATCAAAAATTCTCCTGAAAGTCAAAAAATCCGTAAAAAGCCAAAAATTGGCTTTTTAGCTTCTCACTTCGCCTAGTTTTCAATTACAGCTTAAGCCTAACCCTAAGTCTAAGCCTAAGCCTAAACCTAAGCCTAAAACCTAAGCCTAAACCTAAGCCTAAAACCTAAGTCTAAGCCTAAACCTAAGTCTAATCCTAAGCCTAATATGGCGGCTTAAAAGGGTTATTAGGCAAAAATAACGGCTTTATGGCCTAAAATAGTGGTCCAAAACCTCTATGAGAATTCAAGACGCTTTCAGGAGAATTTATGATCATTTTAGGGGCAAAATGATCAAAAATCAGTAGTTTCCACATTTTCGTGGTAGGACCACGCAAAAACGAATGTCAAATTCGGATTCAGCGCACTTGAAAACCCTTGAAAATATGTTTCATTTGCATTTTTGGGCGAAAATTGAGATTTTGGGCCATTTTGGTCCCGACACGAAAATCGGCTTTCCGCCCAAAAATTCCTTCGAATTCGTGATCAGCGATCTCGAAAACCCCCAAAAACACCAATTTTAACGAAATTCGTGGTACGGCCATATTCTTCACCTTTACCCTGAATTTTGAGGTCGAATTTGAACACGAATTTTTGATCGTGTTAATTTCGTACTGACTGTCGGGGTACCTTTAATAAATGATCTTTGAAATGACAAATAGATAAGTGAATAATAATTTGCTACGATTTAAAACATTTGATTGAAACAATGATCGCAGTATATCAGTCCCTAAACAGTGCTTGCCTTTCCGGCAGTTCTTACTACGATGTGTTCCAAGTTATCGCGTAGACGTCATCGACGTCCGATTCCCCATATCCAAATTCGCCAACTTTCCGGAGGCCCAAATGTTCGTACATTTTCTTTTGTTCAAGTTTTCGCTGACCCACGTCAAGAAAAAGTCCATACTTGTTTCTCTTGAACCTTTTCTTGTACTCGGCAAGAACTTTCCGATACAAGTTACTACCGATTCCTTGGCCTCTATACTTCGTGTCCGGATGCGTCAAGAAATAGGTTATGTATCCGTACTTTTCGGCATCGTCATTGAGAATCCTAGTATACTCTTCTCGTCTGAACGGTACAACATCATTTAACGCAATTGCTCCAACCAGTTGTTCAAGAGTTGTCTCGTCCGCTTTTTCCTCTATGAAAGCACCGAATGCGAATGTACAGTATACTCCGGTGTATGTGTCAATGCCGGGCCACACCTGAAAATTCATCATTTAATTGCTGATTCATGTTTTAGAGTGGCATATAAAATGTCCAGTGTATTCGTTCAAGTTCAATCGAAATGATTTTAAAAATGAGTTTCGCTTGGATTTAAGAAACGCATTTGCTTTTGAAAATGCGAGGTTAATTGTGAGCGTCTGTTTTCCGCACGCAATTGGCAATACAGGCCAAATAATTGGAAATTTCGGGCTAAATTTTTGAAAGTTATATGACTTGTATGATTTTCGAATATGACATGCATAAATGAAAACACAAAACTAAAATGATTCTGGGATTTTACCTTCTACGATATATGGCCTATGAAATGGTCACAAAAATATTCTCGAACAAATGTTTGATAGTCGTACACAAACTCGCTAGAATAATATTTCATACCACTTTATGCAGCTCCTCGACTTGCGACATGTCCTTTTCCGTGATGGAGCGAACCTTTATCTGCACATTATTTTTTGATCTAAAGCTGCTCAGATGTGTGATTGGGGAAAGAAATCCTTTCTTGCATATTTCTTCTATCCAAGTTCGAAACAATTCTTCCTCCGTGGAATCTAGAAATTAAAATTTTTACGAACGTTATATTTATTTAGGTACTAGTATTAGACCGGGATCATTAACATTCCCAGCATTCTCATCGTTTGTTGCCACATGTTCACCTTGATGATCCAACCAGACTGACAATATTATAGTGCCGATGAAAAATAAACGTATACCGCGAGTCAAGTTTCTCTGACAAATTTTATTTCGGCAAAGTTTATTATAAAGTGAAAGAAATACTAACGCATTCGGAGAAAAAATAAACACAAAATTATCCATATACTTCTCTTAAATTTTTTTGATCGAGGATTCTGGGACTGCTGCGTCTACCTATTGATTAATGCTTGAATTGACATAGAGCGAATGTTTTTTTCTCCAGCTCTACCTCTCTCTTCTATCGGCTATATCTCATGTTTCGCTCTATGTCTCGTTGCTTTCTTCTATCTGAAAATCTTCTCACTTACATTCCGACGAAAATTTAGCAACTGTACCGCTAAATGTGGTAAAAAAAATAAAAATGCATATAAATGAAAACAACCGTAAATGATATCACAAGATGGGTGTGATGAGAAGCTTAAACCATTTTCTCGTCAGCTCTAGGTAAACTATAATTGTGAATTTCAGCACAAATGTGAAATATTTACTACAATAATATGACTGGACCGAGTTCCGCATAGATAGAGCCAAATCCAGAGCGGCTCCATAGATACGTCGGCACTTTTGAGAAACTATGGGCTTGGGACAGTTCCGGATAGGGCGTAATCCTTTATATAGTAATCCGCAAATTCGGCTTGGTGGGTGGCTGATTCCGTCATGGTCTCAGACCACAGACTACAAATTTCCTAAATGCATCGTTGACTTTGCGTGAAAATGGTACCATATCGCCGGGATTCGGTGCCGTTATAGGTTTTCGTGTTACCGTTTTTCTCTTCAGTAAGGCCCTCTTATTATAAGCCCTCTCCTAAAGTAAGCCCCCCTAGAGGGGAGGGGTGTCGGCCAATATAAGCACCCCTCCATTATAAGCCCCCTCCATTATAAGCCCCCCTAAAAAGAGGTTTTTTATATTTTTCCGTAGGTTTATACATTGGGCATTTTAGGTACTAATAAGTATGGCTTTCGCAAAAACCGTTCAGTTACTATGCAGGTTTTGCAAACTTTCGAAGATTTCTCAACGGCCATTGAACAAAATTAATGGGTCGATGTAATTTACTTTGACTTTTCAAAGGCCCTTGATACTGTACCTCACATTAGACTCTTAGAAATAGGTTGAATGGCTTTGTTTTGGCAAGTTTTGATGTATTATAATTCCTAACAATAAAATGTTAGGAACAATTCATGAATTTGAAACGGACTTTTAACAGTATTGTTTTGGAATAAATTCTCGGGTCAATTCGTTACGTGTAACTTTAAAATTGGTTTAATATAATTACTTTGAAACAAACTTCGGGTAACAATTTATGTTTGAAACATATCTTGCGGATCAATTTATTTCTTGAAACATTGCGGTTAGTTTTATATAATTACTCAAAAACAGACTTTGGGTAATATTTTATTTCTTGAAACAAACTCTGGGGAGCAATATATTTCTTTAAACATTACGTTTAGTTTTTTAATATATAATTCCTTTATAAACAGTTTTTGGTAACTGTTTATTTCTTGAAACACACATCGTGGATTATTTTATTTCTGGAACTTTTAAGGTTATTTTTATATGATTCTTTTAGAATATATTTCGGGTAATAGTTTATTTCTTGAAACTGATTCTTTTATTTTCTTAAAACTTTAAGGTTAAATTTTAACATACTCTAAAACGTACTTGGGATAACAATTATAGTAGTATGTTTAGTCAAGGTATTTTATTGTCACTGGAAAGTCGCATATCTGATAACAAATATAAATTACAAGAAATAAGAAAGTTAGTTTTATAGAAATGTTTGAGTTAGATTTGTTTTTCGGCAGCAATGATGTCGTTGAACGCCTTGCAGTATTCCGGCGAGTTGGTAGCATACGGAGTCGATGGCGCATTCTTTCCGAGTTCTATTAGCTTTGCTTTCCAGAAAGTGTAGCTTGCTTTTTTGTCTGGTAAGGATAGCCTTTCGAATCCACATCGGCGCCAAATGTACGGGAGCCGTCTCAAAATGCGTCACAGCCATGTTTTTGTCGTTAAAATCCCGAGATTTTTGGTACTTACCCTAATTCGGGTTTTTCTGCAATCAGTGTTTTCAGGGGTAATTCGATGCGCTGATTCCGAATCTGCAATTGTTTTTTTTCAAGAATTTTAACAAGCCCTTTTTGAGGGCATATTGAAGGTTTTTGGCTTAATCTTTTGGATTTTAAGTCTATGTTTGAAATTAGTCTTTAGGCTTAAGTCTAAATCCTTGTTTTGTCTAATTTCTCTAGAATAGACTCTGAGAGTCAACTTATTTCTTGAAACATTGATTTTGGATTTGGCCTATATTGGAATTTAATCTTAGGTTTAAGAGTAATTGGAACCTTTTGAGGTTATATTTAAGCTTTTCAGGCTTAGGTTTTTTAGATTATTAGTTCTACGTTATAATTTGTCTTATTCCTAAGAGTTAGAACTATTAAAAGTTCTTATGCGTCATCTTTTTGATTTTTAACCCTATGCTTGGAATTATTCTTTAAGTTTAAGTCTAAATCCTTTTTTGTCTAACTTCTCTAGGCTAGATTCTGAGAGTCAACTTATTTCTTAAAACGTTTGAAGTTGTTTGCTAAAATTCGTCAAAAATATGTTTTGAGGATGAACTTATTCCTTGAAACTTTGAGGTCATTAAGTATAATTTATCCAGTATAGACTCTGAGGATCAACTTATTTTTTGAAACATTGAGATTGTATTTGTCCTATATTGTAATCTAAGGTTCAAGAGTAAGTTATAACCCTTTTTTGAGGGCATACTAAAGCTTTCAGTTTTAGGCTTTTTGGAGTATTATTTCTGTTTTAGAATTAGTCTCAGTCATAAGAGTAAGTTAGAACTCTTTTTAAAAGTATACTGAAGGAAAGGTCTTTTAGCTTTTATTCTTATGTCAGAATTACTCTAATGTTTAAGATTGAAAAAGTTATGGTACTATGGTAAATTGCGGAATGACAAGGGAAGCGGGCGGTTGTTTAATCCACGACTTGATCACCATAAATTGCGGAATGACAAGGGAAGCGGGCGGTTGTTTAATCCATGACTTGATCACCATAATCTTAATCTAGTAAATTGCGGAATGACAAGGGAAGCGGGCGGTTGTTTAATCCATGACTTGATCACCATAATCTTAATCTAGTAAATTGCGGAATGACAAGGGAAGCGGGCGGTTGTTTAATCCACGACTTGATCACCATAATCTTAATCTAGTAAATTGCGGAATGACAAGGGAAGCGGGCGGTTGTTTAATCCACGACTTGATCACCATAAATTGCGGAATGACAAGGGAAGCGGGCGGTTGTTTAATCCATGACTTGATCACCATAATCTTAATCTAGTAAATTGCGGAATGACAAGGGAAGCGGGCGGTTGTTTAATCCACGACTTGATCACCATAAATTGCGGAATGACAAGGGAAGCGGGCGGTTGTTTAATCCATGACTTGATCACCATAATCTTAATCTAGTAAATTGCGGAATGACAAGGGAAGCGGGCGGTTGTTTAATCCATGATTTGATCTCCATAATCTTAATCTAGTAAATTGCGGAATGACAAGGGAAGCGGGCGGTTGTTTAATCCATGACTTGATCACCATAATCTTAATCTAGTAAATTGCGGAATGACAAGGGAAGCGGGCGGTTGTTTAATCCACGACTTGATCACCGTAATCTTAATCTAGTAAATTGCGGAATGACAAGGGAAGCGGGCGGTTGTTTAATCCACGACTTTATCACCATAATCTTAATCTAGTAAATTGCGGAATGACAAGGGAAGCGGGCGGTTGTTTAATCCATGACTTGATCACCATAATCTTAATCTAGTAAATTGCGGAATGACAAGGGAAGCGGGCGGTTGTTTAATCCATGACTTGATCTCCATAATCTTAATCTAGTAAATTGCGGAATGACAAGGGAAGCGGGCGGTTGTTTAATCCATGACTTGATCACCATAATCTTAATCTAGTAAATTGCGGAATGACAAGGGAAGCGGGCGGTTGTTTAATCCATGACTTGATCACCATAATCTTAATCTAGTAAATTGCGGAATGACAAGGGAAGCGGGCGGTTGTTTAATCCACGACTTGATCACCATAATCTTAATCTAGTAAATTGCGGAATGACAAGGGAAGCGGGCGGTTGTTTAATCCACGACTTGATCACCATAAATTGCGGAATGACAAGGGAAGCGGGCGTTGTTTAATCCATGACTTGATCACCATAATCTTAATCTAGTAAATTGCGGAATGACAAGGGAAGCGGGCGGTTGTTTAATCCACGACTTGATCACCATAAATTGCGGAATGACAAGGGAAGCGGGCGGTTGTTTAATCCATGACTTGATCACCATAATCTTAATCTAGTAAATTGCGGAATGACAAGGGAAGCGGGCGGTTGTTTAATCCATGATTTGATCTCCATAATCTTAATCTAGTAAATTGCGGAATGACAAGGGAAGCGGGCGGTTGTTTAATCCATGACTTGATCACCATAATCTTAATCTAGTAAATTGCGGAATGACAAGGGAAGCGGGCGGTTGTTTAATCCACGACTTGATCACCGTAATCTTAATCTAGTAAATTGCGGAATGACAAGGGAAGCGGGCGGTTGTTTAATCCACGACTTTATCACCATAATCTTAATCTAGTAAATTGCGGAATGACAAGGGAAGCGGGCGGTTGTTTAATCCATGACTTGATCACCATAATCTTAATCTAGTAAATTGCGGAATGACAAGGGAAGCGGGCGGTTGTTTAATCCATGACTTGATCTCCATAATCTTAATCTAGTAAATTGCGGAATGACAAGGGAAGCGGGCGGTTGTTTAATCCATGACTTGATCACCATAATCTTAATCTAGTAAATTGCGGAATGACAAGGGAAGCGGGCGGTTGTTTAATCCACGACTTGATCACCATAAATTGCGGAATGACAAGGTAAGCGGGCGGATGTTTAATCCATGATTTGATCTCCATAATCTTAATCTAGTAAATTGCGGAATGACAAGGGAAGCGGGCGGTTGTTTAATCCATGACTTGATCACCATAATCTTAATCTAGTAAATTGCGGAATGACAAGGGAAGCGGGCGGTTGTTTAATCCACGACTTGATCACCATAAATTGCGGAATGACAAGGGAAGCGGGCGGTTGTTTAATCCATGACTTGATCACCATAATCTTAATCTAGTAAATTGCGGAATGACAAGGGAAGCGGGCGGATGTTTAATCCATGATTTGATCTCCATAATCTTAATCTAGTAAATTGCGGAATGACAAGGGAAGCGGGCGGTTGTTTAATCCATGACTTGATCACCGTAATCTTAATCTAGTAAATTGCGGAATGACAAGGGAAGCGGGCGGATGTTTAATCCATGATTTGATCTCCATAATCTTAATCTAGTAAATTGCGGAATGACAAGGGAAGCGGGCGGTTGTTTAATCCATGACTTGATCACCATAATCTTAATCTAGTAAATTGCGGAATGACAAGGGAAGCGGGCGGTTGTTTAATCCACGACTTGATCACCATAAATTGCGGAATGACAAGGTAAGCGGGCGGATGTTTAATCCATGATTTGATCTCCATAATCTTAATCTAGTAAATTGCGGAATGACAAGGGAAGCGGGCGGTTGTTTAATCCATGACTTGATCACCATAATCTTAATCTAGTAAATTGCGGAATGACAAGGGAAGCGGGCGGTTGTTTAATCCATGACTTGATCTCCATAATCTTAATCTAGTAAATTGCGGAATGACAAGGGAAGCGGGCGGTTGTTTAATCCATGACTTGATCACCATAATCTTAATCTAGTAAATTGCGGAATGACAAGGGAAGCGGGCGGTTGTTTAATCCACGACTTGATCACCATAAATTGCGGAATGACAAGGTAAGCGGGCGGATGTTTAATCCATGATTTGATCTCCATAATCTTAATCTAGTAAATTGCGGAATGACAAGGGGACGCGGGCGGTTGTTTAATCCATGACTTGATCACCATAATCTTAATCTAGTAAATTGCGGAATGACAAGGGAAGCGGGCGGTTGTTTAATCCACGACTTGATCACCATAAATTGCGGAATGACAAGGGAAGCGGGCGGTTGTTTAATCCATGACTTGATCACCATAATCTTAATCTAGTAAATTGCGGAATGACAAGGGAAGCGGGCGGATGTTTAATCCATGATTTGATCTCCATAATCTTAATCTAGTAAATTGCGGAATGACAAGGGAAGCGGGCGGTTGTTTAATCCACGACTTGATCACCGTAATCTTAATCTAGTAAATTGCGGAATGACAAGGGAAGCGGGCGGATGTTTAATCCATGATTTGATCTCCATAATCTTAATCTAGTAAATTGCGGAATGACAAGGGAAGCGGGCGGTTGTTTAATCCATGACTTGATCACCGTAATCTTAATCTAGTAAATTGCGGAATGACAAGGGAAGCGGGCGGTTGTTTAATCCATGACTTGATCACCATAATCTTAATCTAGTAAATTGCGGAATGACAAGGAAAGCGGGCGGTTGTTTAATCCATGACTTGATCACCATAAATTGCGGAATGACAAGGGAAGCGGGCGGTTGTTTAATCCATGACTTGATCACCATAATCTTAATCTAGTAAATTGCGGAATGACAAGGGAAGCGGGCGGTTGTTTAATCCACGACTTGATCACCGTAATCTTAATCTAGTAAATTGCGGAATGACAAGGGAAGCGGGCGGTTGTTTAATCCATGACTTGATCACCATAATCTTAATCTAGTAAATTGCGGAATGACAAGGGAAGCGGGCGGTTGTTTAATCCATGACTTGATCACCATAATCTTAATCTAGTAAATTGCGGAATGACAAGGGAAGCGGGCGGTTGTTTAATCCACGACTTGATCACCGTAATCTTAATCTAGTAAATTGCGGAATGACAAGGGAAGCGGGCGGTTGTTTAATCCATGACTTGATCACCATAATCTTAATTTTTATCGAATTTCCCCACCATGGTCCCGACGTGATCTCCCTGAATTTACAGTATATGCATCAAAATCCAAGAATTGAGTAGGAATTGAGATGAATTCATGATTGAAATCATGAAAATGATAATAAATGGGAGAAGGAAATTTCTAAAAATATGGGCCAATAGAAAGAAAAGAAAGCGAGAAATTATTATTAAGTACTGGTCTCACCAAAACGTACATAAAATTCAACCGTATACTACAGCCCTATACCCTAAACAACCACCCTTCCAGCGGAGATTCGCGCAAACATTTTTTTGTCCCCGGCAATAACTCACCGAGAGCAAAAAAAATATTAGCTACCACACACCCACGCAACGCAAAATTTTCCAAAAAGTGCCAAAAAGCCACCTATGGTACAAAATTTGAAATTTTCGGCCGGTACGGAAAATGGGCAGGACGCCAAAACCCTCAACCTAACGCCAAACATAATGCGAAATTCGGGTTCCCGGTATCCGAAAACAGCACTGGGCAAAATATCCCGGTCGGATATAACCAAAAATCTGATAATCAAGAACACCTCAATTTAAACGGCCTTTTTCACCGCCAAAACAAAATATGAGTTATAATTTTTTTAAACTCCAATCTCCAGGTTTAAAAAAAGGGCTGGTAGGATGCCTGATCTAAAAACTTCCCAAATCACTTTCCCATCCTCATGCTTAAAAAGAACCAAAGTCATTTTCCAGCTCCAGACAGATACAACAATCCTCCGCGTGATTGGGATAAGGCCCTGTGAAACTTGCATTTTCTAATTTTTCGCGTTCTATTGAATATCTACTCATACGCTCTTGAGTGATTTCTGCCGAAACTCCAATGTGAGAACGTTGTATGTCAAACAAACTATGGAAGAGATTTACATTCTAACTCCCGAAAACACTAATTTTAATTGGATAGAGGGAAGTTAATAATAATATTCTCGAATGACAATATTTTCTGATATAATAAAGTGAAACACTTACTCGATACAGGTATTAAATGAATCTCGAAAATAAGTTACATCGTTCGACCATGATAAATTCCATAACACTCCATAAAAGTAGTCAATGAAACACTCAACACGACCATTAGTATGCTTAATTACTATGCCTAAATTAGCAATTTTTTATGATTATTTAGTTTTGTTGCTACGTTACGTGGCTAGAAACCGGGTCTTGCTTGCCCACCCATTACCAAACTGTAAAATCATCAGATTTAATAGCACGTGATATCCACACTCGTATTCCTAAATCGATAAAAAATGTAGAACAGACTACTTTGCCGGTTATAATTTTACGGTAGGACAACTAAAGTGTCCTAGCGGCCTACGCCGTTGGATATTTTGTAACCACCCACAGCCCCTAAAAGACCAAAAAATACCATTTTTGACATGGTTGATTTCCGTACCGACCTCTTTGACCTATGTCACCCACTCATAATTTTTTCGAATTCGTGTTCCTGACAACCCTATATATGGTAACAAATACGCCTAAAATGATCAACAATACCATTTTCGCCCTCCGTATCGGCCTGTTCGATCTATGTCGACTACCCAATATGTTTCCACATTTGTCTTCCCCGAATCCGAAAACCCGTAAATGATTACCTATGCGACTAAAATTACTAAAAATACCTTTTTCGGCCTTTTAGACCTATGTCGAATTCAAATCTGAGTCGATTTTTACGGATTTATCGGGGTGGAAAAATATAATACCGTAAATCCTCTAATAAATCCCCCGGGATAATTATTATTTTTTCAGTTTCTAGAGAGTCTTTTTGTCAAAATCTTAGGATTTTTGGCAAAATTTGGAAACATTTTTGAAATTTTAAACCAATTTTGAATTTGCGCCAAAACATTTTCGCCAAAAATTATAATATTTTGGATTTTTGATCGAATTTTCGGCAATTTTTACCAAATTTTTCAAATGTTTGGCCAAATGTTGTAAATAATAGCAAATTTTGCAATAAAAATTCAAATTTGCGCTAAGAAATTTGATTTTGCGCCAAAAATTAGAAATTTAGAAAAAATTGAAAAACACCCATTTTTGGGGGGATATATTTGTGGCGCGAATTATTTTTCGTAACAGGTCCAGAGGGGGATTTATTTGAGGGGGAATTAATTGAGGGGGATTTTTTTGGAGGATTTACGGTATATTGAAACATACTTGGTCGAAAATGGAATGGAAGGAGTCGAAACGGCAACCACTGACGCTACAGTGACAGCAGCAAATTAGTAAAGTACACCAATATGTGGAAGGGGAAACGGCGCGCAACTTTTGTGGTTATCGGCCAGAACCGAGCTCCAACACCTTGCAAAAATTATTCTTAGACCATTAATCGCACCCTAAAAGCGGGAAAAGGACGCGCGCCGTTCGCGCGCACGTAACTTCGGATTTGTAATCAGCGCATCTGAAAACCCACGGATACAAAATAATTAGGACCGGGGGTGTTTTGGTTTCAAAAACGCCTGGCCAAAAACTGGCCATTTTGCATAACAAAATGCGCCAAAGCAAACTGGGCGAAAAGCACTGTAGTTCCGTATGACTTTTAAATACGAACCTAAACTTAAAAAAGCCACTTTATATGTCCGAAACCTTCAAAACACATTTTTCGGTTTGGCGCGAATTCAAATATTTTAATTTAGGGACTGCCAATGTTTTAGATACAACCGACACCAATCCAATGAGCAATCGCTCGCCTTTGGCAAATGGTTGGACAGATCTGGACGGTTTTGTCACGGTTCGAGGTTATTGCATCGCACCTCTGACTCGGCGCAAAATAATAGATTGGTTTCATTTTATCTCTCACTCTAATTTTATCCACCCAAACTAATTTTGACACCCCTGAGAGCTCGATAGAATAATTATATCCCACGTCAAAATTAGAAACTTTTGGACATTGTACGTTAAAAAAAATGAATTAATGGTCAAATCGTATTTTTCCATATACGATTTGATTACTTACGTGGACTTGGTTAAAAAGTTTCGCCGACACTTTAAGGATCATGGTACGCGTACTCACTGATTGAAAATCCGTGAAGAATCTACCAAAAACCTTAGATATTTGCAACAAGAGTCGCGCGTTAAGCAGCTAAATAATAGTCGCGTACCAGGTGGCGAAATAATTTTGGAGAATTTTATTTACGCGTTTAAATTGGCGGCAATTCAGTTTAGCCTTTTTAGCAGGGGGCTAGATCATATCAGATATTCGCCCCTCTATCCATCTGATTTTCGCCGCTATACCCTCTAAAACACGATTTTAGAGGAGGTTAGCAATATCAGATTTGAGCTAGGCCCTTATAAAGGGGTTAAACTGTAATGGCGCGAATTCAAACGCATAAATAAAATTCCACGAAATTAGATCGCCACCTGAGAGTAATCTCGCTTAATAATCTGACTCAAAGACAAAATTTATCAGGTAAGCAAATATCTAGTTTCAAAAATTTTGGCTCAAATGTACGGGTCCATTTTCTGAGACCAAACGTTTTATTTGATGCCAAAAATCATGTGCAATCGGATTATTGATGGAGCTTTATATATCAGCAAGCTTTTCTGGGACCAGCATCGACAATATGGATACTTGTCTCGAGTCAACACTTTTGCCAAACACATTAAAATTCGTAAATATCCACAATTTCGTGGCAGGACCAAGATAAAAAATGATTTTCACGACAAAATTTTTCATAGCCTAGCTTAATCAAAATTACTTTTACCTGGATTTTCTGGCAACCATGTTAACAAAAAACTAAATCCGCCTCTCTTTATAACTACTCACTATATAACGACCAAGAAATTTAGACCCAGGAAGCCGAAATGTATGGAAATGATTCTCTATATAAGGACTCTGTATATAACAACCATTTTGCCCGGATCCGAGACCGTCGTTATAAAGAGCGGCGACTGTAATTAAAAACTAATAACATACAACACCCTTCCAGTCTAGAGAACCATTCGTAATGTTATAGGAGGCATCATAGACGTAGACCGATAATGGTTCTTCTGGACTCCACACAATAAGCACTACATGACCACCCAAGACAACTCCATTTACGTCTTTGTCCACAAATTTCATCGGCTGTATAACTAGCCTAAATTTCTCTTATACAATTTGCAAGTTGGAGTAAACACAATTACCGTTGTCCACTTAAGCTGTTACTCACTTCAGTAGCACCGGTCAAATACTAGGAAATTCGTTGTTATAAACTTCCTTTATAAGTTACAAGAAATATTCTATTTTAAAAGGAATGCTTACATAAGTGCTAAGAAGAGAAAACATCCCTTCAAATCGATCCGACACTGTATCACGAAGTGCCGCTCTTCTGAAAGCCGCAACATAGCGGTCGAAGTCAACCACTCGTAGTCCTTCCTGTAATTTTGTGATACATTTGGTTAGAGCATAAAATTGGAGAACTGATTATGTTTTGCATTACAAACAAACGAGAGTGGGGCGCCGCGGCATTCGCCGCGATGTATGTGCGCCACTAAATTAACCACGTGAGAGACATCGCGAGAATATCACGACCTCGTGAGAATGTACCCCAAATCTGACGTCATATTCTGATTCAGAATGGAGCGGAACAAAAAACTGTCCTTTGTAGCATCAAAAACATGCATTTTTACTACCTTTTGGCCAAAAAAGGCACTTTTTGAGATGGCCGCTGTAAACTTTCCGGATTCTGGTTCAACATGTCAAGGGGAACACTTTCGTGTATCATACGTCCCTGTAGGAGGGGACGAAAAACGTTACGAAAAAGTGATCTAGCCACGCAAACGTCGGCTCAGGTAGAGTATATCAAATTGAAAAGCCATACTGAAATAATAGCAAAACAAGAGGTTCTATAGGCGCCCAGTCTTATTATAGTCTCAAAAAGGCCAAAAAAATGCAAATAAAAACCACAAACAGCCATTTTTGACCCGTTCGACCTCGGTTCGACCTATGTCATATCCGACTCAAAAGCACTATAATCGACTACACGGTAAAGTTTAAAAATGCCATTTTCGACATTTCAAACACCGGTTCGACCTATGTCCGGTACCTAAAATTTTGTCGAATTCGTATTTCCCCACACTGAAAACCGTATTACCTGTAATTGGCCAACTCTATTTACCACCACCCCCGAAAAGGGTCTTTTAAAAAAATTTTCCAATAATCTAATTTCTTGGCATGAACTTTTATTTTTAGTATAAATTTTGACATTTTTACCAAATTTGAAAAATATCCAAAAAATTCCAAAAATTGACAAAAAATCTAAAAATATAAATTTTCCCCAAAAATTTGTGAGAATTCAAAATTGGTATAAATTTTCAAAAGATTGGCCTGGAATGCCAAAGAATCCCAAAAACTTTCGTTGGTGGACATCGAAAAATAAGTGCCTCCCCTTTAATTAACTCCCTCCCGGAGAGACATTGAAAACTAACTCCCATAGGTTAATTACAGTAACAGTTGACGCTACGTATGCCAAAAAGATCGAAACTGCCGTTTTCGACCATTCTAATATTTTTCGACAATTGCTGTATACTCGGATGTTAGAATTAATGTTGGAATTGTGTCACCGACCGCGGAAACGCTATAGGTATTGCGCGTCTAAAATGCCAATCTACCTCCGCTAAAACGACCAAAATGCATATAATAGTACTTTTTTGTGTCTGGACAGACACAAAAAAGTGGTTTTAACAGCCTTAACGAATCGTGTAGTAAATAAGCGCTGTGTATGACTAACACAATGGAAAGACGATTAGGCATAATGCGATTGTGTACACAAAGCGAGTTGGAAAACAAAATTAAGCAGTGTGACAGAGAAAGAGATTGATCCTAAAAATCCCATCCCTACTGCACTTCGGCGCCTCTTGTATCAAAAAGCGTGGCGGCCAATTTCGGCCAAAAATCAAAATCCATGATATCGAAGATTTTTTTTGCCAGGACGCAACTTCAGGTGTTGCTCTATCATACCTGGATGGTGAAATATTCGTCCGTGTGATTATTATTTATATTTTGGGCCTCAAAGTTGGTATACTTTGCGTTTTTTAGTGTAAAATGAGCCAACTTTGAGACCCGATTTAGAAATAATAACCACATGGATGAATATTTCACTTGTACAGTATCATCGAGCAACACCTCAAATTTTACTTTTTCATAAAAAATTTGGGATTTCATGGGAATTTTGCAATTTTTTCTATTTTTTTGATTTTTTTGCCCAAAAATGGCCATTTTCGTGTATTTTCGAGAAAAAGCGAATTAGAACGTTAGAAATCGACTGGGATTTTTGGTACTTACCCTATTTCGGATACGGCGAGTCCGAATTTGACCTCAAATCCAGGGTGGTCCCGCCACGAAAGTTGGGAAAATTACGTTTTTTGACGTTTTTGGGCGAAAATTGTCACAAAATGGTGACAGAAAATTAGTATTGATGGTATTTCATTTTACCGTTGCAAATTTTTAATCAATTATGGTCCGGTAAACAAGGATTTGTGGTTATTTTTAAGAAAATTCGGTATTTTCGTGAGAAAAAAATGATTGACGGACCTGGGATTCGAACTTGAGACGAAAAACCCACAACAGATCGTACGAAAATGGCTATTTTTGACGTGATATGAAAAAAATAATTGCAGATTCGGAATCAGCGCATCGAATTACCCCTAAAAACACTGATTGCAGAAAAATTTTTCACATTTTCAAAAAATCAATTTTTTTTCAAAATACATGTGGCACCCCCTATGGTGAAAAATGGCCAAAAAATGAAATTTTTTTTGAATGGCAGCAAAATGTGTTTCTAGGGTTTTTTTGATGCGCTGAGTCCGAATCTGCAATTATTTTTAACGTAACGCGTCAAAAATGGTCATTTTTGGGCCATTTTTCCCCAAAAACGCGATTTTCCCAACTTTCGTAGCGGGACCACCCCCGATCTGAGGTCAAATTCGGATTCCCCGTACCGGAATTAGGGTATGTACCAAAAATCCCGGGATTTTAACGACAAAAACATGCCTGTCACACTTTTTGATACAAAACCATGCAAAAGGCGCCGACGTGACTGATAAGAGAGGAATTCGGAAATAATTCGTCGAAATGCTTTTCTTTGCTTATTTTTTAAACTATGCGAGAGAGCAACATACCAGTCATGATATCAGTGACCAAATAAAGATCATTAGCAGAATATTGCTGGAGCCATGACTCCGCTACTTTTTTGAATAGAGTGGATACTGACATTGATGATTTCACATCTCTCTGGAACACGCGCTCATCGAATAAGTAAAGTTTTAGAGAAATCATATCTGCCAATTTGATCTATAATGTGGTCACTTGTAGCAAATGCTTTGCGACAATTTTCTACAGTAAAACGAGTAAATAACATCAACGAATGTCATTATTGCAGGACTTAGTCATAAAACGGATTCATTAGCTTCAAAATACAGAGAAGTAAGGAGCAAAACTGGCGAGAACACAAAATAGACAACATAGCATACAGTGATAATGTTGTATTATACTGACTTTTGAATCGTTATGAGTAATCCCGAAGATTTACGGGCGTAACGTGTGACAAGAAGAAACTGCTGAATGCTATAGAACAGGTATGGAATTTGGAGTTTAGGACTTGAGAAGATCTAAACAAGTTTTAATGTTTGCCACAAATCATAGGCCATAATTAAAGTTGTTTCCATCCAAAAGATTTCAATCCGCACAAAATATAGTGAGATTATTTTTTGGTTGCAATTTGTCCCCACACTCATCCAGAATCGGGTCTGCATTCTATATAAGTAAATTTACAAGAATCCTATACACAAGGTAAAAATTGGAATATCTAGAAATGCCAATAGCCACAGATGTATATTGTGAAATGGTCTTTATAATCAAGAACGAATGTGAAAAACATTTTATTAGAGCCTATTTTACTATATTATTTTGCAGAATTTTGTCTGTCTGAATGCGAGGTTTAGATCTCGCGATCCGTTCGTTGGATTTTGATGAGTAATAGCTCATTTTGTAGGTAATGGTCTGGTAGGTGGCATAAAATTGTCAGATCGGAAATTTGAAAATTTGAATTCGCGCCAAAACTGAAAAAGGTGTTTTTAAGCGTTGTTTTGATTGAATGTTAGTTGTTTTTTGATTCGTATCGTAAATTTAGGTGATTTAGAGTATTTCTGCTTTTTAAATTTTTGAATTTCGTTTTTTGTATCATTTTTTATGAATTTTTTGGTCATTTTTTGGTAAAAAAATGGTTTTTTTTGGTTCTGACGGTAAAAGTTGCTGAAAATTTGCATACAGGGGTTTTCGGATATGCTGAATCCGAATTTGAAATCAGATTTGAAATTTGAAAATTTGAATTCGCGCCAAAATGTAAAAATGTGTTTTTAAGGGTTTTTTGACTGAATGTTTGTTATTTTTTGTTTTAGATCGTAAATTTAGGTGATTTAGAGTATTTCTGCTTTTGGAATTTTTGGATTTCGGTTTTTGTACAAATTTTTATGAATTTTTTGGTCGTTTTTTGGTAAAAAATGGGTTTTTTCGTTCTGACGGTAAATGTTGCTGAAAATTTGCATACATGGGTTTTCGGATATGCTAAATCCAAATATGAAATCAGATTAGAAATTTGAAAATTTGAATTGCCGCCAAAATGTAAAAATGTGTTTTTCAGGAGTTTTATGATTGAATGTTTGTTCGTTTTTGATTTGTATCCTAAATTTAGGTTATTTAGAGAATTTCTGTTTTTGGAATTTTTGGATTTCGGTTTTTTGAAAAAATGGTTTTTATGATGTTTCAGTCTAAAGAGCTGAGAATTTGGGGTTATTGAAGAGAGTCCAAGATTTTAAGATCCAGGAAAGTTTCTGGAGAAGTATTCAGGATTTTAAGATTAGGGCAAGTTTCTTCAAAAGTGTTCAAGATTTTGAGATCAAGTCAAGGTTCGTGAGAAGTATTCAAGATTTTAAGATCTAGGCAAGTTTCTGAAGAAGTATCCAAGATTTTAAGATCCAGGAAAGTTTCTGTAGAAGTATTCAGGATTTTAAGAATAAGGCATGTTTCTTGAAAAGTGTTCAAGATTTTGAGATCCAGGCAAGTTTCTGAAGAAGTATCCAAGGCACCTAAGGGACTTGGTCTTAGGCTTAAGCTCCCGAACAACCCTTAAAAGGCGCCAAACAAGCCTTAGGCTTGCGGCTCGAACAACCTGGGGCCAAGGGACTTAGGTTTAGGCTTAAGCTCCCGAACAACCCTTAAGCTCCCGAAAGTGAGTAAGTAAGTGAATAAGTGAGTAAGTGGGTAAGTGAGTAAGTGGGTAAGTGAGTAAGTAAGTAAGTAAGTGAATAAGTAAGTGAATGAGTGGGTAAGTGAGTAAGTAAGTAAGTAAGTGAATAAGTGGGTAAGTGAGTAAGTGAATAAGTGGGTAAGTGAGTAAGTAAGTAAGTGAATAAGTAAGTAAGTAAGTGAATAAGTGGGTAAGTGAGTTAGTAAGTAAGTGAGTAAGTGGGTAAGTGAGTAAGTGAGTAAGTGGGTAAGTGAGTAAGTGAGTAAGTCGGTAAGTGAGTAAGTAAGTAAGTAAGTGAATAAGTGGGTAAGTGAGTAAGTGGGTAAGTGGGTAAGTGAGTAAGTGAGTAAGTGGGTAAGTGAGTAAGTAAGTAAGTAAGTGAATAAGTAAGTAAGTAAGTGAATAAGTGGGTAAGTGAGTAAGTAAGTAAGTGAGTAAGTGGGTAAGTGAGTAAGTGAGTAAGTGGGTAAGTGAGTAAGTGGGTAAGTGAGTGAGTAAGTAAGTAAGTAAGTGAATAAGTGAATAAGTGGGTAAGTGAGTAAGTAAGTAAGTGAATAAGTGGGTAAGTAAGTAAGTGAATAAGTGGGTAAGTGAGTAAGTGGGTAAGTGAGTAAGTAAGTAAGTGAATAAGTGAGTAAGTGAGTAAGTGGGTAAGTGGGTAAGTGAGTAAGTAAGTGAGTAAGTGGGTAAGTGAGTGAGTGAGTAAGTAAGTAAGTGAATAAGTGAGTAAGTGGGTAAGTGAGTAAGTGAATAAGTGAATAAGTGAATAAGTGAGTAAGTGGGTAAGTGAGTAAGTGGGTAAGTGAGTAAGTGAGTAAGTAAGTGAGTAAGTGAGTAAGTAATATAAGTATTTTAAGATCCAGACAAGTTTCTTGAAAATTTCTAAAGATTTGAAGATCCAGACAAGTTTCTGGAAAAGTTCTAAAGATTTTTAGAACCTGACAAGTTTCTTGAAAAGTTCTAAAGATTTGAAGATCCAGACAAGTTTCTGAAAAAGTTCTAAAGATTATAATATCCATACAAGTTTCTTGAAAAGTACTACAGATTTTAAGATCTTTACTGTAAAGCTATGCAATAGTTGTAGGTTTTCTGTAAGTGTGAGTTAGAAAAAGGTACCGAAAGGTATGCCGCGGGCTTTGCCCGCGGCCCACCGAAAACTAGTATACGATAAAAGCATAAAATTCTGAAAGATCAATGAAAAATAAAAGCCTAGCAGATGCTACAACACAAATAAATGCCTGTAGCGCACTTATCTGCATCAGTAAATGTTCAAACTGTGCATGTGAAAGACGCCGTATATGTATTTGGACATGACAGTTACTCAAAAAGCCCTTACGGGCCGAAAACAACTCTGCATCATGCCCGTCAAAGTGATGGCACTGATATTTTTGATAGACCGTCGCTTGCGGTGAATTGCATTGAGTGGAATTTGTATCCGTTTGGTCTCCTGACGTTCCTCTGACGGTGAATGTGTATTTAGGAGATTGCCGTTAGTCAAACAGTTAGCCAAGCCGTTGATTACCCATACAACAATCAGCTCGGCATCCAACGAATCGGTGGGACAACCAAAGTGGATGGTCCGATAATTTTGATACATTCCCTAATAAAGGAGGCCACTTGTGGCGCCATTTTTGCCGTGCATTGACTGGGAGAAATGTGCGGGAGTGATTAAGGAGACTGCCGTTAATCAAACAATGCTTGGGGTGATTGCCCACACAACAAACTGCTCGGCATCCAACCAATCGGTGGGATGCCGTGCCCATATAATGAGTGGGTACTCTTAGAAAGGTAATAACACAGTTATATGGTCCAAATCTAGTGATAATGGTCTGAACCTAACATTTTTATGCCTCAAAAACTGATACACCTGGGCGCAGAATATCATTTTCGAGTGATCCTTCTTGTCAGAAATCGGATTTTCATTATAAGCAACAAAGCACCGTTTTTTTTCAAATGCATCAATTTGTAGTTTCTTTCTATACAAGATAATTTTATTAGAAGGAATTCATAAAAAAACATTTCTGTTATAATTATTGCATTAAATGTTGCTAAAAAAATTTGATCTATGACATGCTGGTGACTCTTATGGACATGTGCGACGGTTTTCTTTCGACGGCGCTTGTACTTTGCACTTTCATCAAGCCGTATGGTCTTCTGATTCCTTTTGACGTGGAAGAATAGTTCGACGATAGCCCCGAAGAAGTTGAACGGGTCATTGAATCTAAAAACGGTTTTGCAAAGACAATATCGGAACATTTCAGTTTGTTGCTATTTTTGGAAATAATTTAGAGAGACATTTAGGTTCTGAATATTCCTCGTAAAAGTTACAACTTTTCTGTATTTCTATGACAAACAAATCAAATTGAAAAGCCATACTGAAATAATAGCAAAACAAGAGGTTCTATAGGCGCCCGGTCTTATTATAGTCTCAAAAAGGCCAAAAAAATGCAAATAAAAACCACAAACAGCCATTTTTGACCCGTTCGACCTCGGTTCGACCTATGTCATATCCGACTCCAAAAGCACTATAATCGACTACACGGTAAAGTTTAAAAATGCCATTTTCGACATTTCAATATTTTTAGCAGAATAACATTTTAACAAAATTCAGTTCAAACATTGGTAAAATCATCCGCCAAAATTTTATTTTCTATCAAAAAGTCTAAAAGAATGACATTTTTGCTAAAAATCACCAAAAATTACCTGAAAAGGTGTCCATACAAGTTGCAGATCGCCTCAGGGAGCTGGAAGATGGCATAGACGTTGACATATCGCTGCTCGCGTTTCTCGCTGTCCTTATCGACGGTAATGGAGCTAGAAAAAATTGTCGGTATTCAGGTGCAAGTTTATCAAAAATACATACCTGAAGATTTTGTTCGGTACTTTTTCAATGATGACTCTGCAATTGAAGTTCTGGGCGAATTTGTGGTCGATGCGCTGGATGAGGAAGACGTAGGTTGGATGCTGTTGGAACGATAGCGGGCTAAAATATCATTTCAGAAATTTTGAGAGAATTTGTGTCACATTTCTTCGTAAGACAAAATGTTTTATGTTATATGGATTGCATATATGAAAATCTCTTACCTGTGGAAAGAGGCAATTTTGACTTTCTCTCATCCGACGCATTTGGAATAGATGGAAGTTTATTGCTCGACATGGCAAACGGCATCGGGCTAGGAGACCTTTGGGTGACAGTCACTTGAGGCTGTGGCCTGACAATTGCCACCTTTGGCCGGTCAGGACGGGAGGTGCGCCACGCGCTCGGTGGGCTATGGGCAGCCGTTATGGCTGCTGCAAGGCTGGCTCCTTGAGGACTAAAGTTCAGAATATGAATTGTCTAACAGTTGCTCTATCTTAAGAACTCTATATGGAATGTATTTCTAACCTCATGGGCGGCTTATCGACCAGATTCGCACCTGTGGCCGATCGTCTGAGGGAATTTCTCCGCGGTGCAATTTCTCTCAGTTCTTCTTTTTCCTCTTTCTTGTTTTCTTCATCCGGCTCTGCTTCCGGCTCAACTTCAGTCCAGAGTTTTTTCTCCTCGATCAATTTTGTCCGATTGGCTCGATTTAGTTTGGGATCTGTTTCGGCTCGGGATAATTCGCAAGCAAACTAAAATGTTGTTATAAAGACTTTGAGCGATATTGTTTTGCATATTTCCTCTGAGAAAATTTTAGTTCTTATGTTTAAAATTTTAATAATGTTATTCCAAGATGGTCGTAGTGCCACTAAATATAGAGCTTACCTGCTGAATCAGCTGTCTCATATTATCATTCTGCTCGGATGTGAGCAATTCGCGCACCACTTTCTCCAAACTTGAAAGCTCTTCGTCATCGTTGGGATACACCAAGTAAGCTTTGATCTTTGACAATGTTCGGCATAATTGCAACCTGAAGCAAAACTTTGTTAATTTTGTTGCAATTACCATATTTGTTTTCGCATTATAGATAGGTAATCAGAAAATATCCACCAATACCTTATGTTCGATACTCTATCCTCGGACAATCTCAACACAGCGGTCAAGAAATTTTGAAGGAAGAATTCTCGACTGAAGTGCTCCAAGATTATAGGTACAATGTCGAGCAGCAGTCTTCTTCGATGGCAACTTTCGTGTTTTCCAATGGCTGAAATTTTATAATTGTAATTGTTTACAAAATTTTATGCTTTAGCCAATACCGATTTTATGCATTACTCCAAACGATTTAAGATATAAATTAATACTAATAAATTTGGACTATCCGAATTTTATTCGGTGTTTCCAATTACTATCTTATGGGTTCCATTTATGGGTTAGTGTATTTCATGTGGGAAACATAGATAAGTCGGCTTTGTTTAGTCCTAGTCCTTCTCAATCCTAGGTCATATGAATGATATGACCGAAAGTAATCCTCGTAAGCCATCTACTTTAAAATACAAATATGGACATATAACATGGTTCTAAAGCTCATATCCGTAAAGTAAATTTAGTAATCAAATTTATGCTTACTTACATTTAATGACTAAAGCCTAAATCTAAATTACGTAAGTTGTTTCTGTTGAAAATCATCTGGTTTAATGAAATGAACGCACTTCCCAACTTATAACTCAATTTCTAGCACTAATTGTAAGGAAAAAATGCAAGAACGTGTCAAAAATTAAAACCCTAATTTAGAACACTGAATTAAATTTAGACTGCAGCTTCAACCCAAATATATTTAGCTTGCGACGTCTACAAACTATGAATAAAACCATACTTTCAGTGAAGAATTTAATAATCGCATCTCTGTTCTTCTTCATTGGTAACTGTCTCATAATCAACAACAAGGATTGGGCCGCTGCCACTCGACACGGAAGTGCTCTCTGAAATAAAAAATTAATTTATATATTGGATACAAGCAAGATTTACCGCTATGAGAACTTCTTGTTGGAGCATTGGCACGAAGCTGAGCTCGAGATCTTTGACTGGGACCAAATGCCTGACCACAGCCAAGTTGAGCAGATATGCCTCGTGAGATCGCCAAGAGCCCGTTCCACGGATTAGACGATTGCATCCGATCAGGATGCGGTCGAGTTGAACGCGTGTTACTGGGCCCTGAAAAGTTGAAAATTAGCATTGTGATCCTGGAAAATGATTATATTGTATCGGTTCTGTAGCAAAAGTGAAATTCCCTCTTTGGAGAATAAATATCGCCAAAAATATTGATCTTCAGTCTTCGACGACACTCACTCACCATTCTCGCGGAGCTAATGCTCTGGAACAGACTGCTATATTTCTGATCACAGTTCAGGCTTTGATTTCCGTTCGAATCTTTGGAGTTATTTCCGTTACTCTTGACTCCCTTATACAACGCAGACAAAGTTTTGTGCAAGTTTCCGGTCAAATGCTGCACTACTTCCGCTGTTCCTGAACACATCAGCTCGACAAAAGGGCCAAGCAGTGCTTGTTGTTCGGTCTCGGATCGGAGTTGAACAATTTCATGGAACCCCGACGCTATGGTGCTGCGAACTTCGTCGTCGTTGTCCTTGCAGAATCTTTCAAGGATGGGCAAAAGGCGGTCGTTGAAATGGTCTTTGCCATAAACCATCGCGAAGCACTAAAATGTATGTTCTTTTAACTTACAGATGGATTATGGAAGTCAATACAAGAAAAAGGAAAAATATTGGTCCACCTAAGCCATTCTTGAACTTGCTTTGAAAGCGAAACTTATGAGTCTCACCTACGAGTATGTCTGTAAATAAGTCTGTAAATAAATAAACAATGCAAACCAAAAAAATTCCGGCGACTCAAATTTTTCCCCAAAGGTGTGTTTTAAACTCCCAGGATACAAAGTGCTTGAGTCATCAGTTTCAGTTTAATAAGTTAATTTTATAATTTATATTAACTTATAAGTTTAATAAGTTTTTCACGTCACCCTCTCATTCTTCCAGAATTTTGGAGTACACCAGAGAAAACTGTTTTATTTTTGATCTAGGAAAGAATTCCTAAAATTTCCGAATTCGGAGTAAAGCTTAAATATCTCTGGTCTTATATAGACCAAAAAGCATATTTTTTCTTGTAAGAAATTTTATGAACGAAAAAAAACCATTTAAGTGACATAAACCCACTGGAAAATTATAGGCGCACATTCTTCTACAGCTTGTGTTCAACGCAGTGGATAGCGTGCCCGTTCTTGCCGCCCCCAAATTCGCCGTACTCATACTCGAGCTCATTCCCGATGGACTTGAAGTTTGTCCTTCTTCGTTTTTGTTGCCATTTGCACTAAACAATTCAACAATTCGGCAGTACGTCTCGAGAAACCATTTGAGCTCCGCATTCGAGAGTACGTCTTTCAGGGATTCTAGCCATGGGCCAAGTTGACGAGCAACGACTGTTAGAGACACGTCTCTCAGGATAAGGGCCTGTTCTGCGCATTTCCGGAGTAATGGCACCACAACCGATTTTTTACTTTCTGGAAAATATTTTAATGTATGAAACTTTAAATAATTTGAATACCTTTCGTAAAGTAAGGTAGACACACTGCAACGGTATTGAGGATAGCCTCCCGAACTCCAGGATCTTCATCTTTGCACAGTTCGATCATGCATGGCAAAATGAGGGACACGCATTCCGAGGAATTACTGGAACAGAGATTATATTGCCCATAGTTTTTACCAATGGATTTGAAGGCGCGATTTGCCACCTTGTGGGCAAAATGCCAAAACTGTTTCCGGGATAGCTTTTTATGGAAAAATGAAAGAATCAAACATATTTTAATTCCGAATAACCAAGGTATTATCAAGAGTAATTTTATCAGCATATTTCCGATTTTCATATACGGTAATAGAAAAATAAATAGATGGAAAAGTAACAAAATTTGGACAACTAAAATTTTGGCAAATTTCTTCAATAACTTGTGATTACGATATTTACTCACTTTAAACACTGTGCAATTGTGTGTAGCCTTTGGGCTATTGTGGTTCTCACGGCAGCACTTGGGTCTTGACAAAGCATCTGGGCGCACGGTACCAAGTCTTTGCGAACGCTAAACATTAATTTTTAACTAAGTAGACAAAATAATCGTAAGACTCTATTTATAGTCAACTCGCGGGTGGGCGTCGTTAAAGTGCACATTTGTATAGGAATCGCAACAAAATATATATGCGAGTCATGCTCCGCTTACGATTAAGTAACGGAGCATGACCAACGGTGTGACTAATCAAAAACTGATCGGGTAATGCATCGTTTGGCCATAACTTACAATTCTGGCGGTATGATTGCACACAACTTCTCGATGAGACGAGCAGAGATGACACGACGTTGCACTCTTCGGGTGGGTTCGCCTTGACTCACTGCCAACGGGACTATCTAAATTCAAGCATTAGTGAACTTATGCTATACATTATGCTAAGAGTAAGATATATGCCCTAAGATTTCCCAGGGATATTCTCAAGGCAAAATCACCTGAAAGCAGGTATAAAGAGAGCCATCTATTGAGAGAGCTTTACTCTGGCATATGGCATTTTAAGGAATTTTTATGTTCTAGATTGCGAATAGATTTGAGATCGCATTTTGGGCTCATATGCGTTAAAATCTCACCAAATCTGTGACAGCTGAGACGGGAACAGAATCTGCAATTTCCACTAAAGACTCGAGCCAGGCTGCGGCGGTGACTAAAATAAAATAGTTTTCATTATGGTTTTTTCCTTAATATTTAACTACAATAAATGGTAAACAAAAATAATCCTATAAAAACATAAAATTTTGGCAACGTTCACTCAGCTTTTTACCAACTTTTCGAATCATTTACTTTGAGGGGCGCCTTGTACTTTTTATTTCAAAGCGATATCTTCGTTAGGGTCCCATAAACTAATATAGTGACATAGCAAAGCAAAACTTGTTGTGTCACATTTATTGACGCCGAAAAAGAAGGTGTGATGATTATTCCCAGGTGAGGGTGGAGGCCTGTAATATACAATAAACCGATTTGCATATAAACTATCAAAGGCAACCGGCGCTTCAGTACAGGCTCGAAAATTCCGCATTAAATTCGCTTTCGAATAAACATTGATCAGGTTTGCAACAGACGTGGACATGGTCTGGCATCACCTGGAGCGCACTCGTCATTTTTTATAGCCAGATCATTTTTTGATCAGACGTTCCGATCGAGAATTTCGATTATTATTGGAGTTTCGATTCTTCACTTTGGTTCACATTTTGTTGCGTTTAGATTTGATTATTTCAGCCTGAACAATCTGAGGCTAAGGGGCTTATCGGAAAATGGATTTTTGGACGGAGCAATTACCTTTTTATTAGTTTTTTTTGTTATTTTATATTAACAAAATATTACTCAAATTGCAGCTGAAAATATACAAGTCAAGCACATACCGTTTTCCTTCTGAGTGTCGATGTTCTGGAGAATGTAACCGAGAAGATTTTCGCTCAGGCCGCTGAAAAGAGTTTTAATTAGATTTATTTTCACACCGAAATGACAACTATTTGAATTCCCGCCAAAAATGTATTGTTTTTACTGAAAAGTTTAGTCTTTGAAATG